>JAMXDD010000008.1:16289969-16763508 GCA_024733475.1 Syzygium grande | reverse complement strand
ATCTTCCACATTATAACATTAAATATTGGGGTGGATGAGAAATGTGAGTTTTCAAGGCGTGTCTAGATTGATTTCACTTAATCAATCTTTGCATTGCACACGATTTGACTTGTTTTTACCCAAAGAAATTTAAATCTTTCGCCACATATAAATGGGAAAATTGCGCCAATTGTCCTAAAAGTTCTAATCCTAAACATTTGAATCATGCAATGAATTTCTAAATGTTTTTTTATCTGCATCAGTTTGGTCCTTCTCAAGAGGTCACCATCAGGTTCAGTGACATTGCACACAATAATCCGTCATGGTAATTTTTTAATACTCGTTAGCTACGTGGGGCCACATCAGAAAATATATCAAGTATTCACTACAAAAAAACCAATTTTTTCCGACAAAATTTTCAACAAAAAATTATGGAAAATTCGTTGGAAAGGGAATTTCCAACGAATTTTCCAACAAAAAAAAAATTCATTGGTAATAGGTTGTTGGAAATTTTTCCAACGAAAAATTTCAATTTTCGTTGAAAATTTGCGACGAATTTTATTTCGTTGGAAACTTCATTGGAAAACTTGTGGCTAAATTCGTTGGAAAAATTACAAAAAAAATTTTTTGGTCAAAAAATCGTGGAAATTTTTTTTCCAACGAAAAATTTTTCATTGGAAAAATTACAAATATTTTTTTTTGTTCGAAAAATTGTGGAAATTTTTTTTCCAACGAAAAACTTTTAGTTGGAAAAATTACAATTTTTTTTGGATGAAAATAGTGGAAATTTTTTTTCCAACGATTTTTTTTTTTTCAAAAAATCGCCCTCGCTGTCGGCGAGGGCTAGCCTCGTCGCCGGCGAGGGCCGAGCTCGAGCTCGCCTTACCGGGCGAGCTCACCCTTTGCCATGGTCGACGAGGGCCGGCCTCGTTGCGGCGAGAGGCGAGCTCGCCAGACCGGGCGAGCTCAAGCTCGCCGGCCATGGCGAGCTCGACCCTCGCCATGGCGGGGCGAGGTGAGCTCGCCCAGACCGGCGAGTTTCGCCCGCCGGGCGACGAGTTTGAGCGCCAGTATCCGGCGAAGCTCACCCCACGGCTGACGAAGCTCGGCCTTTGCTCTGCCACGGCTTGGTGGTGTCGGGGCGGGGGAATGGGGGCCCATGGTGTCCTCGCTGGGACCCGGGGCGCCCGGGGCGGCCAGTGGTGTCGGGGCTTCGGGGGTCGGGGCGCCCAGCGTGGCGGCTGGGGCATCGGGGCGTGTTTCGATGTAGTGCCAAGGGCAAACAAGGAGGGGAGACGCAGGTCGGGCCGAGCCGGAGGAGAAGGGGGGGGCAGCAGGAGGAGGCGGGGGGGAGGAGAGAGGAAGAGGTGGGGAGAAGGCAGGGCTTAGGCGGGACACAGAGAGAGAGAGAGAGAGAGAGAGAGAGAGAGAGAGTGGGAGTGAGTGAGTTTGTTTGAGAATAACGAAATTAAAAAAATTTGAAAAGAAGAAAGAGGATTGCAAAATTCGCGGGAAATTTCCTACTTAATTTTGCAAACTAAAATTATACACATTAAAATAATTGGTCGGAAAATTGCAATTGTCGGAAAATTCGCTGCAAATTTTCAAACGAAAAAAAATTGTTGGAAATTTGCAACTAATTTTCCAACGAAAATTGAACACACTGAAATAATTGCCCGGAAAATTAAAATTCGTTGGAAATTTCCAACGAATTTTCCCACGAATATAAAAAAGGCCGAATAGTATCGGGTTTTTTTGAATTCGTTGGAAATTTCCAACGAATTTTCCAACGAAAATTGTACACACTAAAAATAATTGTCCGAAAATTGAAATTCTTTGGAAAATTCGTTGGAAATTTCTAACGAATTTTTTTTCATTGGAAATTTCCAACGAAATTTCCAACGAAAATTATACACGAGAAATAGTTGCCCGAAAATTGAAATTCGTTGGAAAATTCGTTGGAAATTTTCAACGAATTTTTTTTCGTTGGAAATTTCCAACGAATTTTCCAACGAAAATCGTACACAATAAATAATTGCCCGAAAATTGAAATTCGTTGGAAATTTACAACGAATATTCCAACGAAAATTGTACACACTAAAATAATTGCCCGGAAACTTTAAATTCGTTGGAAATTTCCAATGAAAAAAAATTCGTTAGAAATTTCCAACGAATTTTCCAACGAAAATCGTACACAATAAATAATTGCCCGAAAAATGAAATTCATTGAAATTTCGTAGGAAATTTCCAACGAATTTTCCCACGAATATAAAAAAATGCCGAACAATACCGGTTTTTTTTTTAATTCGTCGCAAAATTCGTTGGAAATTTCCAACAAAAAAAAATTAGTGGCAAAATTCATTGGAAATTTCCAATGAAAAATTTTTCGTTGGAAATTTCCAACGAATTTTGCGACTAATTTTTTTCGTTGGAAATTTCCAACGAATTTTGCGATGAAAAATTTTTCGTTGGAAATTTCCAACGAATTTTATTTTTCGTTGGAAAATTTGTCACAAATTTGAGACGAAAATTTTTCGTTGGAAAATTTTCGTGGCTAAAATGCGCTTTTTTTGTAGTGATTCAAAAAAATAAATATAAAAGAGAAAAAAAATTGGAGAAAACAAAAAAATTTTAAAAACAAACTAAATAAAAGAAAGAGAGAAGAAAATATTCAGTGGCTTGGGAGCACCACGTAACTAGCGAACGTGGTAAGTATTTTTCTAAATAAATCACTTATTATTTGACACGTGTCTCAAATAAAAAAAATAGTAAAAATCTTATTTTCATTTGTCTTCTTCCTTCATCTAGCCACCTCCCGCTCCTCCATCCAGCCACAGTTTGCCCAGCCACTTTAGAATCCGGCTCGGCTGTCTCCACCGCACAAGCCACCGCAACCTCCATCCTCAATGCTCACCGCCACGCCGTAACCTCTGCGCCCAGCGCAAGTTTTCTCCCTCTGCCTTTGTTGTCGCACCAACCTCATGCCTCCTGATCTAGCCTGGATGATCCCAACGGAGATTGCGAACTTGACGAAAAAATAGGGAGAATGGCTCGGCTTGACGGAGGCCGCCGTGATGACTGCGACTTTTGACGGAGCCGACTGCAGAGACTGTGATACAAGACAAAGCCAAAAACTTCCAGATTTGGCTAAGACTTTTGACAAAGTCAACCGCAAAATCCACGATGTAAGACCACAAGCAAAGCCGAACTTCCATATATGTGGCCATGCCTTCAGATTTTGCGACGGTGGCTCATCAATGGCCGCGAGTCTTGACGGTGAGGTCAAGATGCCATGGACGAGCCACCATGATGGGCAGCACGACGAAATCAAAATGCAAAAAGAAAAACAACGTAATAGAGGTCATGCTCGGGAAGATGGAGCTTGCCACGAAGACGATGGAGGCGGCGGCAGGCCCGGACATGGTGCCGGTGGCAACAGCCAAGGGAAGTGCGAAGCTCAGGCAAGGCGGTGGCTAAATGGAGAGAGAGAGAGAGAGAGGGGACAGATTTTTCGTTTTTTTTTATTTAAGACAAGTTTCAAATTATAAGTGGTTTTATTTAAAAAAATACACGCTATATCAACTAATAACATGACACTTGTAAGCCACTGAATATTTTCTCATTAAGGAGAGGGGCACCTTGGATGAACGTGCAACCACCAAAACGCGGATGAGGGTCAGGATATTTTTCAATATTTATATAATACTACTAATTTTGCCACGAAAATAAAATGACATTTTATTAAATGTAACATAAATAAGCATTCGAGTATAAAACATTAAAATAATCGTAAGAAGCAAGCGTGAGGAAACAATACAACCTTCAATGAACAATTATATTCATAAAAGAAAAATACAAAGTTGATCGATTTCTTTTTTTAAATGGCAAAAGCCATCAAAAACCCTAAACTATATCCATTGTGAAACATTTACTCTAAACTTTTTTTCAATGATATCAAAATCTCAAACTTTTACCTATGTAACATATTTACCCTTCATCAAAGTTATGTCAATAAGAACCGTTAAATTATGTTAACATGGACGCTAAAAAGCAAATAATGTTGATATGACGCCCTTTGGACTAAAGTGAAATAAAAATGATGTTATTTTGGCTGCAACGAAAAAACTGTTTTGGTGAATGCAAAACAATTATGTCACAAGAAAACGATTATGATAAATATGTCATTGCAAGCATAGTTCGAATTTTTGATGACTTTTACTCTTTTTTTTTAATGACTTGTCCAATTGAATTACAATCGACTTTGAGTCTCCAAATCATCATTCTTGTGGACTCTCTCTTCATTGCGGTTGTATTAACACCAAAAAATGCCCAAGTGTTTGGTATGCAGTTTGATCGATAAAAAGCCTGTTGAGATGGTAATTGTAGCTGATGATTACTAAGTGTTGGGAGCATTTAATCAATAATGTAGAAGCGGTTTATAAGAAGACCTGGTCAGTCGATGGAGATGTCGGCAGAAAGTGGCCGAATGTAGGAGCGAAGAGTTGGTAAACGAGGTAGGTCAGTAAGTGTTGCTAAATAATAGGTGTGTCACGAAGTGTGAATTTAAATACTTGGTAACTGCTTCTCATCTATTGCAAGTTATAAATAGTCAAAGCGTATCCTTTGTAAATATTACCAATCTATCCAGAATATATGTTTCATTTTTTTTTTTGCACATTTTAATATTTCTAATACCTTTACATTGCTAGAAACAATTGTTCCCAACATTCGTGTCTTTAAATTTCTTACCATTTACATTCTTGTCCAAAAATTAACAGAGAACCCTTCAAACCTTTATTGATCAGACTAGTTGGTTTAATTTGAAAGGTATTTTTCCTTTTTTGTTGCTAAATGTTGCAATCACAACCCAAATGGCCCTCTTGTCTAAGAGAATTTCTATGTAAAATCTTGATTAAGTAGTTAAAAACTTTCTCTCTAGGGTTAAAAGAGTGAATATGGATGAAGAGGCACAATAGCATCATTAACACGCTCGACCTATTAAGAAATGTATTTATGGCTTCTCTTCGAATTAGCCTCAGGACTTATATGCACCAGAATGGTTGGCCCACGATGGGCACCTAAACCAACATGTAATAACAAGCCATAGTCATGTGGGCTTAACAAATATCAATTATTTTTCTCATTAGTCATGGCTAGAGATTTCTTGAATATTATGAATGGAAATTTAGGATATTTGAAGCAACTCACGTATAAGTCGAGCGATACTTAACCTTGATTACGACAAAGGGGTAATCACCTTTTGGGGAAAATCCAAACAAGTATGGATTGCTCATTCGTCTTTCGAGTTTTATTGCCACCAAACCCTATTCAGAAACATAGAAATACACGAAAAACATCCCGCACAAAAGCTCAAATTGTGCAAGAAAAAGGCAAACAAAACATGTCATACAATTTTCCACCATTTTAACAACTCATCGCACTTTTTGAAAATGCCATTTAAGCGCAAACAACAACGGTACTCACTGATCATCTTGCAGGCACATCCGTCATTATCCAATGTGACAAACTTCACCTTGTAAAAAGCTTAATTCAATGAGTTATGGATCAATTTGGATATATTAACTGTTTCACATTACACCAATTCTTTGATGTTGGACTTCTCTAACATAACTCACACATGTATCTTATACATTCTCCCCCTCATGTGTGAGCTCAATGTTAGGTCTGCTCTCTCTTATTTCATGTATTCTTCTGCACAAACTTGTATCTCAGCTTGAATATTCATCAACATCCTAGTTCATCCCTAGTCTCTTTCTCCAAACCGAACCATGAAAACTGCCATCGGGACCGCGCTTCTACACCATAACTGTCATGTCCCGACCTTCGAGCTCGCGACAACCCCTATTCACTTAGGTCATTGAATGCGATGTCCCAAAACTCATCACCGATCTTTCATTTTATTTTTCCATTATGCATGCAGAAGAGACAACAATCACCCAATCAAAACAACAAATAGCAAGGATAGTCATAAAAATCAACAATAGTCATGCCAAAGCGCCAATTTATTTATTTACTTGATTAATCCCAAGGAAACACATTTACAAGCCCTTCAAGGGCACCTTTCCTCACAAGCCTACCAAAAAGATACTTGGCGAGGGCCAATCTCCTCCATCTAAAAGTGGGTCATCCAAAAAAAATAGATCCCAGGCATGTCCCTCAAGGACTATCAACATAGTGGTTTGGCAAGTCAAAATAGAGCGAGTCGAGATCATGCTCCAACGGTTCGTAATCCGACGAGTACACAGGATCAGGGTTGGTCTCGGGATGGTCTCGAGATCTTCCACTGACTCGTCAAGTGGGTCAATGTCCAAAGGGTCCCAAACCTCCTGCCCAAGCCCCCATCTAGAGGACCATTGAAGCCCTTCAGAGGCTCATACAGGCCCTCACCCTCGCGGATGAGCCATGCTTGGAACTGATATGGGACCCACATAGCTAGGCCCTCATCCACCCACACAGTAGATAGGTGGTGCTAAAAAAGATGCGGTTTGCCAAGAAAACGATAGGTAGTAATAATCCTAACCACATCTTGCAGCACCCCAAACCTTATCGGGTGGTTCGTCAGGCTAAGGTCCTGGAAAATAGTTAACAACAACAAATGAGATATAAATCTCAGTAAGTTAGTGACCTAAGCCTTGTTAAGTAAATCAACTCGTCTTAGATGTACCTAAAACATGCAACAATATAATGATGGAATTAGATCAATTGCAAAATAACCCCTTGCTTTGCTTTAATTATACCCAGTGCCAAACAACTTAGCACAGCATACACAAACACGCCATCACACAATTACAGGCATCCTTACCTTGTCTTAGCACACGTTCTGCACGATATAAACCATCATGTACCATAATAATGCAATAAGCATATAACATGATTAGAACACGTAGTAACTTTCCATGCACAATGCACCCATGCGTGTTCCGATTTTTAAGACCACTAAGGGTCACAACACAACCCCACAAGTTGGCAATGTTCCGGCATGAGTGGCATCTATCACGGCTGCTTAGGGCATGCCTATCCTCGCACGGGATCTTTTGGTTTAATCTGGTATTGATCACAACCACTCGGGACATGCTCGAAATCCATCGAGGGTCTCATCACGGCCATTCAAGGCACACACGCACTCATACAGGGATAACAGATTCTCATTATGGGATCACGCAAGCACCTCAACCACTCAAGCCAATTTCATTTCTTTCTCATTTAATCAATGCAGACGTGGTTGTACTCACATAACATAACACTACAACTTGCGTGCTTAAAAATACAGTAATAAATTCACACGTGATCACATACACACAATTAAACCGTCAAACTTTGCATGCTTCCCTTTTTAAACACCCCTGTCCTATTTAATTTATAAAACTTGACATATAAATCCGACACCTCGGGGTTTACTATTTATATGTCCATAAAAACCCTTTTAAAAATTAAATAACAAGGTCTCACATAGGGCAATTATTTTTCGAGGCAAAATAGGCATTAAAGAGCATGAAACGGGCATAATTCAACACTTAACTCAAGCAGAAAATACCCATATAAAATCCACTTACAGCCCTAATTGCAATAACTTATCATCCAATTAATTATAGTTTATCGTCCCTTGGTGATAGCTTATCATTAAATTAATCGATAGCTTATCACCTAATTTGTGATAGCTTATCACTCAAATACCGATAGCTTATCATCCCTTTGACGATAGCTTATCACTCTTTTATCGATAGCTTATCGTCTTTTTGACGATAGCTTATCACCATTTCCTCGATAGCTTATCATCAAAACTTCGATAGCTTATCGTCTAACTTTCAAATAACCCATCGCCAGTTGATAACCTATCAACTAATTAATCACCATTAATCACTAATCACCTAATTAACTTAATATAAACTAATCCTAATTGAGTTTAATATACTAATCAAGGGATTAGAGTGTTAACTCACCCGTTAACGATTCCGATGACACAGGCACGACGGTGGCGGTGAGTGCTACGCATGTCTTAGTTCAAAAATGACACAGGGTGGCTACGATGGCTGGACAAAAGCTCGGTAGCTTTTGTGGACTGGTTTGGCTTGCGGTGGAGGCGGATCGGCGAGGGGAGCGGCTCGGACGGACGGCACACGATGACGGGCAGTCATGGCGTGCGACTGGTGGTGGCGGGTGGCTCCACGGTGCAAAACAGCAACCAAAGGGCGCGGTGTTGCTGGGCGGCCGAAGGTGGAAAGAGGAGGGAGAGAGGGGTGGAAAAATGATTCCCCCAAAGTCTTCACTCATCATAGCCTTTGCTCTCAGTCTCTTTGTTCAATAATGCAAGAAGGGTGTTTTGGTCATTTCACATTTTTAGCACAAATTTCCCATTTTACCCTTGGGCTAAAGTCAAGAGACGCGCCTTGGAATGGGCTAAATTGAATAGAAATGGGCTTGAAATGTTCATGGGTTCAAATTGAGCTTGAATTTGCTATTGGGCTAGAAAATGGGAAAGTGGGCTTAGTGGGCCCCATTGGGCCCACTTGAACTTGTTTGGGCCCAAGTGGCCAAAGCACCTTAGGTGTGACGCCCAACGGGCCTTCGCTCGGCCCACTTCCTTGTGGGCTTCAATTCTCGGCCCAAAATTTCCTTTTCCGAGAATTTCGAGCAAACCGATAAAACCAGAGGTTAATAAGGCAACGTCCAATAAGTTAGTCTTGAAATCCTTGAAAGTGTGATACCCAAATTCGGATTCTAGGAGTTACAACTTTAGTATATCTCGAACTAACGACGGGTTTTAGGAGTTACGGCGTATTCAACCGACGGTTGATTTGATATCAAACCACGCTTTAAGCTTTCTCGAGTCATGGGTGAACTCGATTGTCATGTAATTGCGATAGGTCAATCGCTAGTTCAAGTACACGATCATTAAGAATTGGCTTGGGGTGGTTCACAATCCATACAATGGCCAATTAGAATCACCCGTGATCCGATTGTATACTCTTGGTGAACCATTTTATAACCATTCCTTGATCAGTTTATAATGGCTCAAAATTGTCCCTCGTTATTCCTTATGGTCGAATTGTCAATCCATGGTCGAGTTTTCGGGTCATGCGTACTTAATCCCTTAATAGCCTTTTCCTATTGGTTAGTCCTCTCATGAGTGATCAATTAAGAGCGAGATTTAACTAATAGTGTATCGGTAAACTAATCATTTCATATATCTCAAAAGGCAATTTCAGGATATCACAACAACCCCCCACCACCCGGAAACCGCAATATACATTGAGAGTGGGCCACCAATCAACCATCAACTCTGATACTATTTGTTAGGAGTGTGTAGCGAAGCCTAATACCTTCACCCGGGGAGATCACTAAGAAAAAGCTAAAGTCCGAGCCCGTTAATATATTCAATTGGACCAACATTCACTCAAAAGCGTCAATGAGTTATGGGTCAACTTGGATATATCAACTGTTTCACACCACCCCAATTCTCCGATGTGCGACTTCTCTAATACAACTCATACATGTATCTCAGCACAAAGTGTTTATAGTAGAAGTTCTCAGCATCAAGAACATCGATCTTGTGCTTGGTGTACTTAATATGGGCACCGATTGCATAAATTCGTGAAAACATATGATTTAATTCTAAGGCCTATATGATATAAATGAACTCGGCATAGTAATACATATACGATCCAACTTACTTTCGCCAAAGTTGTTGTGCTTAATGCTACCAACTCCACCATCTCCCTTGATGAACTCCACGCTCTTGATGCCCTCGGGGACAATCTTAGGAATGACATGTGAGTCAAGGACCAAAGTGTTGAACATCCTCGACGGAGCGACAGCAGATGTGAACTCTTGAGAGTAGGTGATAACTCCCATGTTTGCCTATTAAGAAACAAAGAAAACCGAACTCCAGTAGGAAATAGAAGGATCTGGTTTGATGTGATAGATAAAGACTTGAGCTAATGAAGGTGATGAAGAGAACTACTTGGTCCTCATGGGCAAGTCCACAAGTTCAGTACTCCATCATCATTCAAATTACAAAGCACTCCGAATTGGACCGGGCCGAACTACTCTCAAGCCTTTCTTGTTTTCTTATTGGGAGGAGCCACCGATCATCCAGATGGTTAGGAAGTGACAAATCACGATCAAAAGATCTTTTGTCTGTCTCCAATTTGCCTGGATGCGATCTTTTTCGTAAAGAAAATTGAATTTTTCATGTTATGAACTGATTTAGACACGAATTTTAGTCTCATACCAGACAACCATGACCTCCATTGTTAAGGTTTGACTTTTCAAATACCATGATAACTACGCCATCGGATCGAACTGAGTCTACTCTAAGCTTGGATTAGCCCACAAAGACAAACGTCTTTCTTGGGACCCTTCTTTACCTTTTTTAATTTTATGCTAAGTACTTTTCTACCTTTTATTTTTCTTAGTCTTTTCTAGTCAAATGGAGTTTGTTTGTTTCTTTGGCCACATATTCCCCATTTTGTTTGGCGGGATGGTTTTAATTAGGGAAACAATCTTAAAGTTTGCTTCCATGACTTGCGAAGAAGCACACTACAGCATAATTCATCAATATTCAGTTGCATAGTTATGTTGTAGACAGTCAGTGGAAAATTTTATTTTAACAAATCAAATTGGATTAACGCACCTTGCCCTCTCTCTCTCTCTTCTTTTTGCAACTCATCTACAAGTCAAACGAAAATTCACCTTCATGACCACAAAGGGAGATCTTTTCTTCGGCAAAATCCATAATTTATTGGATCGCTCATTGCTCCTTCAAGCATTATTTTTGGGTATGGCCTTACACACAACAATCAAATCCCTTTAAAACATGGAAATCACACTATAAAACCTTTCCTCTCCCAGAAGCTCCGAGGCAGAGCCAAAGGGAAAACAAAAGATACAATACAAACTCGAAAGGGCCTTGAGAATAGCATTTAGGCGCAAACATCGGGGTTGGCCACAAGGTACTCCTCAACAGCCTTGTACAATCCCATAGCTCTGTCTTTACCCTTCTTGATGTCCTCTTCCTTGAGCTCACAACCTTCCTGAACGTGGTACTCGCTGGTCATCTTGCAGACGCATCCACTGCCAGCCGCGACGAACTTCACTTCTTCCCGACAACGTAGTCGATCTTGTCGAACTTGATGTCACTTTCAATCATGGTATATTTGCAATAAAAGCTACCTACATCGAGAGCATCGATCTTGTGCTTCGTGTACTTGATGTGGGAGCCTGTTATGTGAATTCGGTAAAGTGAAGAAGTTAATTCTTAATTCCAAGGTCTCTATATATACTTGCCAGGGTAGAAATATGAGTATGATCCTACTTACTTTCCCGAAGTTGGTTTGCTTAATGCTACCAACTCCGCCATCTCCCTCGATGAACTCAACGCTCTTGATGCCCCCGGGAACGATCTTGGGTAGGATATGGGAGTCAAGGAACAAAGCCTTGAACATCCTCGATGGTGCAACGACACTTGTGATCTCCTGCGAGTAGGTAACAACTCCCATGTTGGCCTCTTAAGAAGCAAAGAGAGAACTGAACTCAAGAAGGGTGGGAGAAGGGTTTGATGTAATTGCTAATGGAGAAGGCTTGAGCTGATGAAGATGATGAAGAGAACTACTTGGTACTTATAGGCAAGTCCTCTGTTTAGTACTTCATCATCATTCAAAGTTCAAAGGACACCCAATTGGACCGAGCCGAACTACTTTCAAGCCTTTCTTGTATTTTATTGGGAGGAGCCACCGACCATCTGGAAGGATAGGAAAAGTACAAATCACGATCAAAGCTTCTATTGTTTGACCGTTATTATAACAACGTGAGGTATTGCAATTAATAAAGATATTACATATTCATTCACAGACATTTTGGGCTCATCCCGATAGTCTGTACTTGGTGTACCCCTCTCCAGAAAAAGTAATTGATATAGAATATTTTGGTCATACCGTGAATCGTCCATTTTCGTTGAAACGATAGCGTAAAATAGGCAAGTCTAGATAAATTAATCCCCTTTTCAGCTCCGAATTTCCTGGATTCAATCTTTTTCAAAAAGAAAATTGAATTTTTTATATTAGACGGGAACTTTAAGCTTGATACTAGATAACTATGACCACCGTTGCTAAGGGTATAACTCTAGGTTCATTCGTTGCGCTATCAAGGATATTCATGAAAAGAAGCTTAGATTCCGATTCTCTTAGGGAAAGGCCAGACTCCTAGTTCCCATACTTAGATCAAAGGCTGAAATTTAATATAGATGATACATGAAAAGATAACAAAGGAGCCATGGGTAAAATTGCATGATCAGCTAGCGACTCAGTAGTCCAACCTTGGACAAGAAAAGAACGTTGAAACTCGTCGATGGAAGTGTTAGCAGTAGCTCTTCTTCTCGCCTGTAATTATGTTGGGTCCCTCGGCGTTCGGAAAGTAATTTTTGAAACCAATTGCAATGTCTTAATTGGTGTTATCCAGCATAATGGTCTTTGCCCTCAGTCCAGGTTGGAGTTAGGCTTGGACTTGTAAACCCAGCCAATGAAGCTATTCATGCACTTGCAAATTGGGCTTTTAATGACGTAGAAATTGCATTTTCATTTCTATTTCACAATCTATCATTTAAAGTTAAAAATATTAGGAAAAAACTCCGAACTTTTTTTTGTGACACCAAAAATCCCAAACTTTGCTATTTGTGACACATTTACCCCAATATATTTAGTCCATAGGTATTTTCGTCTTTTTTGCTTTTTTTTTTTTTCCTTTTTTTCTCCTTTCCGGTGAGGGCAGCCTTCGCCTGGGCGAGCAAGGGCGGACCTAGCCTGACTCAGGCGAGGTCGACCCTCGCAGACATCAGGCGAGGGTCAACCTTGCCTAAGTCGGGGGAGGGCGGCCCTCGCTTGCCCAAGGGAGGGCGGCCCTCGCCCGACGCTTAGCAGTGAGGGCGGCCCTCGCCGAATCTAGCAAGGACCGCCCTTGCCCGACGTCGGCGAGGGCAACCCTCGCTCGCCCAGGCGAGGGCGACCCTCGCCCGACGCCGGCAAGGGCCGCCCTCGCCGGATCTGGCAAGGGGGGCTCTCACCGGCGTTGAGCGAGGGTGGCCCTCACCGGCGTCGAGCGAGGGCGGCCCTCACTCCATCCGGCGAGGGCAAGCCTTGCTGGCCGAGTGAGGGTCGCCCTTGCCGGATTTGGCGAGGGCTTCGCCGCCCTCGCCTGGCCGAGGCAAGGGAAGTCCTTGCCCGATGCCGGCGGCCAGCCCGATGCCTCGCCTAGACAGGGTGAGGGCTGCCCTCACCCAACACCGACGAGGGCAGCCCTCGCCTGGGCGGGGCGAGGGTCCCTCGCCCTCGCCAGCGAGGGTAGCCCCGCCAGTAAAAAGAAAAAAAAATAGAAAAAGGGAAAAAGACTAAAATACCTTATGCTATAGTATATTGGGGTAAATGTGTCACAAATAGTAAAGTTTGGGATTTTTGGTGTCACAAAACAAAGTTTGGGATTTTTGGTGATTTTTTCTCAAAATATTATATTATTAGAGCCTTCTTTAATTTATTATTCTGACGTAGGTTCTACATCCCATGTCTACTCTGTAATGCTTTGAAATGAAAAGTTACTTTTAGAATAAAAAAAACAGTGGCGGAGCTCTTTTTATTTTTATTTTTAAATCGAAGCGGATCTGATTTATTTTGCTTCTGTTTAAGAAAGGCCACTATAGCTAAGTCATCGAATCGAAATGACTGTACTCTAAACTTGGATTAACTCATATAGACAAAAGTCTCTATTATGACCGTTCTTTTTTTTTTAAATTTGTTGCTAACTTTTATTTTTCTTCATTGCTAGTCAAATTTTCTCCATTTTTATTTGGGAAACAATGCTTGCTTTCATCTACCAATAATCTATTTAGCTTAGGAAAAGTAGGGATAAGTGCATTTAAAGTCTTAAAACTATTCAAAAAGTGCAATCGAGTTCACATAGTGCAATCAAGTCCTAAAATTTATCACAAAAGTGTAATTGAGTCCTAAAATTTTCAAAAAATACAATCAACAGAAAGATTTAATTTGACCGGTTTAATAAAGTTTAGGATTTGATTACACTTTTTTTAAGTTTTCAGTCTCAATTGCACTTTCATAACAAGTTTTAGTACTTAATTGCACTTTTCAAAAGTTTTAGGACTTAATTATACTGTCATGATAAGTTTTATGACTTATAATATACTTATCCCAGAAAAGTATAATGAAATGCCCAATTTTCCCTTGCGCTTCATTTTGCCATACATCTCTTCTTTATGCCACTCATCTATAAATCAAGTGAAAATTCACCTTCATGACCACAAAGGGAGATCCTTACTTGGGAAAAATCCATAATTTATTGGATTGCTCACTGTTCCTTCAGATTTATTTTTTGGCATGGCCTTACCCACAACCTTCAAACCCTTTACAACATACCAATACACACGATAAAAAAACCTTTCCTCGCCCAAAAGTTCCGAGGCAGAGCCAAAGGGAAAATAGAAGATACAATACAAACGTTCCACTCACTTTACTCTATCATCACCCAGAAAGGATCCTGAGAGAAAAGCATTTAGGCGCAAACATCGGGGTTGGCCACGAGGTACTCCTCAACAACCTTGAACAGTCCCATGGCTTTGTCTTTTCCCTTCTTGATGTCCTCCTCCTTGAGCTCACAACCTTCCTTGACGTGGTACTCACTGGTCATCTTGCAGACGCATCCGCTGCCAGCCGCGACGAACTTCACTTCTTCCATGACGCAATCGATCTTGTCAAACTTGACGTCGCTTTCGATCATGGTATATTTGCAGTAAAAGCTACTTGCGTCAAGAGCATCAATCGTGTGCTTTGTGTACTTGATGGGGGAGCCTGTTATGCAAATTTATTAAAGTGAAGAAGTTAGTTCTTAATTCAAGTCTAGATATATACTTGACATGGTAGACATATAAGTATGATCCGACTTACTTTCACCGGGTTGGTTTGCTTAATGCTACCAACTCCACCGTCTCCCTTGATGAACTCAATGCTCTTGATGCCCCCAGGAACAATCTTGGGTAGGATATGGTGGGAGTCAAGGAACATAGCCTTGAACAGCCTCGATGGTGCGACGACACTTGTGATCTCCTGCGAGTAGGTGATGACTCCCATGTTGGCCTTGTAAGAAACAAAGAGAACTGAACTCAAGAAGGGTAGTGGAAGGGTTTGGCGTGATTGATAAAGGAGAAGGCTTGAGCTGATGAAGATGATGAAGGGAACTACTTGGTACTTATAGGCAATTCCAAAGTTTAGAACTCCGTCATCATTGAAAGTTCAAAGCACTCTGGATTGGACCGGCCGAATTACTTGCAAGCCTTTCTTGTTTTCTCATTGGGAGGAGCCACCGATCGTCTAGAAGGTTAGAAAAACAGGAAAAATCACGAGCAAAGCTCTTCTATGTGGCCATTATTATAAGAACCTAAGGTGAGGTATTACAATTAATGAGAAATTACATATTCAATCGCAGACATCGTGGGCCCATTACGATAGTCTATACTTGGTATACTGCCTTTCTAGAAAAGGGAAAAGTATCTATTCTATTGGTACTAATTCAGTCATAAACATTTCAATTAGGATAATTTAGTCATAAACTTTTTATATTTGTACTAATTGAGTGCATTCGGTCAATTTTGGCTAGAATTTGTAGCGTGGACGCCAGATGTTTTACGTGACACGATCAACGCTGGCGTGGAAATTTTTAACGGTTTTTTCAAACTTGTTTATTAATTTGTCTTTTCCTTTTCCTTGTTTTATTTTTCTTTTCATTTGTGGCAAGTAGTATCGCCAAAGCTCGCCGGCCACTAGGTGAGGGTCACGAAGCCCTCACTAGCTTCCATGAGGGTCGTGCCCGTGCTTGGCCTTGTCGGGGCATAGCTTGACATGGGCAAAGGCAACCATGGCCTCGCCCATGGCTAGCAAGGCCGAGGCAAGCCTTTCGCCAATAGCCGGCAAGGCCCTAAGCGAGGCCATGGCCACCTTTCACCAGCTGCCAGCAAGGCCGTAGTCAACACTAGCCATGCCACGTAAGGTACCCGACATCTACGTCACCGATTCCCAACCTAAATTGGTTGAATTGACTCAATTGACAAAAATGCAAAAGATTTATGACAAAAATAGCTCAATCAAAAGGTTTATAAGTGAATCAGCACCAATGCAATCAATTTAGGACTTTTTTTCATACTCCCCCCCTTCCCCCAAGAAAAATAATTCAAATCGAATGTTTTTTTCATACATAAGAATCATTGGTTTTCGTTTGTACAGAAGTGTAAAATAGGTGAGTTTAGATAAGTTATCCCTTTTTCAGCTCCAACTTGCCTACACACAATCTTTTTGTCAAAAATAAAATTGAATTTTTTTTAATCAAGAACTGATTTAGACACGAATTTTAGGCTTGATACTAGACAACCATGACTGTCATTGCTAAGGGAATAATTCTATGTTCGTTCGTTGCGCTATTGAGGGCAGTTGCCAAAATAAGTTTAGGAGCCAATTCTCTTGGGGAAAGGACAAAGTCCTAGCTCCCATCATTAGATCAAAGGCTAAAATTTAATGTAGATGGTGCATGAAAAGATAACAAAGGAACCACAGTTATAATTGCAAGATTGGATAGCGACTCAATAGACCAACCTTGGACAAGAAGAGAAAGGTGGAACTTGCCGATAGAAGTGTAAGCAGAAGCTCTTCCTCTCCCTTGCAATTATACTGAGTCTCTCGGCATCCAAAAAGCAATTTTTAAAATCGATTGCAATGTCTTAATTGTTGTTATCCAACAAAAGGGTCTTTGCCCTCGAAGTATTGAACCTTCCTACTTCAACACAATCTAGGTTGGAGTTAAGCTGGGACCGTAAACCCAATGATAAAGCTACTTCTGCACTTGCAAATTAGCCTTTAATCAAATAGATATCGTATCTTCTTTTCTTTTTCATAATTTCCCTTTTAAATTAAAAAAATATTATATTGTTCTAATATTGGTCCCGCTTCCGTTTGTACTTTGTAATTCTTTGATTAAATGAAAATTTATTTTTAGAAAAAAGAAAAGAAAAAAGAAAGCGTTTTTTTTTTTTTTTCTTATAATCGAAGTGGATCCGATTTACTTTGCTTCGGTTCACGAGAGGTAATTTTGCTAGTTTGACTTTTCAAATGGCACTGTAGCTAAGTCATCAAATAGAAATGACTGCACTTTAAACTTGGATTAACTCAAAAAGACAAATGTCTCTATTATGATCGTAAAGTATAATGAAAGGCCCAAGTTTCCCTTGCCCTTCATTGTGCCCTCGATCTCTTCTTTATGCAAACTCATCTCTAAGTCGAGAAAATTCGCCTTCATGACCACAAAGGGAGATCTTCCCTTGGGAAAAATCCATAATTTATTGGATTGCTCAATGCTCCTTCCAGCTTTATTTTTTGGCACGGCCTTACACACAACAATCAAACCCCTCCATAGCATGGAAGTCACGCTATAAAAACCTTTCCTCACCCAGAAGCTCCGAGGCGGAGCCAAAGGGAAAACAGAAGATACATTACAAACTTTCCACTCATTTTACTCTATCGTCACTCAGAAAGGATCTTGAGAAAAGCATTTAGGCGCAGACATCGGGACTGGCCATGAGGTACTCCTCAACAGCCTTGAACAGTCCCATGGCTCTGTCTTTGCCCTTCTTGATGTCCTCCTCCTTGAGCTCACAACCTTCCTTGACATGGTACTCGCTGGTCATCTTGCAGATGCATCCACTGCCAGCCGCAACGAACTTCACTTCTTCCACAACGCAGTCAATCTTGTCGAACTTGATATCGCTTTCCATCATGGTATATTTGCAGTAAAAGCTACCTACATCGAGAGCATCAATCTTGTGCTTCGTGTACTTGATGTAAGAGCCTGTTATGTATATTCATTAAAGTTAAGAAGTTAGTTCTTGATTCCAAGATCTATGTATGGACTTGACATGGTAGAAGTGCAAGTATAATCCTACTTACTTTCACTGAAATTGGTTTTCTTGATGCTACCAACTCCGCCGTCTCCCTCGATGAACTCAATGCTCTTGATGCCCTCGGGAACAATCATGGGCAGGACATTGTGTGAGTCGAGGATCATAGCCTTGAACAGCCTCGACGGTGCGACCACACTTGTGATCTCCTGCGAGTAGGCAATGACTCACATGTCTGCCTTGTGAGAAACAAAGAGAACTGAACTCGAGAAGGGTAGTGGTACGGTTTAGTGTGATTGCTAATGGAGACTGGAGAGGGCTTAAGCTGATGAAGATGATGAAGAGAACTACTTGGTACTTATAGGCAAGTCCATTGGTTAGGACTCCATCGTCATTCAAAGTTCAAAGCACATCAAGTTGTACTAGCCGGCCTTGATCTAGTTCCACGTCATGACAAGAACGAGGAAGAGAACGGTACAAGAACTCGAATTCCTCTTGTTGGAGTTGATGACGAAAACACCTAAAGGGAAATTCTTTATTTTTTTCACAGATGCAAATAATTAAATAGTTAGATTAGTTTGTTTCGCGTAAAATAAATTGGAAAATATTTTTCTAAAAATATTCACTTATATTACTTGCAATAATTAATCAATAAATATACTTTCATTATCGAAATAATTTATATCTAAACATTTTCATGAACGATGAAAATTTTTTTTGTCTATTCATTTTATATAAATGTCGAGAAATCCTTTTCAGGAAAATATTTTCTAATTCATTTATTTTTTGAAACAACCGCACCTTTAAACTACTGTCCGGTTAGGGAAGCTAGTGCCTCGAGCCATACTTGAAGTTTCGGATTTTCTTTTGCCAAGTTCATAGTGGTTGACTTACCACTAGGCCCTTACAGTATGTTAATCTCCGAATTTTACCCATATATGTAATTTTTCATTTCTATGACAAATAATGACAATCACAATATCCATAAGAAAGTCAGATAATACGTAAAAGTAAAAGTCAGAGACGACCGAACTTTCAGTGCAAAGAGCTCTTGAAACAATTGTCGCCAAATTGTGTTCCCTATCATTGTGGACCTACTACCAAGTTGGTCGAGAGAGAGAATAATTTCCTTTATTAAATTTAGTCTCACCGGCATTAAAAATGCGAATGATTAACTTAAGATATTAGCTGGAGAGAATAGACAACGTTATGAAAACATAATCGGTAGCCATAGGGCCCTTAATCCTTTGACGGCGCAGAGGAGACTTTGGAATTCGTTGCTCAACCCTTCCAACTTCAAACTTGTCTCCTGGTTGAGTAGGAACCAAAGAAGAGCTGCTATGAGTTTAAAATCAACAAAGTGATGCTAATCGAACATGTTTAAGTACATCTAGTCTAGATGGGTCTCAGTGAAATATAATTGCAAACTGAATAATCGCACATTGCATAGTTGAATTATCGATTTAAGTTAACAGTTATATTTAACTTAAAATTCCCAGGCTTTGATTTTTAAAGTGAAACTTAGTCTAATTAGGATGCCAATGGTCTCAAATTTTTTACACCCTTTTTTTGTGATCTCTCGATCAAAAGGTATTAGATTTTTATTGTTCATCTTAACAGGTGGTTCCGGTTCCAATAATTGATTAGATAACTTCCTAACAAATATGTCACTCATTATTTCTAGAGAGAAATATCACGAATCGTGACGATTGCCAAGTGAGAATGGCAGCTATTGATGTTTGGTTTGGCACAAATATTGCTGGTGAAGGTTGTCGATGTGGGCGATGGTATGATGGCTTATGGTGGACATTGTTGATGGTGGCAGCCGGGTGTAGGCGGTGGAGAGAGAGAGAGAGAGAGAGAGAGAGAGAGAGAGAGTATTTAGGTTTTGCAAACGTGATCAGTTTTGGGTAAGACATACCAAAATTAATGTTGGGACAGAGAGACTTGAATCGGCCTGGACAAAGGATCTTTATTAATTCCCACACGGCTTGAGCTGAATTTATTGATGCTTTCAGTCGTAAATTGGGTATTACTACCACTAAAACAATAGCCTTAAGTAATACAAGAAATCATAGTAGAAAAGGTTAGAGGGAACAAGTTTGTGAGTTTAAGATTTGGAAAGTAATTAACTAATTTGAGGAGTGAATAGAAACTCTATTACATCTTTTTTTCTTATTTAATTTTGCGACATAAAAGTTGAGTTTGTGGTCCGTTTTGTTTGGTCTTACTCGGTATAAGAGTTACAAGAATTAGCCCACATTGCAATAATTTTCTCGTGAATAGAATTGTCCGTGTGTTGATGACCTTTCTTTACTGAATTAAGAGGGGAAATTTATTACGTGCTACTATGCAAAAATCGTGTAGGATATCATTCTAGTTGTAACAACAAGAAAACTAAATAAATAAGAAAAACTAAAGTGTAGCATGAAACAGTTTGTTTTAGCTGCAATGCATATAAAAGAAATGACACAATAAACTAAAAGCATTGCCAATGATGGAACACCTATTGGTGAGCGCGAGAAAGTTACACCAAAACAAAGTACTCTTTTTTTAGGCATTTCCTTTTTCACACTCTATTTTTCTCATTCGCTTGGAAATTCTTTTGCCCACCTTCCGGCTCACATGCTATGCTTTTGTGGAATCCACAAGCTATTAGTAATCTGCCTTAGGAATCAATCAAAGTTGATACTCTAACATTAATTGTGGATTAGGTTGTGTCGAAAAACCGACATTCACTCTACTTAGGTAGTCATAATGTCTTGCTAGAGATTGCTTATGATTTGTGCGTCAAAAAGGGTTTTGAGCACACTGTTAATATTTAGTGAACCTATAGAATCACACACAATAACGAACTGAGCTAATATTTTCTGTACACCGGGATCTACTTAAAATATGAAGTAGATTTTAATTTATTCTACTATTCAACT
Source organism: Syzygium grande (assembly GCA_024733475.1). Lineage (NCBI taxonomy): Eukaryota > Viridiplantae > Streptophyta > Magnoliopsida > Myrtales > Myrtaceae > Syzygium > Syzygium grande. The sequence continues at coordinate 16,742,637 of JAMXDD010000008.1, read as the reverse complement.
TATCTACACGATTGTTCACATTATGAGATAACGATTAAATGTATGATTAAAAGTAAACAGTTTGGCGGGCCCAATCGCCCAGCCCCACTAATTTGTGTAGATAATGAGGCTATATATATATAGCGTGTGGGTGACAAAAAAAAATCCTAAGAAAAACGCCTCCAAGAGAATCTGAAGAGAATCGTTTCTCTGTTCAGAGATCTTTGAAAGAGTCTCGAAGATCAAAGGCGATCGGGAAAAAAGAAGTCTAAGATCTTTAGCTAGCACTTTGATCGTTGGAGACTTCCGTTCGTGTGTATGGATATCGATAGAGGCGCAACACTTGGGTTACTAATCCAGACACAATCGATTGTCAATTTACCTTCGATCTGCAAAAAGGTACATGTCGAACTTCTGTTTAGATTTCAATATCGCATGGATCCTGTCTAGGATTTCGGTTTATAAATTCTGCTGCGTTTTTAGCACTTGGGGAACCCAGCACAAGTAACTCATCCGCATCGACCCCCGTTAGATTTCTAAGTTTTATGGCCACAATAAACTCCAAATTCATCAAGATGGGAAATGAAGTTATGGTCATTGAGAATATGGTTAATACCACGAAAACCCCAAACTAATCTTTTGACAGCCAAAAATCCAAAATTGGTATACCTGTGATTTAATTTACCCTATGTTAATTTCCGTTAAATTTTTTACCTTTCCTTTTGATTTGTTTCTACCTTTTACTTTTCTTCTTTGCTAGTCAAATTTTCTCCATTATATTTGGGAAACAATGTTTCTTTCCATGATTTGCAAAGAAGCACACTATAGCCTAATTAATCAATACTAAGTTGCATAATTATGATGAATACAGTTAGTGGAAAATTTTATTTTAATAAATCAAATTGGATGAAATAAACACGGTCCCGGTGTCTTCTCATCAAAAGCAAAGTGATTCACTACCGCTTCTTTTATTTCTTGGATTGCAAGAGTATAGAATTATTGTCCCATTAAGTTCCATTTCTTTTCATCTAACGACAATCTATCTCGCTTAGGAAAAGGATAACGAAATGCCCAATTTTTCCTTGCACTTCATTTTTCCCTCTGTCTCTTCTTTATGCAAACTCATCAATAAGTCAAGTGAAAATTCACCTTCATGACCACAAAGGGAGTATTTTCTTGGGCAAAATCCATGATTTATTGGATTGCTCCTTGCTCCTTCAAGTTTTATTGTTTTGCATGGCCTTACACACAACCATCAAACGCCTTTATAACATAGAAAACACACGATAAAAGCCTTTCCTCACCCAGAAGCTCCGAGGCAAAGCCAAAGGGAAAACACAAGATACAATACAAACTTTCCACTCATTTTACTCTACCATCACTCGAAAAGGATCTTGAGAAAAGAATTTAGGCGCAGACATCGGGGTTGGCCACGAGGTACTCCTCAACAGCCTTGAACAGTCCCATGGCTCTATCTTTGCCCTTTTGATGTCCTCCTCCTTGAGCTCACAACCTTCCTTGACGTGGTACTCGCTGGTCATCTTGCAGACGCATCCGTTGCCAGCTGCAATGAACTTCACCCCTTCCACAACGCAATCGATCTTGTCGAAGTTGATGTCGCTTTCGATCATGGTATATTTGCAGTAAAAGCTACCTACGTCGAGAGCATCAATCATTTTTTTCATTGAAGTGACTCGTTTGGATTGAATTATCATCGACTTTTGAATATCCAATCCTTCAATTCCAGCTTGAGTGTGGCTGCAATCGAGGGTATTTTTGGGAGTGCTTAATAGAAATTCGATACGTTTGCCGTGGGAGATCACCAAAAGAGAGGCAAATTCTGAATTCATCAACATATTCTATTGGATCCACCTTTACTCAAAAGCTTAAGTCAATAAGTTATATGTCAGTTATAATATATTAACTGTTACAAGCTATATGAATTCTCTGATGTGGGACTTTTCTTATACAAATTCGCACACACATTTTAACAATCTTCCCCTCACATGCGAGCTCAGTGTTAAGGTCTACTTCTCCTTAATTCATATATCATTCTGAACCAATGTCTCAATTCGAATCTCCAACACCCACTTTCATTCCAACAGATCAAATCATTAAGGTTAAAATCGAGATTCCATTATTATATGACAACGCCCACCTTCACTACAAGTCTCTTCCATTAGACCACACCATGAAGGCAACCCTCAAACCACATTGGTTAGATTCCTTCCTTGAAATACTCACCAAACACCGATACACTTTGCAAGTGCCACCAATCAACTATTCGCTATGATACCATTTGTTGGGAGTGCATATAAAAAAACCCAATACTTTAATCTAGGGGAGATCACAAAGAAGTAATTCAACTCCAAGCCTATTAATATATTTAGTTGGACTATACTAATAACCTGATGTGGGATTATGAAGAGGGACAATAGCGTCGTTAACACACCCAAGGACTTATATGTACGAGGATGGTTGGTCCACAATGGGCATCTAAACCAAGATGCTATAACCAACCATAATCACGTCGGCCTTGCATATATCAATTATTGGTCTCCTCAGTCATGGCTAGAGACTTCTTGAAATCATAAGTGGAAAATTTAGGATATTTGAACCAACTCTCGTATAAATCGAGCAGTATTTAACCTTGGTTAAGACAAAGGGGTGATCATCTTTTAGGGGAAAATCCAAGCAAATGCAATCTACTTTAATGGATCGCTCAATTGTCTTTCAAGTTTTATTGTGAAATGACCTTACACACAACCTGCAGAACCTTTGGAAACATAGAAGTACATGAAAAACATTCCTCGCAAAAGCTCCAATGGAGCAGGAAAAAGGAAAGAAAAATGCAATACAATTTTCCACCACTTAGCTCACATCACTCAATAGAATTTTGGAAAGGTCATTTAAGCACAAGCATCAAGATTTGCCAAAAGGCACTCCTCAACGGTCTTGTATAGTCCCATGGCTTTGTCCTTACCCTGCTTGATATCATCTTTTTGGAGCTCAGCACTATATTTGGAATGGTACTCACTGGTCATCTTGCAAATACATCCACCGTTATCTGACACGACAAATCTCACCTCGTAGATGATAAAATCGATTTTTTCGAACTTGATATCACTTTCGATCAAAGTGTATTTGCAGTAAAAGTTCTCCACATCAAGAGCATCAATCTTGTGCCTGGTGTACTTGATATGGGAACCTATTCCACAAATTCATGAAAGTAGATGGTTTAATTCTAAGTTTTATATACTATAGATCAACTTGACATGGTAAAGCAACGCGTCGTGATCCCACTTACTTCCGCGGAAGTTAGTTTGCTTAATGCTACCAACTCCACCATCTCCATCAATGAACTCGACACTCTTGATGCCCCCGGGGACAATCTTGGCAATGACATTGTGTGAGTCAAGGACCAAAGCCTTGAACATCCTCGTTGGAGCAACAGCAGACGTGAACTCTTGAGACTAGGTGATGACTCCCATTTTGCCTTGTGAGAATCAAAGAGAAATGAAGTCGAGAAGCTAGTAGAAGGATTTGGTGTGAATGCTATTGAAGAAGACTTGAGCTGATGAAGCCGATGAAGAGAAGCACTTGGTATTTATAGGCAAGTTTGTTTGGCGGTCCACAAGCATTCGAAGTTGGAAGCACTCCAAATTGGACTGATCAGTGTTGCTTTAAGCCTTCTTCCTTTCTCATTGGGGCAGAGCCACCACTAATCTAGAAGATCAATGGAACGAACAAGTTATTTACAAATGAAACATGAAGGACTATAATTCTTTGTTCTTGTCGGGTTCACCGATGTGGTGGGTGCAGTACAATCTAAATTGGTGTATATAAATAGAGATATCAACTTCATAGAAATTATTTATCATGCCGACAATATATTCTTCTATACATTATTACTCCATTTAATAAATGTTCAAGTTCAGCATTTAAGATTCTCTGGACATCCAATCATGTTAACTACTACAATCTCAAGTCACTGTTAGAATAATTGGAAATGTCCATATGAAAGTCCCCGGCAATGACATTATTTTTTTTTTTTGGTACAGACAAACTAAATAAAAGTAAGAGAGAAGAAAATATTCAGTGGCTTGGGAGCACCACGTAACTAGCTAACGTGGTAAGTGTTTTTCTAAATAAATCACTTATTATTTGACACGTGTCTCAAATAAAAAAAATAGTAAAAATCTTATTTTCATTTGTCTTCTTCCTTCATCTAGCCACCTCCCGCTCCTCCATCCAACCACAGTTTGCCCAACCACTTTAGAATCCGGCTCGGCTGTCTCCACCGCACAAGCCACCGCAACCTCCATCCTCAATGCTCACCGCCACGCCGTAACCTCTGCGCCCAGCGCAAGTTTTCTCCCTCTGCCTTTGTTGTCGCACCAACCTCATGCCTCCTGATCTAGCCTGGATGATCCCAACGGAGATTGCGAACTTGACGAAAAAATAGGGAGAATGGCTCGGCTTGACGGAGGCCGCCGTGATGACTGCGACTTTTGACGGAGCCGACTGCAGAGACTGTGATACAAGACAAAGCCAAAAACTTCCAGATTTGGCTAAGACTTTTGACAAAGTCAACCGCAAAATCCACGATGTAAGACCACAAGCAAAGCCGAACTTCCATATATGTGGCCATGCCTTCAGATTTTGCGACGGTGCCTCATCAATGGCCCCGAGTCTTGACGGTGAGGTCAAGATGCCATGGACGAGCCACCATGATGGGCAGCACTACGAAATCAAAATGCAAAAAGAAAAACAACGTAATAGAGGTCATGCTCGGGAAGATGGAGCTTGCCACGAAGACGATGGAGGCGGCGGCAGGCCTGGACATGGTGCCGGTGGCAACAGCCAAGGGAAGTGCGAAGCTCAGGCAAGGCGGTGGCTAAATGGAGGAGAGAGAGAGAGAGAGAGAGAGGGGACAGATTTTTCGGTTTTTTTTATTTAAGACAAGTGTCAAATTATAAGTGGTTTTATTTAAAAAAAATACACGCTATATCAACTAATAACATGACACTTGTAAGCCACTGAATATTTTCTCATTAAGGAGAGGGGGCACCTTGGATGAACGTGCAACCACCAAAACGCGGATGAGGGTCAGGATATTTTTCAATATTTATACAATACTACTAATTTTGCCACGAAAATATATGTAAATGTACATAAATAAGCATTCGAGTATAAAACATTAACATAATCGTAAGAAGCAAGCGTGAGGAAACAATACAACCTTCAATGCACAATTATATTCATAAAAGAAAAATACAAAGTTGATCGATTCTTTTTTTAAATGGCAAAAGCCATCAAAAACCCTAAACTATATCCATTGTGAAACATTTACTCTAAACTTTTTTTCAATGATATCAAAATCTCAAACTTGTACCTATGTAACATATTTACCCTTCATCAAAGTTATGTCAATAAGAACCGTTAAAAATATGTTAACATGGACGCTAGAAAGCAAATAATGTTGATATGGCGCCCACTGGACTAAAGTGAAATAAAAATGATGTTATTTTGGCTAAAAAAGTGCAAAACAATTATGGTAAATATGTCATTGCGAGCATAGTTCCGAATTTTTGATGACTTTTACTCTTTTTTTTTAATGACTTGTCCAATTGAATTACAATCGACTTTGAGTCTCCAAATCATCATTCTTGTGGACTCTCTCTTCATTGCGGTTGTGTTAACACCAAAAAATGCCCAAGTGTTTGGTCGGCAGTTTGATCGATAAAAAAGCCTGTTGAGATGGTAATTGTAGCTGATGATTACTAAGTGCTGGGAGCATTTAATCAATAATGTAGAAGCGGTTTATAAGAAGACCTGGTCAGTCGATGGAGATGTCGGCAGAAAGTGGCCGAATGTATGAGCGAAGAGTTGGTAAACGAGGTAGGTCAGTAAGTGTTGCTAAATAATAGGTGTCACGAAGTGTGAATTTAAATACTTGGTAACTGCTTCTCATCTATTGCAAGCTATAAATAGTCAAAGCGTATCCTTTGTAAATATTACCAATCTATCCAGAATATATGTTCATCTTTTTTTTTTGCACATTTTAATATTTCTAATACCTTTGCATTGCTAGAAACAATTGTTCCCAACATTCGTATCTTTAAATTTCTTACCATTTACATTCTTGTCCAAAAATTAACAGAGAACCCTTCAAACCTTTATTGATCAGACTAGTTGGTTTAATTTGAAAGGTATTTTTCCTTTTTGTTGCTAAATGTTGCAATCACAACCCAAATGGCCCTCTTGTCTAAGAGAATTTCTATGTAAAATCTTGATTAAGTAGTTAAAAACTTTCTCTCTAGGGTTAAAAGAGTGAATATGGATGAAGAGGCACAATAGCATCATTAACACGCTCGACCTATTAAGAAATGTATTTATGGCTTCTCTTCGAATTAGCCTCAGGACTTATATGCACCAGAATGGTTGGCCCACGATGGGCACCTAAACCAACATGTAATAACAAGCCATAGTCATGTGGGCTTAACAAATATCAATTATTTTTCTCATTAGTCATGGCTAGAGATTTCTTGAATATTATGAATGGAAATTTAGGATATTTGAAGCAACTCACGTATAAGTCGAGCGATACTTAACCTTGATTACGACAAAGGGGTAATCACCTTTTAGGGGAAAATCCAAACAAGTATGGATTGCTCATTCGTCTTTCGAGTTTTATTGCCACCAAACCCTATTCAGAAACATAGAAATACACGAAAAACATCCCGCACAAAAGCTCAAATTGTGCAAGAAAAAGGCAAACAAAACATGTCATACAATTTTCCACCATTTTAACAACTCATCGCACTTTTTGAAAATGCCATTTAAGCGCAAACAACAATGGTACTCACTGATCATCTTGCAGGCACATCCGTCATTATCCAATGTGACAAACTTCACCTTGTAAAAGCTTAATTCAATGAGTTATGGATCAATTTGGATATATTAACTGTTTCACATTACACCAATTCTTTGATATGGGACTTCTCTAACATAACTCATATATGTATCTTACACAATCTCCCCCTCATGTGTGAGCTCAATGTTAGGTCTGCTCTCTCTTATTTCATGTATTCTTCTGCACAAACTTGTATCTCAGCTTGAATATTCATCAACATCCTAGTTCATCCCTAGTCTCTTTCTCCAAACCGAACCATGAAAACTGCCATCGGGACGCGCTTCTACACCATAACTGTCATGTCCCGACCTTTGAGCTCGCGACAACCCCTATTCACTTAGGTCATTGAATGCGACGTCCCAAAACTCATCACCGATCTTTCATTTTATTTTTCCATTATGCATGCAGAAGAGACAACAATCACCCAATCAAAACAACAAATAGCAAGGATAGTCATAAAAATCAACAATAGTCATGCCAAAGCGCCAATTTATTTATTTACTTGATTAATCCCAAGGAAACACATTTACAAGCCCTTCAAGGGCACCTTTCCTCACAAGCCTACCAAAAAGATACTTGGCCGAGGGCCAATCTCCTCCATCTAAAAGTGGGTCATCCAAAAAAAATAGATCCCAGGCATGTCCCTCAAGGACTATCAACATAGTGGTTTGGCAAGTCAAAATAGAGCGAGTCGAGATCATGCTCCAACGGTTCGTAATCCGACGAGTACACAGGATCAGGGTTGGTCTCGGGATGGTCTCGAGATCTTCCACTGACTCGTCAAGTGGGTCAATGTCCAAAGGGTCCCAAACCTCCTGCCCAAGCCCCCATCTAGAGGACCATTGAAGCCCTTCAGAGGCTCATACAGGCCCTCACCCTCGCGGATGAGCCATGCTTGGAACTGATATGGGACCCACATAGCTAGGCCCTCATCCACCCACACAGTAGATAGGTGGTGCTAAAAAAGATGCGGTTTGCCAAGAAAACGATAGGTAGTAATAATCCTAACCACATCTTGCAGCACCCCAAACCTTATCGGGTGGTTCGTCAGGCTAAGGTCCTGGAAAATAGTTAACAACAACAAATGAGATATAAATCTCAGTAAGTTAGTGACCTAAGCCTTGTTAAGTAAATCAACTCGTCTTAGATGTACCTAAAACATGCAACAATATAATGATGGAATTAGATCAATTGCAAAATAACCCCTTGCTTTGCTTTAATTATACCCAGTGCCAGACAACTTAGCACAGCATACACAAACACGCCATCACACAATTACAGGCATCCTTACCTTGTCTTAGCACACGTTCTGCACGATATAAACCATCATGTACCATAATAATGCAATAAGCATATAACATGATTAGAACACGTAGTAACTTTCCATGCACAATGCACCCATGCGTGTTCCGATTTTTAAGACCACTAAGGGTCACAACACAACCCCACAAGTTGGCAATGTTCCGGCATGACTGGCATCTATCACGGCTGCTTAGGGCATGCCTATCCTCGCACGGGGATCTTTTGGTTTAATCTGGTATTGATCACAACCACTCGGGACATGCTCGAAATCCATCGAGGGTCTCATCACGGCCATTCAAGGCACACACGCACTCATACAGGGATAACAGATTCTCATTATGGGATCACGCAAGCACCTCAACCACTCAAGCCAATTTCATTTCTTTCTCATTTAATCAATGCAGACGTGGTTGTACTCACATAACATAACACTACAACTTGCGTGCTTAAAAATACAGTAATAAATTCACACGTGATCACATACACACAATTAAACCGTCAAACTTTGCATGCTTCCCTTTTTAAACACCCCTGTCCTATTTAATTTATAAAACTTGACATATAAATCCGACACCTCGGGGTTTACTATTTATATGTCCATAAAAACCCTTTTAAAAATTAAATAACAAGGTCTCACATAGGGCAATTATTTTTCGAGGCAAAATAGGCATTAAAGAGCATGAAACGGGCATAATTCAACACTTAACTCAAGCAGAAAATACCCATATAAAATCCACTTACAGCCCTAATTGCAATAACTTATCATCCAATTAATTATAGTTTATCGTCCCTTGGTGATAGCTTATCATTAAATTAATCGATAGCTTATCACCTAATTTGTGATAGCTTATCACTCAAATACCGATAGCTTATCATCCCTTTGACGATAGCTTATCACTCTTTTATCGATAGCTTATCGTCTTTTTGACGATAGCTTATCACCATTTCCTCGATAGCTTATCATCAAAACTTCGATAGCTTATCGTCTAACTTTCAAATAACCCATCGCCAGTTGATAACCTATCAACTAATTAATCACCATTAATCACTAATCACCTAATTAACTTAATATAAACTAATCCTAATTGAGTTTAATATACTAATCAAGGGATTAGAGTGTTAACTCACCCGTTAACGATTCCGATGACACAGGCACGACGGTGGCGGTGAGTGCTACGCATGTCTTAGTTCAAAAATGACACAGGGTGGCTACGATGGCTGGACAAAAGCTCGGTAGCTTTTGTGGACTGGTTTGGCTTGCGGTGGAGGCGGATCGACGAGGGGAGCGGCTCGGACGGACGGCACACGATGACGGGCAGTCATGGCGTGCGACTGGTGGTGGCGGGTGGCTCCACGGTGCAAAACAACAACCAAAGGGGCGGTGTTCTTTGGGCGGCGAAGGTGGAAAGAGGAGGGAGAGAGGGGGTGGAAAAATGATTCCCCCAAAGTCTTCACTCATCATAGCCTTTGCTCTCAGTCTCTTTGTTCAATAATGCAAGAAGGGTGTTTTGGTCATTTCACATTTTTAGCACAAATTTCCCATTTTACCCTTGGGCTAAAGTCAAGAGACGCGCCTTGGAATGGGCTAAATTGAATAGAAATGGGCTTGAAATGTTCATGGGTTCAAATTGAGCTTGAATTTGCTATTGGGCTAGAAAATGGGAAAGTGGGCTTAGTGGGCCCCATTGGGCCCACTTGAACTTGTTTGGGCCCAAGTGGCCAAAGCACCTTAGGTGTGACGCCCAACGGGCCTTCGCTCGGCCCACTTCCTTGTGGGCTTCAATTCTCGGCCCAAAATTTCCTTTTCCGAGAATTTCGAGCAAACTGATAAACCAGAGGTTAATAAGGCAACGTCCAATAAGTTAGTCTTGAAATCCTTGAAAGTGTGATACCCAAATTCGGATTCTAGGAGTTACAACTTTAGTATATCTCGAACTAACGACCGGTTTTTAGGAGTTACGCGTATTCAACCGACGGTTGATTTGATATCAAACCACGCTTAAGCTTTCTCGAGTCATGGGTGAACTCGATTGTCATGTAATTGCGATAGGTCAATCGCTAGTTCCGAAGTACACGATCATTAAGAATTGGCTTGGGGTGGTTCACAATCCATACAATGGTCAATTAGAATCACCCGTGATCCGATTGTATACTCTTGGTGAACCATTTTATAACCATTCCTTGATCAGTTTATAATGGCTCAAAATTGTTCCTCGTTATTCCTTATGGTCGAATTGTCAATCCATGGTCGAGTTTTCGGGTCATGCGTACTTAATCCCTTAATAGCCTTTTCCTATTGGTTAGTCCTCTCATGAGTGATCAATTAAGAGCGAGATTTAACTAATAGTGTATCGGTAAACTAATCATTTCATATATCTCAAAAAGGCAATTTCAGGATATCACAACAACCCCCACCACCCGGAAACCGCAATATACATTGAGAGTGGGCCACCAATCAACCATCAACTCTGATACTATTTGTTAGGAGTGTGTAGCAGAAGCCTAATACCTTCACCCAGGGAGATCACTAAGAAAAAGCTAAAGTCCGAGCCCGTTAATATATTCAATTGGACCAACATTCACTCAAAAGCGTCAATGAGTTATGGGTCAACTTGGATATATCAACTGTTTCACACCACCCCAATTCTCCGATGTGCGACTTCTCTAATACAACTCATACATGTATCTCAGCACAAAGTGTTTATAGTAGAAGTTCTCAGCATCAAGAACATCGATCTTGTGCTTGGTGTACTTAATATGGGCACCGATTGCATAAATTCGTGAAAACATATGATTTAATTCTAAGGCCTATATGATATAAATGAACTCGGCATAGTAATACATATACGATCCAACTTACTTTCGCCAAAGTTGTTGTGCTTAATGCTACCAACTCCACCATCTCCTTGATGAACTCCACGCTCTTGATGCCCTCGGGGACAATCTTAGGAATGACATGTGAGTCAAGGACCAAAGTGTTGAACATCCTCGACGGAGCGACAGCAGATGTGAACTCTTGAGAGTAGGTGATAACTCCCATGTTTGCCTATTAAGAAACAAAGAAAACCGAACTCCAGTAGGAAATAGAAGGATCTGGTTTGATGTGATAGATAAAGACTTGAGCTAATGAAGGTGATGAAGAGAACTACTTGGTCCTCATGGGCAAGTCCACAAGTTCAGTACTCCATCATCATTCAAATTACAAAGCACTCCGAATTGGACCGGGCCGAACTACTCTCAAGCCTTTCTTGTTTTCTTATTGGGAGGAGCCACCGATCATCCAGATGGTTAGGAAGTGACAAATCACGATCAAAAGATCTTTTGTCTGTCTCCAATTTGCCTGGATGCGATCTTTTTCGTAAAGAAAATTGAATTTTTCATGTTATGAACTGATTTAGACACGAATTTTAGTCTCATACCAGACAACCATGACCTCCATTGTTAAGGTTTGACTTTTCAAATACCATGATAACTACGCCATCGGATCGAACTGAGTCTACTCTAAGCTTGGATTAGCCCACAAAGACAAACGTCTTTCTTGGGACCCTTCTTTACCTTTTTTTAATTTTATGCTAAGTACTTTTATACCTTTTATTTTTCTTAGTCTTTTCTAGTCAAATGGAGTTTGTTTGTTTCTTTGGCCACATATTCCCCATTTTGTTTGGCGGGATGGTTTTAATTAGGGAAACAATCTTAAAGTTTGCTTCCATGACTTGCGAAGAAGCACACTACAGCATAATTCATCAATATTCAGTTGCATAGTTATGTTGTAGACAGTCAGTGGAAAATTTTATTTTAACAAATCAAATTGGATTAACGCACCTTGCCCTCTCTCTCTCTCTTCTTTTTGCAACTCATCTACAAGTCAAACGAAAATTCACCTTCATGACCACAAAGGGAGATCTTTTCTTCGGCAAAATCCATAATTTATTGGATCGCTCATTGCTCCTTCAAGCATTATTTTTGGGTATGGCCTTACACACAACAATCAAATCCCTTTAAAACATGGAAATCACACTATAAAAACCTTTCCTCTCCCAGAAGCTCCGAGGCAGAGCCAAAGGGAAAACAAAAGATACAATACAAACTCGAAAGGGCCTTGAGAATAGCATTTAGGCGCAAACATCGGGGTTGGCCACAAGGTACTCCTCAACAGCCTTGTACAATCCCATAGCTCTGTCTTTACCCTTCTTGATGTCCTCTTCCTTGAGCTCACAACCTTCCTGAACGTGGTACTCGCTGGTCATCTTGCAGACGCATCCACTGCCAGCCGCGACGAACTTCACTTCTTCGACAACGTAGTCGATCTTGTCGAACTTGATGTCACTTTCAATCATGGTATATTTGCAATAAAAGCTACCTACATCGAGAGCATCGATCTTGTGCTTCGTGTACTTGATGTGGGAGCCTGTTATGTGAATTCGGTAAAGTGAAGAAGTTAATTCTTAATTCCAAGGTCTCTATATATACTTGCCAGGGTAGAAATATGAGTATGATCCTACTTACTTTCCCCGAAGTTGGTTTGCTTAATGCTACCAACTCCGCCATCTCCCTCGATGAACTCAACGCTCTTGATGCCCCCGGGAACGATCTTGGGTAGGATATGGGAGTCAAGGAACAAAGCCTTGAACATCCTCGATGGTGCAACGACACTTGTGATCTCCTGCGAGTAGGTAACAACTCCCATGTTGGCCTCTTAAGAAGCAAAGAGAACTGAACTCAAGAAGGGTGGGAGAAGGGTTTGATGTAATTGCTAATGGAGAAGGCTTGAGCTGATGAAGATGATGAAGAGAACTACTTGGTACTTATAGGCAAGTCCTCTGTTTAGTACTTCATCATCATTCAAAGTTCAAAGGACACCCAATTGGACCGAGCCGAACTACTTTCAAGCCTTTCTTGTATTTTATTGGGAGGAGCCACCGACCATCTGGAAGGATAGGAAAAGTACAAATCACGATCAAAGCTTCTATTGTTTGACCGTTATTATAACAACGTGAGGTATTGCAATTAATAAAGATATTACATATTCATTCACAGACATTTTGGGCTCATCCCGATAGTCTGTACTTGGTGTACCCCCTCTCCAGAAAAAGTAATTGATATAGAATATTTTGGTCATACCGTGAATCGTCCATTTTCGTTGAAACGATAGCGTAAAATAGGCAAGTCTAGATAAATTAATCCCCTTTTCAGCTCCGAATTTCCTGGATTCAATCTTTTTCAAAAAGAAAATTGAATTTTTTATATTAGACGGGAACTTTAAGCTTGATACTAGATAACTATGACCACCGTTGCTAAGGGTATAACTCTAGGTTCATTCGTTGCGCTATCAAGGATATTCATGAAAAGAAGCTTAGATTCCGATTCTCTTAGGGAAAGGCCAGACTCCTAGTTCCCATACTTAGATCAAAGGCTGAAATTTAATATAGATGATACATGAAAAGATAACAAAGGAGCCATGGGTAAAATTGCATGATCAGCTAGCGACTCAGTAGTCCAACCTTGGACAAGAAAGAACGTTGAAACTCGTCGATGGAAGTGTTAGCAGTAGCTCTTCTTCTCGCCTGTAATTATGTTGGGTCCCTCGGCGTTCGGAAAGTAATTTTTGAAACCAATTGCAATGTCTTAATTGGTGTTATCCAGCATAATGGTCTTTGCCCTCAGTCCAGGTTGGAGTTAGGCTTGGACTTGTAAACCCAGCCAATGAAGCTATTCATGCACTTGCAAATTGGGCTTTTAATGACGTAGAAATTGCATTTTCATTTCTATTTCACAATCTATCATTTAAAGTTAAAAATATTAGGAAAAAACTCCGAACTTTTTTTTGTGACACCAAAAATCCCAAACTTTGCTATTTGTGACACATTTACCCCAATATATTTAGTCCATAGGTATTTTCGTCTTTTTTGCTTTTTTTTTTTTTTTTTCCTTTTTTTTCTCCTTTCCGGTGAGGGCAGCCGGGCGGGGCGAGCAAGGGGCGGACTAGCGCGACTCAGCCGAGGTCGACCTGAAAATTTTATAAAAATTCAACGAACCAATCGGGATGAGCGAGTATTCGGGCATCGCAACCCGTCTGAAATGGGCTTCACAATTCAAGGACCTCCAAAATTCCAAATTTAAAATATAATATACCTGGGATAGAACTTACCCCTTTAGTACGTGAACACCCCCACCGTATCATCACTCTTCCAAAAAATCTCATATTCCTCGCATTCCTGCGACCACCATTTCACCTCAAATTTCAAAGATCCGAGTCTTAGTTGATTTCCACCCAATTTCAACCCTCAAATTCATCAGTCCAAACTACCATCCTGCAACCATAAAACACCACACACATGCTTGACACATAAGCTTTCCTCTTAATCATTAATTTTCAATCGCCCTAAACGGGCTAAGCGATTGTCTACACGGAATCCAATATTCAGCCCAACAATAGGTGAGGTTAGAAATCAATCACCAACTGCCCAACAACACCGACGAGGGCAGCCCCGCTGGGCGGGGCGGGGTCCCTCGCCCTCGCCAACGAGGGTAGCCCCCCCCAAATAAAAAAAAAAAAAATAGAAAAAGGGAAAAAGACTAAAATACCTTATGCTATAGTATATTGGGGTAAATGTGTCACAAATAGTAAAGTTTGGGATTTTTGGTGTCACAAAACAAAGTTTGGGATTTTTGGTGATTTTTTCTCAAAATATTATATTATTAGAGCCTTCTTTAATTTATTATTCTGACGTAGGTTCTACATCCTGTCTGTACTCTGTAATGCTTTGAAATGAAAAGTTACTTTTAGAATAAAAAAACAGTGGCGGAGCTCTTTTTATTTTTTATTTTTAAATCGAAGCGGATCTGATTTATTTTGCTTCTGTTTAAGAAAGGCCACTATAGCTAAGTCATCGAATCGAAATGACTGTACTCTAAACTTGGATTAACTCATATAGACAAAAGTCTCTATTATGACCGTTCTTTTTTTTTAAATTTGTTGCTAACTTTTATTTTTCTTCATTGCTAGTCAAATTTTCTCCATTTTTATTTGGGAAACAATGCTTGCTTTCATCTACCAATAATCTATTTAGCTTAGGAAAAGTAGGGATAAGTGCATTTAAAGTCTTAAAACTATTCAAAAAGTGCAATCGAGTTCACATAGTGCAATCAAGTCCTAAAATTTATCACAAAAGTGTAATTGAGTCCTAAAATTTTCAAAAATACAATCAATGTAAAGATTTAATTTGACCGGTTTAATAAAGTTTAGGATTTGATTACACTTTTTTTAAGTTTTCAGTCTCAATTGCACTTTCATAACAAGTTTTAGTACTTAATTGCACTTTTCAAAAGTTTTAGGACTTAATTATACTGTCATGATAAGTTTTATGACTTATAATATACTTATCCCAGAAAAGTATAATGAAATGCCCAATTTTCCCTTGCGCTTCATTTTGCCATACATCTCTTCTTTATGCCACTCATCTATAAATCAAGTGAAAATTCACCTTCATGACCACAAAGGGAGATCCTTACTTGGGAAAAATCCATAATTTATTGGATTGCTCACTGTTCCTTCAGATTTATTTTTTTGGCATGGCCTTACCCACAACCTTCAAACCCTTTACAACATACCAATACACACGATAAAAACCTTTCCTCGCCCAAAAGTTCCGAGGCAGAGCCAAAGGGAAAATAGAAGATACAATACAAACGTTCCACTCACTTTACTCTATCATCACCCAGAAAGGATCCTGAGAAAAGCATTTAGGCGCAAACATCGGGGTTGGCCACGAGGTACTCCTCAACAACCTTGAACAGTCCCATGGCTTTGTCTTTTCCCTTCTTGATGTCCTCCTCCTTGAGCTCACAACCTTCCTTGACGTGGTACTCACTGGTCATCTTGCAGACGCATCCGCTGCCAGCCGCGACGAACTTCACTTCTTCCATGACGCAATCGATCTTGTCAAACTTGACGTCGCTTTCGATCATGGTATATTTGCAGTAAAAGCTACTTGCGTCAAGAGCATCAATCGTGTGCTTTGTGTACTTGATGGGGGAGCCTGTTATGCAAATTTATTAAAGTGAAGAAGTTAGTTCTTAATTCAAGTCTAGATATATACTTGACATGGTAGACATATAAGTATGATCCGACTTACTTTCACCGGGTTGGTTTGCTTAATGCTACCAACTCCACCGTCTCCCTTGATGAACTCAATGCTCTTGATGCCCCCAGGAACAATCTTGGGTAGGATATGGTGGGAGTCAAGGAACATAGCCTTGAACAGCCTCGATGGTGCGACGACACTTGTGATCTCCTGCGAGTAGGTGATGACTCCCATGTTGGCCTTGTAAGAAACAAAGAGAACTGAACTCAAGAAGGGTAGTGGAAGGGTTTGGCGTGATTGATAAAGGAGAAGGCTTGAGCTGATGAAGATGATGAAGGGAACTACTTGGTACTTATAGGCAATTCCAAAGTTTAGAACTCCGTCATCATTGAAACTTCAAAGCACTCTGGATTGGACCGGCCGAATTACTTGCAAGCCTTTCTTGTTTTCTCATTGGGAGGAGCCACCGATCGTCTAGAAGGTTAGAAAAACAGGAAAAATCACGAGCAAAGCTCTTCTATGTGGCCATTATTATAAGAACCTAAGGTGAGGTATTACAATTAATGAGAAATTACATATTCAATCGCAGACATCGTGGGCCCATTACGATAGTCTATACTTGGTATACTGCCTTTCTAGAAAAGGGAAAAGTATCTATTCTATTGGTACTAATTCAGTCATAAACATTTCAATTAGGATAATTTAGTCATAAACTTTTTATATTTGTACTAATTGAGTGCATTCGGTCAATTTTGGCTAGAATTTGTGACGTGGACGCCAGATGTTTTACGTGACACGATCAACGCTGACGTGGAAATTTTTAACGGTTTTTTCAAACTTGTTTATTAATTTGTCTTTTCCTTTTCCTTGTTTTATTTTTCTTTTCATTTGTGGCCGGCGAGTATCGCCAAAGCTCGCCGGCCACTAGGTGAGGGTCACGAAGCCCTCACTAGCTTCCATGAGGGTCGTGCCCCGTGCTTGGCCTTGTCAGGGCATAGCTTGACATGGGCAAAGGCAACCATGGCCTCGCCCATGGCTAGCAAGGCCGAGGCAAGCCTTCGCCAATAGCCGGCAAGGCCCTAGCGAGGCCATGGCCACCTTCACCAGCTGCCAGCAAGGCCGTAGTCAACACTAGCCATGCCACGTAAGGTACCCGACATCTACGTCACCGATTCCCAACCTAAATTGGTTGAATTGACTCAATTGACAAAAATGCAAAAGATTTATGACAAAAATAGCTCAATCAAAAGGTTTATAAGTGAATCAGCACCAATGCAATCAATTTAGGACTTTTTTCATACTCCCCCCCTTCCCCAAGAAAAATAATTCAAATCGAATGTTTTTTTCATACATAAGAATCATTGGTTTTCGTTTGTACAGAAGTGTAAAATAGGTGAGTTTAGATAAGTTATCCCTTTTTTCAGCTCCAACTTGCCTACACACAATCTTTTTGTCAAAAATAAAATTGAATTTTTTTAATCAAGAACTGATTTAGACACGAATTTTAGGCTTGATACTAGACAACCATGACTGTCATTGCTAAGGGAATAATTCTATGTTCGTTCGTTGCGCTATTGAGGGCAGTTGCCAAAATAAGTTTAGGAGCCAATTCTCTTGGGGAAAGGACAAAGTCCTAGCTCCCATCATTAGATCAAAGGCTAAAATTTAATGTAGATGGTGCATGAAAAGATAACAAAGGAACCACAGTTATAATTGCAAGATTGGATAGCGACTCAATAGACCAACCTTGGACAAGAAGAGAAAGGTGGAACTTGCCGATAGAAGTGTAAGCAGAAGCTCTTCCTCTCCCTTGCAATTATACTGAGTCTCTCGGCATCCAAAAAGCAATTTTTAAAATCGATTGCAATGTCTTAATTGTTGTTATCCAACAAAAGGGTCTTTGCCCTCGAAGTATTGAACCTTCCTACTTCAACACAATCTAGGTTGGAGTTAAGCTGGGACCGGTAAACCCAATGATAAAGCTACTTCTGCACTTGCAAATTAGCCTTTAATCAAATAGATATCGTATCTTCTTTTCTTTTTCATAATTTCCCTTTTAAATTAAAAAAATATTATATTGTTCTAATATTGGTCCCGCTTCCGTTTGTACTTTGTAATTCTTTGATTAAATGAAAATTTATTTTTAGAAAAAAGAAAAGAAAAAAGAAAGCGTTTTTTTCTTTTTTCTTATAATCGAAGTGGATCCGATTTACTTTGCTTCGGTTCACGAGAGGTAATTTTGCTAGTTTGACTTTTCAAATGGCACTGTAGCTAAGTCATCAAATAGAAATGACTGCACTTTAAACTTGGATTAACTCAAAAAGACAAATGTCTCTATTATGATCGTAAAGTATAATGAAAGGCCCAAGTTTCCCTTGCCCTTCATTGTGCCCTCGATCTCTTCTTTATGCAAACTCATCTCTAAGTCGAGAAAATTCGCCTTCATGACCACAAAGGGAGATCTTCCCTTGGGAAAAATCCATAATTTATTGGATTGCTCAATGCTCCTTCCAGCTTTATTTTTTTGGCACGGCCTTACACACAACAATCAAACCCCTCCATAGCATGGAAGTCACGCTATAAAAACCTTTCCTCACCCAGAAGCTCCGAGGCGGAGCCAAAGGGAAAACAGAAGATACATTACAAACTTTCCACTCATTTTACTCTATCGTCACTCAGAAAGGATCTTGAGAAAAGCATTTAGGCGCAGACATCGGGACTGGCCATGAGGTACTCCTCAACAGCCTTGAACAGTCCCATGGCTCTGTCTTTGCCCTTCTTGATGTCCTCCTCCTTGAGCTCACAACCTTCCTTGACATGGTACTCGCTGGTCATCTTGCAGATGCATCCACTGCCAGCCGCAACGAACTTCACTTCTTCCACAACGCAGTCAATCTTGTCGAACTTGATATCGCTTTCATCATGGTATATTTGCAGTAAAAGCTACCTACATCGAGAGCATCAATCTTGTGCTTCGTGTACTTGATGTAAGAGCCTGTTATGTATATTCATTAAAGTTAAGAAGTTAGTTCTTGATTCCAAGATCTATGTATGGACTTGACATGGTAGAAGTGCAAGTATAATCCTACTTACTTTCACTGAAATTGGTTTTCTTGATGCTACCAACTCCGCCGTCTCCTCGATGAACTCAATGCTCTTGATGCCCCTCGGGAACAATCATGGGCAGGACATTGTGTGAGTCGAGGATCATAGCCTTGAACAGCCTCGACGGTGCGACCACACTTGTGATCTCCTGCGAGTAGGCAATGACTCACATGTCTGCCTTGTGAGAAACAAAGAGAACTGAACTCGAGAAGGGTAGTGGTACGGTTTAGTGTGATTGCTAATGGAGACTGAGAGGGCTTAAGCTGATGAAGATGATGAAGAGAACTACTTGGTACTTATAGGCAAGTCCATGGTTGGTTAGGACTCCATCGTCATTCAAAGTTCAAAGCACATCAAGTTGTACTAGCCGGCCTTGATCTAGTTCCACGTCATGACAAGAACGAGGAAGAGAACGGTACAAGAACTCGAATTCCTCTTGTTGGAGTTGATGACGAAAACACCTAAAGGGAAATTCTTTATTTTTTTCACAGATGCAAATAATTAAATAGTTAGATTTAGTTTGTTTCGCGTAAAATAAATTGGAAAATATTTTTCTAAAAATATTCACTTATATTACTTGCAATAATTAATCAATAAATATACTTTCATTATCGAAATAATTTATATCTAAACATTTTCATGAACGATGAAAATTTTTTTGTCTATTCATTTTATATAAGTAGTACGAGAAATCCTTTTCAGGAAAATATTTTCTAATTCATTTATTTTTCGCGAAACAACCGCACCTTTAAACTACTGTCCGGTTAGGGAAGCTAGTGCCTCGAGCCATACTTGAAGTTTCGGATTTTCTTTTGCCAAGTTCATAGTGGTTGACTTACCACTAGGCCCTTACAGTATGTTAATCTCCGAATTTTACCCATATATGTAATTTTTCATTTCTATGACAAATAATGACAATCACAATATCCATAAGAAAGTCAGATAATACGTAAAAGTAAAAGTCAGAGACGACCGAACTTTCAGTGCAAAGAGCTCTTGAAACAATTGTCGCCAAATTGTGTTCCCTATCATTGTGGACCTACTACCAAGTTGGTCGAGAGAGAATAATTTCCTTTATTAAATTTAGTCTCACCGGCATTAAAAATGCGAATGATTAACTTAAGATATTAGCTGGAGAGAATAGACAACGTTATGAAAACATAATCGGTAGCCATAGGGCCCTTAATCCTTTGACGGCGCAGAGGAGACTTTGGAATTCGTTGCTCAACCCTTCCAACTTCAAACTTGTCTCCTGGTTGAGTAGGAACCAAAGAAGAGCTGCTATGAGTTTAAAATCAACAAAGTGATGCTAATCGAACATGTTTAAGTACATCTAGTCTAGATGGGTCTCAGTGAAATATAATTGCAAACTGAATAATCGCACATTGCATAGTTGAATTATCGATTTAAGTTAACAGTTATATTTAACTTAAAATTCCCAGGCTTTGATTTTTAAAGTGAAACTTAGTCTAATTAGGATGCCAATGGTCTCAAATTTTTTACACCCTTTTTGTGATCTCTCGATCAAAAGGTATTAGATTTTTATTGTTCATCTTAACAGGTGGTTCCGGTTCCAATAATTGATTAGATAACTTCCTAACAAATATGTCACTCATTATTTCTAGAGAGAAATATCACGAATCGTGACGATTGCCAAGTGAGAATGGCAGCTATTGATGTTTGGTTTGGCACAAATATTGCTGGTGAAGGTTGTCGATGTGGGCGATGGTATGATGGCTTATGGTGGACATTGTTGATGGTGGCAGCCGGGTGTAGGCGGTGGGAGAGAGAGAGAGAGAGAGAGAGAGAGAGAGAGAGAGAGAGAGAGAGAGTATTTAGGTTTTGCAAACGTGATCAGTTTTGGGTAAGACATACCAAAATTAATGTTGGGACAGAGAGACTTGAATCGGCCTGGACAAAGGATCTTTATTAATTCCCACACGGCTTGAGCTGAATTTATTGATGCTTTCAGTCGTAAATTGGGTATTACTACCACTAAAACAATAGCCTTAAGTAATACAAGAAATCATAGTAGAAAAGGTTAGAGGGAACAAGTTTGTGAGTTTAAGATTTGGAAAGTAATTAACTAATTTGAGGAGTGAATAGAAACTCTATTACATCTTTTTTCTTATTTAATTTTGCGACATAAAAGTTGAGTTTGTGGTCCGTTTTGTTTGGTCTTACTCGGTATAAGAGTTACAAGAATTAGCCCACATTGCAATAATTTTCTCGTGAATAGAATTGTCCGTGTGTTGATGACCTTTCTTTACTGAATTAAGAGGGGAAATTTATTACGTGCTACTATGCAAAAATCGTGTAGGATATCATTCTAGTTGTAACAACAAGAAAACTAAATAAATAAGAAAAACTAAAGTGTAGCATGAAACAGTTTGTTTTAGCTGCAATGCATATAAAAGAAATGACACAATAAACTAAAAGCATTGCCAATGATGGAACACCTATTGGTGAGCGCGAGAAAGTTACACCAAAACAAAGTACTCTTTTTTTAGGCATTTCCTTTTTCACACTCTATTTTTCTCATTCGCTTGGAAATTCTTTTTGCCCACCTTCCGGCTCACATGCTATGCTTTTGTGGAATCCACAAGCTATTAGTAATCTGCCTTTAGGAATCAATCAAAGTTGATACTCTAACATTAATTGTGGATTAGGTTGTGTCGAAAAACCGACATTCACTCTACTTAGGTAGTCATAATGTCTTGCTAGAGATTGCTTATGATTTGTGCGTCAAAAAGGGTTTTGAGCACACTGTTAATATTTAGTGAACCTATAGAATCACACACAATAACGAACTGAGCTAATATTTTCTGTACACCGGGATCTACTTAAAATATGAAGTAGATTTTAATTTATTCTACTATTCAACTTATCTACACGATTGTTCACATTATGAGATAACGATTAAATGTATGATTAAAAGTAAACAGTTTGGCGGGCCCAATCGCCCAGCCCCACTAATTTGTGTAGATAATGAGGCTATATATATATAGCGTGTGGGTGACAAAAAAAAATCCTAAGAAAAAACGCCTCCAAGAGAATACGAAGAGAATCGTTCTCTGTTCAGAGATCTTTGAAAGAGTCTCGAAGATCAAAGGCGATCGGGAAAAAAGAAGTCTAAGATCTTTAGCTAGCACTTTGATCGTTGGAGACTTCCGTTCGTGTGTATGGATATCGATAGAGGCGCAACACTTGGGTTACTAATCCAGACACAATCGATTGTCAATTTACCTTCGATCTGCAAAAAGGTACATGTCGAACTTCTGTTTAGATTTCAATATACGCATGGATCCTGTCTAGGATTTCGGTTTATAAATTCTGCTGCGTTTTTAGCACTTGGGGAACCCAGTACAAGTAACTCATCCAAGATCGACCCCGTTAGATTTCTAAGTTTTATGGCCACAATAAACTCCAAATTCATCAAGATGGGAAATGAAGTTATGGTCATTGAGAATATGGTTAATACCACGAAAACCCCAAACTAATCTTTTGACAGCCAAAAATCCAAAATTGGTATACCTGTGACGAATTTACCCTATGTTAATTTCCGTTAAATTTTACCTTTCCTTTTGATTTGTTTCTACCTTTTACTTTTCTTCTTTGCTAGTCAAATTTTCTCCATTATATTTGGGAAACAATGTTTCTTTCCATGATTTGCAAAGAAGCACACTATAGCCTAATTAATCAATACTAAGTTGCATAATTATGATGAATACAGTTAGTGGAAAATTTTATTTTAATAAATCAAATTGGATGAAATAAACACGGTCCCGGTGTCTTCTCATCAAAAGCAAAGTGATTCACTACCGCTTCTTTTTATTTCTTGGATTGCAAGAGTATAGAATTATTGTCCCATTAAGTTCCATTTCTTTTCATCTAACGACAATCTATCTCGCTTAGGAAAAGGATAACGAAATGCCCAATTTTTCCTTGCACTTCATTTTTCCCTCTGTCTCTTCTTTATGCAAACTCATCAATAAGTCAAGTGAAAATTCACCTTCATGACCACAAAGGGAGTATTTTCTTGGGCAAAATCCATGATTTATTGGATTGCTCCTTGCTCCTTCAAGTTTTATTGTTTTGCATGGCCTTACACACAACCATCAAACGCCTTTATAACATAGAAAACACACGATAAAAGCCTTTCCTCACCCAGAAGCTCCGAGGCAAAGCCAAAGGAAAACACAAGATACAATACAAACTTTCCACTCATTTTACTCTACCATCACTGAAAAGGATCTTGAGAAAAGAATTTAGGCGCAGACATCGGGGTTGGCCACGAGGTACTCCTCAACAGCCTTGAACAGTCCCATGGCTCTATCTTTGCCCTTTTGATGTCCTCCTCCTTGAGCTCACAACCTTCCTTGACGTGGTACTCGCTGGTCATCTTGCAGACGCATCCGTTGCCAGCTGCAATGAACTTCACCCCTTCCACAACGCAATCGATCTTGTCGAAGTTGATGTCGCTTTTCGATCATGGTATATTTGCAGTAAAAGCTACCTCGTCGAGAGCATCAATCATTTTTTCATTGAAGTGACTCGTTTGGATTGAATTATCATCGACTTTTGAATATCCAATCCTTCAATTCCAGCTTGAGTGTGGCTGCAATCGAGGGTATTTTTGGGAGTGCTTAATAGAAATTCGACACGTTTGCCGTGGGAGATCACCAAAAAGAGGCAAATTCTGAATTCATCAACATATTCTATTGGATCCACCTTTACTCAAAAGCTTAAGTCAATAAGTTACATGTCGGTTATAATATATTAACTGTTACAAGCTATATGAATTCTCTGATGTGGGACTTTTCTTATACAAATTCGCACACACATTTTAACAATCTTCCCTCACATGCGAGCTCAGTGTTAAGGTCTACTTCTCCTTAATTCATATATCATTCTGAACCAATGTCTCAATTCAATCTCCAACACCCACTTTCATTCCAACAGATCAAATCATTAAGGTTAAAATCGAGATTCCATTATTATATGACAACGCCCACCTTCACTACAAGTCTCTTCCATTAGACCACACCATGAAGGCAACCCTCAAACCACATTGGTTAGATTCCTTCCTTGAAATACTCACCAAACACCGATACACTTTGCAAGTGCCACCAATCAACTATTCGCTATGATACCATTTGTTGGGAGTGCATATAAAAAACCCAATACTTTAATCTAGGGAGATCACAAAGTAATTCAACTCCAAGCCTATTAATATATTTAGTTGGACTATACTAATAACCTGATGTGGGATTATGAAGAGGACAATAGCGTCGTTAACACACCCAAGGACTTATATGTACGAGGATGGTTGTCCACAATGGGCATCTAAACCAAGATGCAAAAGTAAAAGTTTGGGGTTTTTTGCGAGATAAAAAGTTGAGGGATATAATTGGGACAAAGAGTAAAATTTGGGGGTTTTTAGGAATTAGGCCACTGAAGATTATACTATGCTTAAAATTCATCGTGGTAATAATTTTATTTTGTCAAGATCTTTGAACATTCTTGTCCTAACTCAGGATCGATGTCCAGACTATCCTCAAGATCTCAAGTTCAGGGCATTAGATCTTCATGTTTAGGTACAAAATTCCTCTATCCACCGGCGTCAAGCACTGTCTAGAGTTGCTGCACCTACCCACATTCTGCGTCAAGCTCATATCCGCATCGAACATTTCATTAGTTATTCTTCCTAATAATCACTTCCAACAACAATATACTGACTGTACACATCTCCTTTAGTCGAGACTTTTCCTTCCGAACCGTACTCTGCAAGCATCATAGATTGTTACATAAGAATATCAATTATTAACATTTTACTTTTTGGGACATAAGTAATAAGATCGAAATCATACAACCATTAATATATCTCTATTATATTATAACATTATATTCTTAATCAAAGGCTTGAATTAGTTAAAATCGACAAATGTACCAGGAATGATATAACCAATCTTGCCAAGGTTCGACTCACATGTTTCAAGCTTGTTCTCAGCCAGAATCTTACAGCGATTCCAAAATTAAATGAACTTGTGCAACCAGAATCCTCGTTTAGAAGAATATTGCTAGGCTTTATATCTGGTGCACAATGGGTTCTAGTTGGCCATGGTGGAGGTATTCGACCACTGTTGCTGTGTCAACCATTATCTTCACTTACTGATGGAGACCCAAGTTATAGTTGTTGGAATAAAGCCACTTCTCCAAGCTCCCGTGGGCACGTATTGCAACACCAGAGCTCTCAAATCGGTGTTCGTGCAGGTGCTGATCACCTTAACAAGATTCCGATGCTTGATCTTGTGGAAAACCTCACATTCTGCGTTGAAACTTTTGATAGCACCTTCAATATGGAGATTCAGTACTTTAACAGCGATGTCTGTCCCAATGACTAGAGTCCCTTTGCATACATAGCTAAACATCCTGTTTCAAACAAATTGCTTTCTTTAAAGTTGTTAATATCATATAAAGCTCTCGATATGATATCATTGGGTGTTCAATTCTAGGCGGGTTTTCCACTGAAAATGGAGCTTTTTTCTAGTGTTCTGATGCTTAAGCAAGCAAATAACAAGGACTAAAAGTATAATACAGTTGGAACCATAGTGTATAGTACCGGATTGGCATGTCCTTGATGATTTCTTTCCATTTTTTTCTTTTGCAAGGTGGGACTTGAAAAGTTGCATTTCCACGAAGTACTTCATTCCCAATGAACGAGAGTTGAGAAATTTGGCGAAGGTCCGCCATTAGAATTTCTCCTGGTAGCTTATTGAAGGACAAGTTCAAATTTTACCAGATATGTTAAGTCCTTCCATGGACTTGGGTATTGGCGCCTGATAACTCATTGTAGGAGAGATCGAGAAAATCCAATCCTTTGAGGTTGCCGATTGCTTCATGTATGGATCCTTGAAGAGAGTTCCTTGACAAATTGAGAAGAAAAGGCTCTTCAACCCTGGATGGAACTGGATATGGCACCGTGAGTCGGTTCCAAGAAAGATAAATGCTGTTTATAGCTCTCATTTCCCCATGTCAAGTGGTAGTCCTCCATTGAAAGAATTGAGTGACAGATTGAGGAAGATTAGTTCTTCAAGGTTCCACAGGCTAACAGGTATAACCGATGTCATGTTATTTGAACTTAAGGTAAACTTTTGAAGCCTGCTCAGGTTTCTAATGCAATTCGGGATCGATCCCGATATCCTATTGTGCCAAAGCAGCAACTCTCCTAAACTTGTGAAGTTGCATATCTCATTGGGGATCGGTCCTTCGAGATGGTTGTTATCAAGATGCAGCCTTTGCAGGCTTTCTAGTCCTCCGATCGATGATGGGATGTTGCCCACTATATCGTTGTCACTCATCTCTAGGAAAGTCAAGCTCTTCAGGAAACCCATTTCGCTGGGAATGTGACCTCTTATTTGAAGGTATGGAGCGAATAGAAATTGTAAGGAATTGGACAAGTTTCTGATAGATTCTGGTATGGAGCCACGAAGCGGGTTATCTTCCAGAATCAAAATTTCAAGCGATTGGCAATTAGATAAAGCAAAGATAAAACCAAGCTCCGAACCATCAGTCTCTCCTGTTAGCTGATTTGATGCAACCGCAAAGAGTCTGAGGTTCTTCAAGTTGCCCAAACTTGTGGGTATGGGTTTGCTGAGTTGATTTTTCCCAGCATCGAAACGGATTAGGCTCGAAAAATTGAAATATACTGTAGGAAGTTGCCACCAAAGCCATTATCCGAGAGAATGAGTATTTCCAAATTTGGAAGGCTTAGTTCGCTACTCGGGAGAAGGCTTCGGAGAGGGAATTGCCCCTCAAAGAAAGCACTTGTAGAGAAGAAATGTTAAAAAACCTCCTCTGGCACTTCGCCTGTTAGCAGATTATTCTGAAGGCTCATTTCATTCAGATTGACCAACTTGCCAATCTTGAATGTCCCCTTCGATGTGGTTAATTCCTACGTACAGCATGCGCAAGCTTCACATGTTACTGATGGTTCGAGGAATCATGCTAGTCAAGTTGTTACTACCGAGATAGAGCTCCTGCAGCTTTTGCAAGCTGTCCATGTCTCGAGGAATGCTTCCTGAAAACGATTGTGTGACAACGACAACACGAGAAGCTCTTTTGCGTTGGGTTAGCGTCTCTGGTAGCATGCCGCTGAATCGTTGTAAGACAGCAAAAGCCTCCGAATGTTAGACCAGCGGAGCAAAGATCGAGGGAAGACTCCCTGAGAGATTATTATACATAAAGTCGACATCGGTGAGCGATCCATTGAAAAGTGTTGGAGGAATTGAACCTGTGAGATTGGCCTTGGCCAAAGTAATGTCCTGCAATGTGGATATGTTGCCCAGGAAGCTCGGAATTTGACCCCTCAATCCGTTGAGGCTAAGAAAAATTTGTTGCAATTTAGGAAGGTGCAAATTCTTTTCGGTATGCCACCGGTTAGCCTGTTCATCGTGAGTGATATCACTTCGAGATTTTGGCATTGGGCTAAATTAGGAGGAATGTTTCCTTCAAACTGGTTCAATCCGAGTTTGAGTTCTTTCAGGTGGCGTAAACGACCGATTTCCATTGGAATTCTCCCATAGAAACTATTGTGGGAAGATCAAGAGAAACGAGGAAAAGAGAGATTGCTTAGATAAGGAGAGAGTCTTCCCTGGAGACCCACGTGCGAGAGGTCTAAAGCCATGACTCTCTGCCTGCGGTTGCTGCAAACGACACCAATCCATTCACAAAAGTTTGCTTCCGCGGTCCAATTGCTGCCTTTGATGGTGTTCATTGGGTCGACCTCGATCGCTGATTGGAAGCGGAGGAGCGCATCTTGATCAGTGAAGTTGCTGGAGCAAATGGCAGGCTGAAACATCACTAGGAAGCGAGCAAAAGATGAAATGCTAAAGAGATGAACTTCTCCATGGTGAACAGTCTCTTTTTGATTGGATCAATAGACACTTTGCTAATTAGGACCTATTCTTAGTATTCATCCCAACACCTAACTAATTATTGTCTTAAATGACCAAACAATGACCCAAATGGTGCCTCCGTGGAAAAAACAATAGGTTGCTCTCCAATGTGAAGGGAACGCAACAAACTACATGATCCAGAATTCAGAGATATTATAGGTTGAAAATATCTGATATTTAAAAGAATGCGTATGGAGCTTTAGTCAAATGTCCATTCGTAGCCTCACAGAGAAAATAGATGCGTATGTGCAAACACTAAAGAACGGGCCACCCACGGAATCAGACGTGATTTAGGGGGTTCTCCAGGTTGACCTCTAGGTGATAGCATTCTTTTAAAGGACAAGTTCAAAGTTTGCAACATGTAAGTCCTTCCATGGACTCGGGTATCGCCCCTAATAACTCATTGTAGGGGAGGTCGAGGAAATCCAACCCTTAAAGGTCGCCGATCAATCGCAGTATCGATCCTTAAAACGAGTTCCTAGACAAGTTGAGAGAAGCAAGGCTCTTCAACTCGTGGATGGACCTCGTTATGGTGCCGGTAAGTCGGTTCTGAGAAAGATCGATGCTATTTATAGCTCTCATTTCCCCATGTCAAACGGTAGCCCTCCGTTGAAAAAGAATTGAGTGACATACTGAGGAAGGTGAGTTCTTGAGTGGAAGATATTGACCTTTTTAGAACCCGAACTCAAGTCTGGGCTCAAAGGGAATCACCAAGAAACAACTGAAATCAAACACAAAAGCCAGCTCAAACCCAACCAGCATGTGGACTTAAAGAGACCGACACTTGACTTCACGGTTCGGCCAAAATGGCGCCAGGCAGCCGGAGTTCACGGGAATGAATTTTGACTGTTAAAATCCTTACCTGGCTCGGAGACGGAGGCTAGTGGGTGAGCTCGAGATGAATCGAGCTATGGCCAACCGCCCCACGAAAGCCCTCCGGAGCCGAGATCCTGGGGAAAAGGGGCTCGAGCCAACAAGAAACTCACCAAAGACGGGAATCGAGAGAGGAATGCAAAGGGAGGGCGCCCGGCAGGGAGGGTCGGGACGGCGAGCATGGAGGTGACTGGTTGGGTAAGAAACTCTCTCGATCTCTCTCTCTCATCTCCCTCTAGAACTCTGCCCATTTACGGGCCTCATGGCCCTTTTTGTGGCAGTCGGTCACACCCGACCAGCCCTGCCGTAACCCGGCCGGGTCCGACCGGATCTGCTTCCCTCCACACCTCTGCCACTATCACCGTTCCGTCCTTCCTTGCAGACCCGCGTTCCTTTCCTCGCCCGTCTTCTCTCTGCCCCGGAGAAACGGTGAAGGGGGAAAATGAACAGTCGGGCCGGGCGGAAGGAGAAGGCACTGCGCCAACTCGCATGAGAAAAGGAGAGGGAAAAAGAAATAGGGTCGGGCCGGGCTGACCCCGGTCCACTCGAAGCCGACCAATTTTTAATTATTATTTTTTAAAAAAAGAAATCTAATTAATTTATTCTTTTTAAATTTTTTTAATGTACAAGAAAAATGTGTTCTAATAGAACATTTTAATGCAAATGTACCTAATGTTTATATACCATGCAATTTTAATGAAAATACTTTTGTTTAGGGGTTAAAAATTAATTCATAATTTTCTATGTAATTAAACTTTAAATGTTTCGACCAAAAAAAATAAAACTTTAAATGACTGGGCACAAATTTAGGTGTCAACAATAATGAAAACATTTCCATTCAATTAATTTTTCTAAGCGATACAAACAATATTATTAGGAAAACGATTTTCAAATAATTCATTTTTAAGTGAAATAAACACATCATAATTCCTTTTCTTATCAAAGTTGCGACACACTTTGCATATCTCATTCTCGATATGCAAATTTACACTTTAAATTATCAAAGAGTCATGCTAAAGCCTAGAAACCACTTATACATAATACAATCCCATGACTAGTATGCTTGTAGAATTATCAGCGATAATGACATAAATGGTACTCAAACTTTGATCCAACGTGTAATGTGGTCTCAGGACAAAGGTCCATTGCTCAATATCATCCATAGATTTTTAATTTGTTTAATGTGATATGTAAACTATTGGTAAATATTCAATGTAGTCCCTAGATTATAAGAAAATGTTTAAAAAATTTTAAGAACTACATTAAAAATTTAAAAATTCAAGAATCAAATTACACATTTAGCAATTTATATCAAACTATCGGTTATTACCTTTCAAGTAAGAGCGAATAAAAAGCTCTCTCGCCTTGGCAAGAGATTCCTCTACCCCACATGGTGGCATGGTAGCTCCACAAACCCTAAACCCTAAGAGTAGCAAACGGATAAGAGCATCCAACGTCCATCGAGGAAATTGTCCAATCAGGCATAAACTTGTTATACGCATACCAATTCATTCCTAAACTTTATAATTTTATCAATTTAGTCATAAAATTTTATGACAAATTCCAATATAATCCTTCCGATCAATTTCACCAAAAGTCATTGACTTAGCGATGTGCCACGTAAGACGGCAGGTAATGACTGAACCACCACGTCAACGATTTTTGGTGAAGATTAACCACATAGAGCCACTACTTTATGCAGTTGAGATACTCAACTCACCACTGTACATGTAACTGTAAAAACATATCCAATGGTACTCTTACCACTATCTCGATCACCGAGTGATCTGCATCCACATAATCCTGCAACTCTAGAGATGTACCTCCATAACAAAGAGAGTATTTTGATATGCCTACTAGATATCTCAATATCCATTTTGCTACATTCTAATGCTCTTTGCTCGGGGTTCCGCAAATATCGAATCACCACCCCTTTGCTGTGCAATATTTGGTCTCGTGCTCATCATGGCATATATCAAACTCTTCCCATTGCTGATATATATAGGAGTGCCGTCATCTCATCTTTCAAAGCACGAGTACTTGGACACATATCCTTAGAAAGTTTGAAGTGTCTCGCTAGAGGAGTCGCAACCGGTTTTGCCTTATTTATGTTAAATCCTTTTAACACCTTGTTCACATAGTCTTTACGGGATAACCATAATTTCTTATTTTCCTATTTTTGATGATTTTCATGCCTAAGATAATCTTGGCCTCTCACAAGTCTTTCATAGCAAATTGCGATGCCAACATCTTCTTTAAGCCACCAGCATGTCATCCACATTTAAATAGAGATATCGTTATCACCATCGTTATACTTGCAAAAATAAACACAATGACTAAGCTTCACAGTGCAAATACTTTTTCTTCCATGAAACCATCAAACTTTAAATACCATCGCCACGGAGCTTGCTTCAAGCCATATTAGTTTTTCTTCAAGCAACATACCATGTGCTCTTTACCTTTAACCTCAAAACATTTAGGTTGCACTATGTATAACTCCTCATCTAGGTCCCCATGCAAAACACCATTTTCACATCCAATTGCTCGATCTGAAGATCCTCGATCATAATTATACTCAGCAAAACTCTGTTTGATGTCATTTTTACTATTGGTGAAAATATCTCGGAGTAGTCGATTCCTTCTTTTTGAGAAAAGCTCTTGACCACAAGTATCGCTTTTGTATCCGATACTATCATCTACTTTATTTTTTTTATAATTTAAAGCCACTTATTTAACAAAGCATTTTAACCTGTGGGCAATTTGGTCAACTCCCAAGTCTTGTTTTGAAGTAATGAGCTCATGTCACCTTTCATAGCATGCTCTCACTACATGTGAGATGTGTCTTTCTTTGCCTTATCACAAGTCTTGATTCTCTCGAATCTATATATAAGATATGGCTCATAACAATATTAGCTTATGGATAAAAATTAATATTGGCTTTCTCACATGTGTAGACCTCCTCAAGAAAAGTACTTTAGGGTCGTTAGTTTGTTCTAGATCACGGTCATTCCTCTTGAACTGTCTATTCATTTGTTAGTGAGTGTTAGTATATCTCTATTATATTATAACATTATATTGGCAATCGAAGGCTCGAATTAGCTCAAGTTCTACATGTGTACCTGGAGCAATGTAACCAATGGTGCCGAGAGTTCGGGTCTGTGTTTCAAGCTTGTTCTTAGCCAAAATCTTCGCGATTCCGAAGTCGCAGACTTGCGCGACCAGGTCCTCGTTTAGAAGAACATTGCTAGGCTTCAGATCGCAGTGCACAATGGGTTCCGGTTGGCCATGGTGGAGATATTCAATCGCCGTTGCGACGTCGACCATTATCTTCACTCGCTGATGGAGACCCAAGTTATAGTTGTTGGAGTGAATCCACTTATCCAAGCTCCCGTGGGGCACGTATTGCAGCACCAGCACTCTCATATCGACATTCGTGCAGGTGCTGATCACCTTGACGAGATTCCGATGCCTGATCATGCGGAAAACCTCGCATTCTGCTTCGAAACTTTTCGAGGCGCCTTCAATATAGAGATTCAGTACTTTGATCGCAACGTCTGTCCCATTGGCCAGAGTCCCCTTGTACACCGAGCTAAAGCTTCCTGCTCCGAGCAAATTGCTTCCGCTGAAGTTGTTAGTAGCCAAGCAAATTTCTTGATATGATATCATTGGGTGGTCAATTCCAGGCGGGTTCTCCATCGAAACTGGAGCTTTTTTGCTGGTGTTCCCATGCTTTCTAAGCAAGCAAATGGCAAAGACTAAAAGTACAACAGATACAATTGGTAACATAATGAATAGTAATCGGAGCCGCTTGTCCCTTGATTTCTTTCCATTTAGTTTGCAAGGTGGGACTTGATAAGTCGCATTTCCACAAAGTGCTTCATTCCCAATGAATGAGAGAGCTGAGAAATTTCCAAAGGGTCCGCCATTAGGAATCTCTCCTGATAGCTTATTAAAGGACAAGTTCAAATTTTGCAGATATGTGAGTCCTTCCATGGACTTGGGTATCGTGCCTGATAGCTCATTGTAGGAGAGATTGAGGAAATCCAAACCTTTGAGGTGGCTGATCGATTGCGGTATCGATCCTTCAAACAAGTTCCTTGACAAGTCGAGAGAAGCAAGGCTCTTCAACTCCTGGATGGAACTCGGTATGGCGCCGGTAAGTCGGTTCCAAGAAAGATCGATGCTCACTATAGCTCTCATTTTCCCTATGTCAAACGGTAGTCCTCCATTGAAAGAATTGTGTGACAGATCGAGGAAGATGAGTTCTTGAAGGCTCCACAGACTAACCGGTATAACCGCTGTCATGTTATTCGAACTTACGAGGAACTTTTGAAGGCTGCTCAGGTTTCCAATGCAATTTGGGATCGATCCCGATATCCTATTTTGTCGGAGCAGCAACTCTCCTAGACGTGTCAAGTTGCATATCTCATTGGGGATCGGTCCTTCGAGATGGTTGTTATCGAGATACAGCCTTTGCAGGCTTTCTAGTCCTCCGATTGATGATGGGATGTTGCCGTCTAGATCGTTATAGCCCAACCTTAGGAAAGTCAAGCTCTTCAAGGAACCCATTTCGTCGGGAATGCGACCCCTTATTTGACTATTGTAAGCTGCCAGAAATCGTAGGGAACTGGAGAAGTTTTTGATAGATTCTGGTATCGAACCCCGAAGCGGGTTTTCATCCACGCTCAAGGTTTGAAGTGATTGACAATTAGATAAAGCAGAGAGAAAACCCAGCTCTGCACCATAAGCCTCTCCCGTTAGCTGATTTAACGGAACCGCAAAGAATCTGAGGTTCTTCAAGTTGCCCAAACTCATGGGTATCGGTCCGCTGAGTAGATTGTTGCCAGCATCGAAATTGATAAGGTTCGAAAAATTCGAAAAATACTGTGGGATGTTGCCGTCGAAGCCATTGTCTGATAACACGAGTGTTTCCAAATTCGGAAGGCTTAGTTCGCTACCCGAGGGAAGGCTTCCAGAGAGGGAATTTTCTGACAAAGCAAGACTTTGTAGCGAAGAAATGTTAAAAAGCTCTTCAGGCACTTCGCCTGTTAGCAAATTGCCCCCAAGGCTCATTTTATTCAGATTCACCAACTTGCCGATCTCACTCGGAATGTCACCTCCGATGCTGTTATATTCTAGGTACAGCTCGTGCAACCTCGACATGTTACCGATGGTTTGAGGAATTGTGCCGGTCAAGTTGTTAGTACCAAGATAGAGAAACTGCAGCTTTTGCAAGCTGTCTATGTCTCGAGGAATCCTTCCGTGAAAACGATTGGATGACATTGCCAACTGGAGAAGCTCTTTGCATTGAGTTAGCGTCTCTGGTAGCAGGCCGCTGAACTGGTTATCATGTAGCAAAAGCCTCTGAATTTTAGGCCAGCGGTAGCAAAGATCGGAGGGAAGACTCCCCAAGAGATCATTATGCATAAAGTCGACAACCCTGAGCGATCCATTGAAAAGTGTCAGAGGAATCGAACCTGTGAGATTGGCCTTGGCCAAAGTAATGACCTGCAATGTGGTTATGTTGCCCAGGAAGCCCGGAATTTGACCCTGTAAGGGGTTGAAGCTAAGAAACAGTCGTTGCAACTTGACAGCGATGTCTGTCCCAGTGACCAAATTGACTGTAAGCCGCCCAGCCTCGCCGTCGACCGGTGAGTTCTCCCTGGGTCCTAACCGCCTCTGGTTTCCCCTTTTTTTTGTCCGGTTTGGCCGGGACTCGCGTCGGTCGTTTCACGCGAATCCCGGCTCATACCGTCGTCGGTCCAGGTTCCGACTCACTGTCGAAGGTGAGCCGCAGCTGCTGGAGTTGACCGAGTCGCCGAGGGGGGCCGAAACCTCTCGGTTTTGGTTGCGAACACCAACTGTTTGACAAAATGCCTTAATGAGGCCGGGTAAGTTTTGCTTGTTGGTCGACGAGTAGGTGCCTGGACGGCGAGCTTAGAGGTCGGCGAAGCTCGGTGGTGAACTCCAGAGGTCGATTTCGGGGCGGCGCCGGTTTGGGTCGATCGTCGGAAGGCCAATTTTGGCTCCACTGGTGTCCCCGTGTGTTTGTGCACGCGGGTTCGACCCGACTCGGGTTAGCTGACCTGACTCGGGTCAGCTGATCCGACCCGGGTCAATGCCCTGGGTCGGTCCGTTGACCCGGATCGGATCTGACCTGACCCGGCTTATTATTATATTTTTATTATATTTTATTTTAAAAATAAAAAAATCTTTAAAAAATTTAATTTTTTTCTTCTTTCGTATTTATTTTTTAAATTTAAAAAATATTAAAATATTAAAAATTTTCAAAAAAAAGATTTTCTTTTTCTTTTCTTCTTCCATTTTTTTATCTCAAAAAAAAATTTAAAATTTTTATGTGGTTTATCTGATTGTTTTAATTTTATTGTTGTATTATTATGCATGTTGTTAAAATAATTTCATGAATTGCCATATTTAAATTAGACAAACCTATAGGATTACGCGGTAGTATTTTGCATGTTATTTTTATTATCATTGTGTTTTTTATAATGTTCTTAATTAGAATACAATTACATGAATTGTTGTATTTTGAATGTCATTTGACTTAGTTAAGATTAGAACCTTAGGTTGCATATCTATTTTGACTACTAATCATTTTCTGATTATGCACTCGCTTGATCACCTCACATGTTAGGAGAAAGGTCCTAAAATTATTCCAAATTAGCTGGCAAATGTTTTTAGAAATGAACAGGGTAAAAAGGTATCGAAAAGGCATTAGTTATCCAACTAGTGTAACCAAATCCCCGAACTCAGTTAATCTCTGGTTCGTAGGAATAGGGTGATTCTCCCATCACCCTATTTGGGTTTTTAATCGACCCACCCTAAATCAATTAGTGGCAATTCCTTATTATAAACCACTTGCATATTAAAAAAAAAAAATCTAAACCCTAAGTCGCGATATGGTATGGGCTTGGGAGAGCCTGAGTTAAGTCCCGAATCTAGACTTAGCGCATACCAGGCGAGACTCCCCTTTTTTTGCATGTCGACGAAAAAGCCGGGAAGATCGATCACAACATTATTCATATTCATATTGTCTATCATTTCTAAAAATGCCCTTAATGTACATAGTTAAGTCAAAAAATGGGTTTCATCTCACTTTTTGATTTCCCATTTAGCCTCAGTTACACATTACTTTAACATTTTAATGTAATCTAACTTTATAGAGAAAAAAGTAAAACGGGCCAAAGAAAGAGATAATCGACAAAAGAAAATGGCCTATTATATTTTATCGTTTTAATAGTGCAACTACTAGTTTCATCCTTCTCCCCATTTCTTCTTTTAAAATTTTGAATAAATGTTTTTTTAATCATTGAAAGAATAAGAGGACATCATTTGATGTTTTCTTTTTAGAAAAGAATTATAACGATAAAAAATGACTTTCAGTATTGTTTCTCCACCCGATTAAAATTATAATTTTGTTAATGTCCAGTATGACATTGCATAAGAAATGAAGATGACCATCAAGGTGTGTAATGTGGGCATGAAAACTTTTTTTTTTTAATTCCAAGCTACTGTCTGCTCCATTTAGTTTGATTTCGCTTTACAATCTTAATATGGAAAAATAAATTAAACTTTTGTTGGATTCAAATAAATTACAAGTATTTTTTGTAAAAAAAAAGGAAATGTTTAAAGCAGAAAGGGGGTCGAAAATGGCCTAACACACGTGCGAATCCCTGTCTGGGCATGTGGGCCGGAAAGGCCTGGCCCTGCCCAGCTTGACACACAAGGCTCATGGGCTGTGCCTGGCGTGACGAGAAGGCCTAAGAAAAACTGTTGGTCAAAGGGACGAAGAAGCTGCCAATGATCAATCGAAAACGATATCTTCTACATGTTTATCTTGGTTTCCGAAGTCAGACACGAGTCAAGGCTCCTGTTGGGTGAATTTTCATGGCTGGAAAGTCTTGTGGCGTTTCCAATTGTGTTCCTCCAACTCAGAAAGCACAAAAGAGGATAAGAAATTTTATTGCAGATGGCTATACACGATGCCATTGAAACGAAATAAGCGTGTACAAACTCAGATGATACTATGTGTTCCTCCAACTCAGAAAGCACAAAAGAGGATAAGGAATTTTATTGCAGATGGCTATACACAATGCCATCGAAACGAAATAACCGTGTACAAACTCAGATGATACTGTGCCCAAATTTTAGGTACTGCTCTCCACCTTATTTTTTTGTCAAGGAAGTGACAACTTGATCTTGTTGAGTTTAATCATGACAGTTTTCATGTCCATTCTTTCCTCAGGCAAGTCCTTTGAACATTCTAGTCCTAACTCGAGGATCGATAAAGCTATGCTCTCGAGTTTCGGGAGCATCAAATCTTCTGGCTTCATGCTAAGGATTCGGCTATCCACGATGTCAAGCACTCGGTCGGAATCACTGCACCCACCCATTGCCTTAAGCTCATATCCGCATCCAACATTTCATCGGTTGGCTTCTTCCCAGTAATCACTTCCAACAACAATATGCAAGCTGTAGACATCTCCTTTTGTCGAGACTTTTCCTTCCGAACCGTACTCTTGCAAGCATTATGGTTTGTGGAAAAAGAACATCAACAATTGATCTTTTTTCATTTTGGGACATAAGTAATAAGACCGAGAGGCATGAGCGTTAATATATCTCTATTATATTATACCATTATATTGGGAATCAAAGGCTTGAATTAGCTAAAATTCGACAAATGTACCTGGAGCAATGTAACCAATTGTGCCAAGAGTTCGGGTTTGTGTTTCAAGCTTGTTCTCTGCCAAAATCTTTGCAATTCCGAAGTCGCAAACTTGTGCGACCAGGTCCTCGTTTAGAAGAACATTGCTAGGCTTTAGATCGCAGTGCACAATGGGTTCCGGTTGGCCATGGTGGAGATATTCAATCGCTGTTGCGACGTCGACCATTATCTTCACTCGTTGATGGAGACCCAAGTTATAGTTGTCGGAGTAAATCCACTTCTCCAAGCTCCCGTGGGGCACGTATTGTAGCACCAAAGCTCTCAGATCGACATTTGTGCAAGTACTAATCACCTTGACGAGATTCCGATGCCTGATCATGCGGAAAACCTTGCATTCTGCATCAAAACTTTTCAAGGCGCCTTCATTATGGAGATTCAGTACTTTGACAGCGATGTCTGTCCCAGTGACCAGAGTCCCTTTGTATACAGAGCTAAAGCTTCCTGCCCCAAGCAAATTGCTTTCGCTGAAGTTGTTGGTAGCCCAGCAAAGCTCTTGATATGATATCATTGGGTGATCAATTCTAGGCGGGTTGTCCACCGACACTGTGGCTTTTTCGCCGGAGTTCCCACGCTTTCTAAGCAAGAAAACGACAAAGACTAAAAGTACAGCCGATACAAATGGCAACATAATGAATAGTAACCGGAGCCGCTTGTCCATTGATTTATTTCCTTTTAGTTTGCAAGGCGGGACTTGAAAAGTCGCATTTCCACATAGTGCTTCATTCCCAATGAATGAGAGAGCCGAAAAATTTCTAAAGGGCCCGCCATTAGGAATTTCTCCTGATAGCTTATTAAAGGACAAGTTCAAACTTCGTAGAAATGGAAGTCCTTCCATGGACTTGGGTATCGCGCTTGATAACTCATTGTAGGAGAGATCGAGGACATCCAACCCTTTGAGTTTGCCGATCGATTGCGGTATCGATCCTTGAAACAAGTTCCTCGACAAGTTGAGAGAAGAAAGGCTCTGCAACTCCTGGATGGAACTCGGTATAGCGCCAATAAGTTGGTTCCAAGAAAGATCGATGCTCACTATAGCTCTCATTTTCCCCATGTCAAACGGTAATCCTCCATTAAAAGAATTGAGTGATAGATTGAGGAAGATGAGTTGTTGAAGGCTCCACAGACTAACCGGTATAGCCGATGTCATGTTATTCGAACTTACGAGAAACTTTTGAAGGCTGCTCAGGTTTCCAATGCAATTCGGGATCGATCCTGATATCCTATTTTGCCGGAGCAGCAACTCTCCTAAACTTGTCATGTTGCATATCTCATCGGGGATTGGTCCTTCGAGATGGTTGTTATCAAGATACAGCCTTTGCAAGCTTTCTAGTCCTCCGATTGATGATGGGATGTTGCCGACTAGATCGTTATCGGTCAACCTTAGGAAAGTCAAGCTCTTCAAGAAACCAATTTCCTTGGGAAGGTGACCTTTTATTTGACAATTGGGAGCGGATAGAATTTGTAGGGAACTGGAGAAGTTTTTGATAGATGCTGGCATGGAGCCGCCAAGAGGGTTTTCTCCAGTAAACAAGGTTTGCAGCGATTGGCAATTAGATAAAGCAGAGAGAAAATCGAGCTCCGCACCATAAGTCTCTCCTGTTAGCTGGTTTGACCGAACCCCAAAGTATATGAGGTTCTTCAAGTTGCCCAAACTCGTGGGTATTGGTCCGCTGAGTTGATTGTACGAGACCTCTAATAAAATTAGGTTCGAAAAATTCGAGAAATACTGTGGGATGTTGCCGCCAAAGCCATTTTTTGCTAGATAGAGTTTTTCCAAATTCGGAAGGCTCAGATCACTACCTGACGGAAGGCTTCCAGAGAGGGAATTGTCCGTCAAACCAAGCACTTGGAGCGAAGAAATATTAAAAATCTCTTGAGGTACTTCACCTGTCAGCAAATTTCTTTGAAGGCTCATAAAAGTCAAATCGACCAACTTGCTAATCTCACTCGGAATGTCCCCTCCAATGTAGTTAAATCCTAAGTCCAGCATGTGCAAGCTCGACATGTTACCAATGTTTCGAGGAATTGTGCCGGTCAAGTTGTTAACATCAAGAAAGAGCGCCTGCAGCTTTTGCAAGCTGTCCATGTCTCGAGGAATGCTTCCCTGAAAACGATTGTATGACAACGACAACATGAGAAGCTCTTTGCATTGGGTTAGCGTCTCCGGCAGCTGGCCGCTGAATTTGTTGTCAGCCAGTGAAAGCCACTGAATGTTAGGCGAGCGGGAGCAAAGATCGAAAGGAAGACTCCCTGAGAGATCATTATGCGTCAAGTCGACCATCGTGAGCGATCGGTTGAAAAATGTTGGAGGAATGGAACCTGTGAGACTGGCTGTGCTCAAACCAATGACCTGCAATGTGGATATGTTGCCCAGGAAGCTCGGAAATTGACCCCGTAAGTCATTGGGGCTAAGAATCAGTTGTCGCAACTTAGGGAAGGTGCCGAATTTTCTTGGTATGCCACCAGTTAACCTGTTCACTGAGAGTGACATCAGTTCGAGATTTTGGCACAGCGCTAAGTTAGGAGGAATATTTCCTTCAAACTGGTTCGATTCGAGTATGAGCCTTTTCAGGCGGCGCAAGCAACCGATTTCTGTAAGAATCGTGCCATAGAAACTGTTGTTGCGGACATCAAGAGAAGCCAGGAAAGAAAGGTTGCCGAGGTAGGGAGAGAGTCTTCCCCGGAGACCCATGTAGGAGAAGTCTAAAGCTGTGACTCTCTGCCTGCGGTTGCTGCAAACGACACCGATCCATTCACAGAAATCTGCTTCCGTGGTCCAATTGCTGCCTTTGATGGTGTTTGTTGGGTCGACTTCGATCGCCGATTTGAAGTGGAGGAGAGCATCTTGATCAGTGAAGTTGCTGGAAGAAATGATGGGCTGAAACATCAATAGGGAAGCTAACAGAACATCAAGAAGTGCTAAAAAGATGAACTTCTCCATAATGAAGAGAGCCTCTTTTGATTGCATCAATAGACAGTTCACTAATTAGGACCTGTTCCTAGTACATATACCCAAATGATGCTCCAAATGTTGTCTCTGGAAAAACAGTAGGTTGCTTTCCAATGTGAGGGACATGACAAACTACATAATCCACACAATTCAGGGATCATTACAGGTAGAAAATTTGTTTTGAGCGTCAAAGTTCTCAAATGATAATCCCAGATCATTTTCTTTTTAATATTTATAAGAATGCTATTCACAAATTCCCCACAAATTAACCCAAACCATAATCATGTGTTGAGACGATTGAGGGGAAGTTAGAGAACCCTCAATCACGTCTGATTCAGTAAATATACCGTTCTTTATGTTTACACGAACAAACTTACTTTCAACTCTGTCAGGGTACAAATGGACCTTTTCACAAATGCTCCAAGGCATGAATGTGAAAAGGTTTTGCGATAATTGTAGTGATCTTCCCGCATGGACGTTATGAAGTGTCTCGTGGGAAGCTGACTGATTGGAACTTGCTAGAAGAGATAATGATACTAGTAGTCTATCAACTTTTATTAATGAGTCATGTCATATTTGAAATTTCATTCAATTCGATTAAATCACTTTTGATTAATATGAAATGTCGACCGGCATCTTTTAGTTGGTCTAATTAGATCCTTAATATATTTAATATGTTTATTGTCATCCTCTCATTAATTAATTTAAATGTAATGCGCCATCGATTTCAATTTGATAATGATGATGTTTGATGGAGAAAATTACGCGGATTTTGTGCATGTAATGGTGACTTTAAATTGCAAAACTATAATGCCCTTCCTTTAATATGTGCACTATTCACTCTGACAGCATTTTCTTTCCTCAACACTCAATATCATCCAGTGGACTCTCTTCAACAACGATTTTAGGCTTCTTGTCCCAAAAGCATAAGGATAATGGCTTTGAAATCTCTATTATTAAAATGCATGGAAAACTTTACTATTTTCTTTTGGAAGCATAGTGAGAAATCCTCCCTCATTCTCCATTTGACATGATTTCGATTGAAAGCTTGAAGAAGAATAAGACCACATTAATTATATAAAGTAAAGGGTTTTGTCCTGGTTTGGAAGCTTTTCTTTATCACTTGTAGAATTCCCGTTGGATGCACAGGTTCTAGCTTTTTGTTTTATTGAAAAATTGCTCTAAAGTATTAATTCGAAACATAGTGTTGATTTTGGTCCTCTCACTTTGAACTAATAATTTATGGAACTATTATTTTCATCTAATGCTTATAAATACTTTAGCGTCTTGATTTTTCCTTTCATCAATTTCTATTGAACTTGTCTCAGTACTATAAGACAATAATTTGTAGTTTGACATCGGATTATGTAGCTTTTTCATATGTCAGACATGTGGGTGCATCTTTGTTCATGTTTGATCGGAACATAGGCAGCGAGATGCTAACGGCAGCAATGGCACTGTTAGCTTCATCGGATAAACAGTGAGTGTCCAGGATGAGTTTGGCGCAGCGGCAAGGGCTGAGCTTGGTGGTGTCGCTGTGATCCTGCGGTGTGGCGGTCGAGCAAGGTCCGGATGGCACCGGGAAGACCTGAAATTACCCGGAAACTAGGATCTCACGGCTACAGCAGTGGGTCGCGGGTATGGCTGAGGGTACGCTTTGGTATCACTCAAAGTGATAGAGCAGGGCTAAAGCGACAAGAAGGCAAGGCGCTAGTGACGATCCTCAGAAGCGCAATAGCGAATATCTGGCTAATAGTATTGGTCAACTGTGTATGAACGAATATCTTGCCCATTGTTTTTTATGTGGCCAAAAGCCTTGTGATCAATAAACCGATACTTCCTAATTTAGGATAGCCGTGTGGAATTTTCGGATATAAGGAAGAGATTATAGGTTTGGCTGAACTTCATTCCTCTGCGAGCTTAATTTATATGACTAAATTCTTAGCCTCTTTGCTTATGTCCATTAACTTCAATGCAATTATATGACCCATTATTATTAATGCAAATACTTTGAATATCTATATGTAATTTAATTAATATTTTTATATTTTGGGATCAGGGTCGACCCCTACCTTTCTATATAATTAATACCCAAATAGATTGTCAAAATTTAGGCGTCAACACATAAATGATCATAATTTAAATATCAAGGCAGTAATTTTCTG
Organism: Syzygium grande; assembly: GCA_024733475.1. NCBI lineage: Eukaryota > Viridiplantae > Streptophyta > Magnoliopsida > Myrtales > Myrtaceae > Syzygium > Syzygium grande. Next base: position 16,699,560 of record JAMXDD010000008.1, on the reverse strand, counting down.
GCTAGTAGAATATTTTGCTCATACAAATATCTAAATTTCACCGTTTTATGATTTAATTAGAATTTAAACCAGTATGCATGTATGAATGGAACTTATACACATCCATCGGGAAGTCGTGGTCCTTGGCGAGTGTGCAATTGAAGTGTGAAGAAGTCAAGGTCTATGGGGTTTTGTGCGTTGACTTTGCGACCAGCACATCATGACTATACACCGAGAAGTCGTGGTCTTTTGGGGTTTCAAGTGTTTTGATTTTTGGACCTGTACGCGTTACAATGGTTCATGGAAAGTCATGGTCTTCATGGACTTTTTATTTGTGATGGTCAGCCTAAAAATTTCAAGCTCATCAATAATACCAACGCGCAATTTGTAAATTGATGTGTTAGCATTCTCCATTTTTATCTGCGACATTGACGTGCCTATTGAGATGTGCACATTATTGATCGATCTAAAGTGTATCGCTAATCACGGTATGAATTCATGATTCTAGAGTTGCATTATTCGTTAATAAATGAATAGAAATAATGAAAGAATTTGGAGACTAAGATACGATATTTGTTTCTTAGTTTCCTTGAAGCGCCTGTCACGTTTAGTGATTGAATAAGGTTACACGGTCGTCGTCCTTGTCAACCCATCCATCATAACTTTCAATTTTCTCGAACTTGTAGCTGCTGACTTAGATTTTGACTAAATATATATTCTTTTCATGGAATTATGAAATTTGACGTGCACTCTAGCATAGTAAGCTTAATTCACGGAAGAAAAGGATGCGTAAACTTCCTAATAGGGTTGAATATTCAGGTCCAAATGGAGGAACTTGCACGCTAAAATTAAATTTGTCTTCTGCAAATTAAAAAAAAAAAAAACTTTGGCCAATCCTAATCATAATGAGGTTGCAAATTAATTCCAATTTTTCAATGAGTTTGTAACGCAATATTAAATTTAGTCCAACGATGCATATGTTCTTATTCACCTAAAGTGTCCTAATTTAATAGGTTGTTATAGCAGATCAACCTTCCCTAATTATGAATTTGCGACTTGTGCTTTTTGGGTTCAAATTCGCGGATTGCCCTTGAATGGTACTGTGTGGATGTTGTGAACATACTTGCTCAGGGATTGGGAAGGGTTTAGATACGAAGGTGGAAAGGGAAGGATACTTATAATCTGGAGTGAGAGTTGCGGAGGTACGAAGCTTTCGCTTGATTTTAAATAGGAGAGGCTGCCGCATTTTGCTGTTCATGTGGTAAGCTGGGTCATTATACCAAGTATTGCTCAGAGATCCCTTATGAAGAAGGCAATTTTATTCCGAAAATGACATTTATTTTGGGAAATGGCTACGGGCAGAGGTTGATGAGTCTAGCCCTTTTGGAAGGCTTTTTTTTTTTTTTTGGTAAGAGTAATTTTTGGAAGGCCTTTTATGAAGCAAAGGTCAAAAAGATATATAGTTCCCGATTCCCTATCAACAACACTCAAATTGTGGCTTTTGTGGAAGGAACTTTTAGCCCGGATAACCTGCAGTTAACCATTATGGAGAATATAGCAGCGGTAGGACGCGCCAGGGAATGCGAACACGAACTCGGGGAGTTCTGGAGGAGCACAGCATGATCACGTCCCCTGGCCGACGCCAAGCCCGTCCAGCCCCGCGGCGATCCGGCGGGACGTGAGCTCGACCTCGGCATACGTGTAGGTCTGGCCGGTGGCCCCATTGATGACGCAGGGGCGGTCGGCAAACTTGGAGAGGTGCTGGAAGCAGTAGCCGTGGAGGGTGAGGTCGTCAGGGATGTGGATGTCAGGGGAGCTTCAGGCGGAAGATGAGCTCGCGGGGCTGTTCAGTGGCTTAGCCTCCATTGTCATGGCGGCGGAGGGCGGCGGAGGATGATTGGAGGGAGGGGTAGAGGGAGGGAGGGCGAGAGATTAGGAGGTGAGAAGGTGAGCGTTTGGTGGTGGCGCCTGTACCTTCCCTGAGGTTTGGTTTTAGTCTTGGGCTGCGGGTAATATACACGAGTCGGCGGGGGTTGGGAGGGAGCTGGTGGACGAATTCCAGCCCCTCACAGGGAGTATTTGGTCATTTCACTCGCTCGATCGGGACAGTGGGGGTAGATATATTGTAGCTACTGCCTGAAATTAAATAATAGGGCGCTGCCATGCGTCGTATAACTGAGATACACGATAACCATTACGTTTTTTTCTTTTCTTAATTTTTCTCTCCGGGAATAGATTTGGAGCAAAAATCCGTCATTTATGGCAATGATTCGTTTTATTTCTAACCAAATTTCTATTCCGTAAATAGGTTTAGAAACATAAATCAAAAGTAAATTTGTTTTATTTTTTCTATTTCTGTTAAAAATAAAGCTATTATTATCACTTGCCCTCACCGCTAGCTAGCCACCCGCCCACCGCCTCACTGGTCTCCACGATTAGCCTCTTATGCCGACGTGAAGTGGTTCGCCCCATCCGCTACCATCCTCCACTGTTGGCCACCTCCCACCGTCTGCCTTTCTCCGCTACCCCAAAGCCGCCGCATCTCCCATTGTTGGTCGCCATCGGTGAATCTCTGCCGCCCAACATTGGCCACCTCCCACCGCCGTCTGCTTCCCATCGCCGCCCAACATTACCCACCTCCTATCATCGCCCAACATCGCCCCACCTCCCGCCACTATCCACCCATCGGCTGCCTCCCATTGTCGTTGTCCTCCACTACCAGTTGCCTACCGTCGCTTTCCTTCGCCACCGACTGCCACGCCTCCATTGCCTAATGCTAGCTACCTCTTGTCGTTGCCCACCTCCTATCGTCATCCTCCATCGCCGTCCACTGTCCTCCTCCGTTGCCCAATGCCGGCCACTTCTTGTCATGGCCGCCTCCCGTTGCGGGCCGCCTCCACTTACCACCACCGTCCGCACCTTCGCTCACCGCTCAAGAGGAGAAATTTTATATTGTTATTAAACGAATTTCTATTTCAAAAATAGAAATTTTGTATCGTTATCAAATGTATATTTTAGCTCAGAACCTTATCCATAGAGTAAAAATAAAAAAATATTTTAGCCAAAAATTGATTTTTAATTTGTGGCGTCTTTGATTGTCGGGGTCGTGCGTACATGGCGAGATGTGATTGGAGGACAGGGAGAGAATATTGGGTGGGTCTCGGGGCATCACCTACTACGCCTTGGGAAGGAAAGAAGGAAAGGCAGATCATTGTTTTCCTCTCTCTTTCTTTTTTTCTTTTTTTTTCCTTCTTTTTTTTAGTGCATTCCACGTTTTGACTTTGTCCAGCAATGCTGTGCCACGTAGGATTTCACCTACCGGAGCCGGCAGCCCCCCTCCCGAATCAGACGTTAATCCCACATCACCCTGAGCAAGCCGGATATTCAAATATGGTATCAGAATCGGATTAGAATCGGGGTCTATCTTCTTCTTCTTCATTTTTTAAAGGGTAGAAGGGTTCTACCCTTTCAAATTTTGATTGTGTTACTTCCGATCCGGCTTGCATGTAAGAAGCAGTGTTGAAATACTCATTGAGCCCGACAATACGATGATTTCATTTCCCGTTTAATCTCGAAAAACAATAGGTTCGATCCTTATCCACCACATTCCACTTTCTATCATTAAATATAGTCGAGGCTCATTAATCACAGTACAAATATGAATTGGCCCGATCGGACACGCATTTAAAGACATTCGAACCAATCTTATCTCATCAAGTTGTTCTTTCCTAATTTGGTGATGAGATATCATTGCAGATACACGACGCGTGCATGCGTCATTTGGACATTTAGTGATTCTGCTTAGATCGAATAAAACGAAATCGGCTTCGGACAAAACAGTGATATTTAGACAATGGCCAACGAAGTTGCGCCACGTAGGACTTCACCAACCAATGACCTAGACGGACAGTGTGGGTCATGATTGAAGAGGACACCATGCGGCCTTCACCAACTACAACCTATATATACAGATAAATATAAATACGAATATATATTTTGTGTTTTTTTTTTTTTTTTGGTTCGGATACTAGAACTGCTATTTGATAACGTGATTTCCGTTTGATTTCAAACCCCAATCTCTCTACCAATCTCTCTACCAAGCAGGGTCGCGTTCCAATTGGCCTTCGATTGCTATATGATAATGGGCCTTTTGTTTGCTTTGTGGAAGTGACGCTTTCGTGACGCAGCTTTAAGACCCGGTTTTTATTTGGTTGAAAAGATCAACTTTTTGACTTTATAATTTTTCTTTCTAATTTGGAGCTATTTTGAGTGGGATAGGTCTGTCTGAAGTTTGGTGAATAGGTGAATGGGGGCACAAGTGATGCACGCATTTTCCTAATGGCCACCAACCTTGTAGGACTTTGAACATTGCTATGCTACCAACCTGTGAGAATATTTGAACAGGTAAAACCCTTCTGCCTCGCGAATGGGTGGACTTCATCCTCCTCGATCTCTCTCAATTGTTTATGATTGTTTCAGTTGGGTCCACTGAATTTCGAGTTTACTCGTTCTTCGATGCAGTAAACAAAATAACATGTGATGGGTAGAGTGACAAAGGCCTAATCCCTAAAAATCATCAACTTTAGGTTCACCTGAACCTTTTTTATTGTCTGAAAAAGTCCAAACTATCGCTCTAGTCTCAAATCTATCCACACATTAAAAAATCGTCACTAGTTTAGTTGATATATGGGGTCAATTAGAGGTTTGTTATCGGAACCCACATCTTTGTCAAGACTCTCACCTTTATATGAAACAACAGCAACCTCCTGATGTTGATAATCTTGAAGAAGTCAATGGCGACTCTTGGACACGTGGGCAGATTTGAGACGATAGTGAAAATTGGGGATTTCTTTTTTAGACAATAAAAAGGGGAAAATTATCCAAAATGTCAAAAACATATTATTTAGTGATAAACATTTTAATTGTGTCAATTAAATTCTAAACGTTTTCACTTTTGTCAATTGAGTTCATCCAACTAATTTTAATTGAATTGCTGACGTGGACGCATGGCCTTCTTTACGCCAGAGATAAAGCGGTCTTGAAAAAGAAAACAAGAGAAAAATAAAAAATTGAAAAAAATTGAAAAAAAAATAAAAAAATTATTAAAAATTGCCCACGTAAGCACCAGTCATACCACGTAAGATAGCTAGCATCCGCGTCGCCGATTGGATCAAAATTGGCCGAATGAACTTAATTGGCAAAAAGTGAAAATATTTAGAACTCAATTGTCACAATTAAAAGGTTTAAAACTAAATTCAAGTGCAATAAGTTTTGGATTTTTTGGAAAAGAAATTTCAAAAAAAAAAGATTAAGGGCAGAATTGGAATTAGAACTAAAATTTGAGTTTTTTGGGGGATTAGCCCAAGTGACATAAATGACTTGAGAGATTTTGTGGATATTATCTCTTTATGTACTTACGGCCCTACTAGCTAGTTCAAAGAAATAAATATGTAGATAGATTCTTTTTATGAATGATGTGATGGATAGAGCCAATCAGAGTTTAGAATTAGTTAGAAACTACGTGGAAACTTATGCTTTTGAGGGGTACATAATGTGCCGCATTATGTTTTTCATATGTGAGCAATATAGTCCATTAGAATAAGCTAGGATGAGAAATGCCCTTGCTCCACTGGTCCTAAATTTATCCTAGTGGAAATTTTGGTTTGTGGGGCTGTATTGACAAGTTGTGGGGGATTGAACCCTCCACTTCCCCGTTCTGTTTCAAAACGGTGGCCACTAGGGCATCACCATATTGGTTGCTATATTATTTAATAGGGAAAATTACTAATAAAGTCTTAAGCATATTATATTTGTGCCAATTCAATTAGTTGGAAGGATTCAACTGACAAATTGTCAAAAGGTTTAGGATTGAATTTTCTTCACCCCTTCATACTTTTTTGGAGGAGCGATATGTAGTGGACCACAACACAAATTGTCAGAGTCGAATGGTAACTTAGTCTATTTGTGGACCAATAACGGAGTGAGGCCCATGTGTCACGGTCCCAAAGTTTCCCATGCACAAAGAAGTGTGTGTATGATCCAAGAAGACCAGGCTAGTCTCCTTGGATTTCTGCAGACCTCTAGAATATTCCTAGGCTTGGGCAATACAGTAAATGTACCATGTTCTAGAGAGTTCTTGTCTTGGATGTCGGTAATTGGTAGATGAGGAAATGCAATATCGGTCGTTAGATTTAGAGTTAAACAATGGTGGTAATGAGAGGGACTCTTGTATAAATATGAGTGCCCTTCACCTCATTTGTATCAATGCAACACTTGAGTAATAGAAAACATTCTATACCATAATTTCTCTCTCTAAAAACTCTTTCTCTCTATGGTCCAGGTGAGCCAGCAATCAATCCTTTAAGAGAAGGCTTAGCTTAGGGGCTCGCCGCACGGTCCCAATCCCAATCAATCGGCCCATGACACACAAACATCACTTCATTTTATAGTTACATCTATGCCCCTTTCAAGTATCGGGTTGTTACAATGGTCAGGCACTTACCATTTCTCACCGAGCTGAGTTGGATTGGTTCTCATCAATCTGAACTAATTAAAATCCCTATGGATTGATTAGTCCAGGCAAGAGTGGGAGTTTCCTAACATAACCATGCCAGAGCAAGGAATAGATGCTTTGATTACAAAAAATATTGCATTCTTTTGGTGTATTCGTTTCGCGAAAAATGAAAGATTTGAAAAATATTTTCCTAAAAATAATTATTTATATTATTTAAAAATGTGAATGAATAAAAAAATTTTCATCGTTCATGAAAATATTTAGACATAAATTGTTATCGATAATGAAAATACTTTCAATGACTAATTATTTTAGGCGATATATTTTCAGAATTTTTTTTTTAAATTATTCACTTTTTGCGAAATAAACGCTTGTCTTTTATTCCTCATCGTATAAAATCGTCGCCAACTTCAATCGTCACATGTAAGTGGGTAAGCGATTTTGTAGGAACTTTTTGGGCAGGCCCCTTTTTACGTGCATGTCTTCAACGACAGAAGCGTATTCCTCTAAACTCCCCCCACTATTCCTAACAAGCGTGTGATCAAGCTGGCCAAATCCGCCATCCTTTTCAACACGGAACAGAGACCAACTTTTTGACTTCCCCGGCCAGTCCTAGCATTTTACGATAAAACAAAAACCAACCCCCCAAATTACACCAGCACGAGGACACACGGCACTGTATAACCAAAAAAAAAAAGCAACGGGCCCCGGAGGCCGTCCCCCCTATTTTATCTTATCCCATATTATTATCTCCTTGATCGAGAGAGGTAAAAAGGCCTAAACCCCCTCCCTCCTCCTCCCTCATTATCAGCAGGCCGCACTATTCGGCGCTCACCACCTATTATTATGTCTATAATGCACGCACACCGACCGAAAGCGCCGCACACGCCACACGGGGGGACGGGGACAACTACTCCTCTGCATGCAAGCCTTGTGTCTCGGCAAGAGCGTTTGGAAATGAGCTTTTGTCCCATTGCTCCCGTGCAATAGTTCACCAGCAAATTTTGAAGCCAGCGAAGAGCTTTAGTGCTTCAAAACCCCAAAAATGCTTCCAATTTTTGGCCCGTTGAAAATTGTGGTCAGATGATGAATGTAGTAAGACTTTCCAAAGCATTTTGTTTTCTTAACTGAGGTGTTCAGTTTGATCTGGATTGGTCTTGGTTACCCGAGTCGAATATCGAGTCTAAAAGTCCTGTTGGTCTTGTCCATTATTTGGTAAACACTAAATTGTGCACGTGAGAAAAGATTGTTTGCGGGCTCTAGTTGGGGGGGAAAAGTGTTAGAAAAGTTCTAAATCTATTGCATTTGTGCTAATTTAGTCATAAACCTTTTTTTGTGCCAATTTAGTCATAAACATTTTTCTTTTCTTTTCTTTTTTCTATTCCTTTCTTCTTCCTCCAGCCGGTTGCCGCTGGAGGATAAGGCCGGCGAGCCCCATCGGCCGCTGGCGAGGGTCGCCCTCACCAGTGCCTATGAGGTTGCGACCGTCAACCTCGTGGCCTCCGCCAGTAGCTGGGTGAGGCACGAACTCGACTGATTTGATGAGGTCAGGCCTCACCCATGGCTGGCAAGGCTCGACCCTCGCCATATCTGGCGAGGTGGTGCCTCACCCAGCCGCTCGAGCCTTCGCTAGTGGTTGTGAGGTCGCGGGCGAGCCTCGCTAGCCCTGGCCTCCAGCTAATCGCCGGACTGGCGACCTGCTGGAGGAAGAAGAAAGTAAAAGAAAAAAATAAAAAATTTTAAAAGTTTTAAAAATTCAAAAAATATTAAAATATTATTAAAAGTTATCCACATCAGTAAAATCCGGTCAAAATTAGCCAGAATGACTGAATTGGCACAAGAATAAAAGTTTTATGATTGAATTGGCACAAAAAAAAAAGGTTTAGGAGTAAATTGGCACAAATGCCAAAGGTTTAAGACTTTTTCAACACTTTTCCCTCTAGTCGGGAGTAAGAAGGAAACAACTTGCGAGATAATTGCATAATTTGCATTTATGTTCTGGCAAGCTTAAGGGAGGTTAGCTAAGTCCCACGTCCATGCATCCACGATTGGCTCTAATTGATGTGGCATGTAATTTTCAAGACATTGGGATAAAAGTTATTAGAAATGACAACTAAGTAAAGCCAGATTTAAATGCAATAGAGATCTAACAGAACTCAAAATGCAAATTTCGAAGGTGAAAAGAGGTTAAAAGCAACAGTGGCCTAAGGAGAGCTAACGAGGGTCGTCGACTCTAGCCTTTTCGTGTTTGATGCTATTTTTATCAAATTATGTACATTGTTTTCAATAAAATTTCCATATCTTGACTCATGACTCGGGAGAATCAAATTCCATTGAAGATAATCAACTCATAAGACCACCCCAAACCTCAGCAATCAACCAATCCCATTTGATACTTACGCAAGTTAAGGGAAATTTCGGCCATAACATGATCCAGTGACTCCATTGGGGAGAAGCTATCCAAGATGGAGTTTCCAAAAGATGAAGAAAGGCTGATTCGGCTATGTCAAGGCTAAAGGGTTGTCTCCTAATTAAGTGGCTTTCCAAGTTTGAGTATATCTCCAAGTTAATATGTCCTTGGTCTGTTTCAATTGTAAGAATTCAAATAAAGTTGATATTTATGAAAATTCTTCCCAAGTGAGTGATTTCATCGGTTCCTTGTCCAGCTCTTTGGTGGTGAACCTTAAAATTCTTCATTCTTGACTGAAGCCATGGTGGTGAACTCTTCTATTTCAAAGTGAACCTTAAAATTCTTCATTCTTGACTGAAGCCATGGTGGTGAACTCTTCTATTTCAAAGTTATTTTCCCCAATCACACCAAACATTTTCATTCATTCCATCAAGCAGGTTCAGCATTCTCACGAATTCACCACGCATCACCCCATCAGTTAGGTAATGCAATTTCTTTTCCCAGCCACCAAATTAGACTTTTGCATCCGCCTCTAGAAATAATGGAAGTGAAATACGAAATGCATACAGAAAGAGGTACAATCAGAGATACTCATTGGAGCAATAATTTGGAAGCTCATACATGGGTGCACTCTTTCTGAGACTTGTGCTCTAAAACTTTTCTATGAAGTGAGAAACTACAAGGGTGATAACTTATTTGTTGTGAGAGTATCTTTTTGAACACTCATATGCTGTTGTGGAATGATTGAGATCTCATTGGATCTCTACTAGTCAAACTAGTAAAGAGGAAGCAATCTCTGAAGTAATATATGATTTTCCATAAAGAGGAGAGCTATGAATATAGAAAAAAAAATCAGTTTTAACTACTTCGGTTGCTATAAAAAAGTGTGTCATAAATATACAACAAGGGGGAAGCACTTCAAAAAAAAAAAATGGGCCTTTGTGGCTGTTGACACCTAAATTTTGATTAACCATTTAGTAATTAATCGCACAAAAAATTAGGGATTAAATTTTAACCTCTAAACAAAAATATTAGAATTGCATAGCATATAGTTTAAGTTCATATAGTATAGTTGCATCTGCTCTGGGCCCGGTGTTGGATAGATTTAAATGAATGGCTCCGGACTTAATGGAATTGAACTAAACCCGCGTGGATTAAGGATTTTGGCCTAACCCATTTATTTTACGCGAGGGGTCCTACACTTAGAAAGAATTTTCGTAAGTTCACGATCTAGGGATATGCGATCAAGAGCAACATATAAATAGTGCAAAAGGCTATATCCTTGATTGTGTGCATATTATATGTTTGCCATATATTTGGTGCATAATTCTCGATCAAGAATCGAAAAAAAACAAAGAGAGAGATTCTTTTCTGAGTCTTGAAAGGCGTAATCTTGTTGGTTTAGGCGTGGAATCTTGGTTGAAATACGGACAATATTCTGATTTGGCGAGGAAAGAAGACAAAAAAAAATATAAAAGGAGATGTGTGCGAGAGGGGATGGGAAGAAAGAAATTGCATGGCTAGATTGTGCAATACGTGGTTGGAAAGAAAAAAAATTGTATATTTTCTTTCCTTGGTGAGCTCCGTTTCTGGGCATATAAAAAAGATGGCAGGGGGATCAGGATTCGAAAGAAAATTCAGAGAGCGCTCATAATATACAGCGAGAACACGTTGAGAGAGTGAGAGTGAAGGAAAAGAGAGCCCGGCCTGATCCTCCAAGGCCGAGCCCCACTCTTCTGCGGCTAGACCTGTGACCGCGTCCTCGACGACTTGCTGCTGTTTTCCTCTCGCTGGACCATCGACAATCCCAGCGAGTTTCCCAGCTCAGTCCCTGAAGTTTGCCGATTCCCTACTGACGTTACCGGAGTTTCACGGAACGCTATCCGGTCTGGTCTCCATCAACACCAGCTAGACATTCAGGAGCTGGGAGTTCCAGCACCTGCTCAAAAAGAAACTTCAAAAGAAAATAGCACAGAGAGAGGGCCAAGTGGTGAAAATCTGGTGAAAAAGGAGGACTTTGACCACCGCTTGAAAAGAAGGGTCCTTTGCGAGGCCAACAGGTGGCCTTGAGAAGGAAAAACATTCAGCAAGCCTAGTTCCAACGAAGCACCATCGTTTGCGTTGATTCGGTGACGTCCTCATCAAGCTTTCCATTGTGTCCTCCCTGCTTCCATTGTGATTTGCAGCCACTTTGCTGAACCGACGAAGCAAACCAAGTCAAGCCGCGACTCGTTGCACCTTCGGCCATAATCTACTCTCGACGACCTACACCAATTGCAAGCCCGATGTTGCTTGTTCTTGCTTTTCGTTTTGCAGGTGTTGTCGTCGTTGCCAAACTCCTCACTGTAACGAGGAAATCGTACCAAGAAGCCAACACCGAGCACCACCGCCGGTCCACTACCGCTAGTCACATCGGTCTCGATCCGCAATCCCAGTGATTCAAATTTGGAAATATCCGCCAAATTAGGTACGATCAATATCCAATATTTTTTAGAATATTTTAAATTCCTAGTTTAGGTGTTTTAAATATTCTGAGAATATTTGATGGATTGCTAGATATTAGGGATAATGCATGCAATATCCGCAAATATTTGAAACACTTAAAATTAGGAATTTTGCGTAATTTAGTTAGCGATACGGACGATTATCCGATCTTATCTTAAAAGGATACGATGCGGACGACACGGAAAATCGTTATCTTGTCCATAATCACTTGGACACGATAATAGATTTTATTTGCTTTCCAAATTTAAACAATCAGCTTTCCGTCGATATCTATAACCCTATAGATATGACCGTTAGTTTGATTTCTTTGCCTAATTTGAATTTGATAAGAACTTGCGGATTGCATGGATTGTTTGAACATGGTTGTTATCTTTGTTTAATTGTTTTCCTTTTAAATAAAGAAAATTCCAAAAAAATGTTAGTTAGGATTTAAATTAGAAATTTTGCATGCTTAGGGAATCTTAAATATATCCAAAAGAATAAGATAATTATTTGATTTAAATTGGGATTTAGGGTAGCATATTTCCTAGTTTAAATTAAAGATTGTTTTAATCTTAATGGATTATTTAGGATATTTAATAATTTCGAATTTATATAAAAATCCCAAAAAAAGAATCACTTTAGGATAGATCAAATCATTTTCTCTAGGATAGATGGCATGTTAATTTGAGTAATTTTTAATTCCGAATTTCATTTGAAAAATACCAAAAATAAATCATTTGTCCGTCATTAGAATTAGGTCACGTCGTCACATGACATATAGTTTGCATGCTAGGCTGCATTAATCGCATGTTAATTTTGCACGTCATTACATATATGTTAGTTTCCATTTAAATAAGTAAAAATCCTAAAAAAAAATATTGAATGAACTGCTTGTTAATTAGAAATCATAATAGGATTGTTGATGTGATTTTCTAACTAACCATGCAGATGCTTACGTTGCTTCGAGGTAAGTAAATTTCCCAATCTTGCAATTTATTTAATGCTTTGATTATTGGGTGTTACTTTGGTGGTTTGCGCACCCGTATGATCACCTCACATGTTAGTGCCTAAGTTAAAATAAATCCAAACTGTCTGCCAAAACACTTTTTGAAAAGAAAAGGTACCGAAAAGGCGTTAGACTAGATCTAGCGTAATTAAGTCCCCGAGCTTAAAATTTCTGGTTCATACTAATAAAACATATATTTTATTTAGGTTTCTAATTGACCTATCATAAATAGATTAGTGACAACTCCAAGCATGAAAATATTTGCACATTAAGAACTTAAACCCTAAGTTGCGAATTGGTAGGGCTTGAGAGGGCCCGAGTTAGGTTTAGTCCTAATAATCCATTAACCTAAGAGAAATTTTAGGTCGCGACAGTGGCTTTGGATGCATTGTTGCCATAGGAAAAGGCAATAAATTTTGTTTTACTGTACGTCATTTGTGGCTTGCTTCGTCGTTTATTTTTAAGGCAACAAATTTGATACCAAAGGTGACGAACGACAAAGTTCGTCACCTTTGACACAAAATAAGATTGTCTTGCTCAAAGGCGATAAAACTCATTTTTTATAGTCATAGACCGGCCAAAGATGATAAATATTTGTTGCGTTTGTGAGCCTATGGCGACAAAGATATCATTTCTTGCAATATGGTCAATTCTTAATGGTCTTGAATTCTCCCTCCCTCATACTATCATTCTCCACTTGTATTATGTTTTGAAGAACAAGATCGGGAAAATGTCCTATGGTGCTCCTATCACGAAAACCATGCTTGCGAAGAGCATTACCACTCCTGAAGAACTATAGAAGGAGAAGTCAGTAAATTTGGAGATGGGGAATAGCAAATTTCAAGTCAATTTCCAAAGAATGGATTGGACAGCATCATCGGGTTGCGAATAAAGGCATATCTTCATATCAAGTGAGTAGGAGTAACGTATCATGCCTCTATCAATGACCTGGAAGGTGTTAATAACTTATACATCTCAGTTAATCATTAAACAAAAACGAAATAGCCATTAACCAGACTTGAAATTCGTTGCAACAGATTGAAGCTAAGTCACAACAGATTTTGTCGGTTTTGTTCAAACAGTCAGAAAAACAATTATTTGAAAGTGACAACAGACTCCATTTTGGGAAACCTTATTGCTGCCTGTAGGAACATACTGTACGGACAGCCTGGACCTTTATGATTGCTCCTATCAACACCCAACGGCTACTTGATCCGTCTAAAGCCTCTTCAATGGTTATATTGGAAGTGGAACGTCCATAAAAGAGGATCAAAGCAAGCTAAGGGGATGGCGGAAATTGAGAAAGCTTGCATTATGTTATTATCAACTTCTCTCCCAGGTGTACTAGTGTGCTATTATATGTTTGTGACTCTCTGCATAAAGAGTTCATCTTGCTCACTATAATCAGTGATAAGAAAAGTGTACAAGTAGTGCTCACTATAAAGTAGTGTTGGTGTATTGAGTGGGATCTATTAACTTTGGATTGAATCGGCACTTGCTACATTGTTTACATCTCTTGAGATTACTAGGGAATTCTAGGTTGGTGTATTAATAGTGGGATCTATTAACTTTGGGTTGAAGCGACACTTGCTACTTCATTTACAGCTCTTGAGATTACTAGTGAATTCTAGCCTAGGTTGAGACTATTTGTGATAGAGAGTGGACGTAGGGCTTGGTTATAAACCGAACTACTATATATCTGTGTGCAATATCTTCTATTTATTTAATATTGTAAATATCTATTTGATAGAAGTATCGTGCATATGATATTATCAATCTGTTTATATGTCAATTAAAGTTAAACTTGAAGTATTCCGCAAAAATTTATTGAAGTTCTTTTGAGCAACCTATTCACCCACTCCCCCTTGAGATTGTATAACCTCAACAATATCACCTTGCAATTTGTGGTTGATGCACTTAAGAATGACGATGTAATAAAGTTAACTAAGTTTTGAGGGCAAAGGCCAAAAGGTACATATGCTTAAGCTTTACATGTTTATGAAGCAAAAATATTTTTTGATTAATTAAGAAATGAAGATGCTCTAATAGGCCCTAATAATCGCAAAATAATGTACTTTTTAATATCTATATACAATGTAATTAGATAAAAAATATTTTTGTTTTAGGAGCTAAAAGATTTAAGCCCATACCTAATTTTTGCATAATTAATTGTGGGCAATTTAAAAATAGGTATCAATAGAAACGTACACAATTTTTCTTTTTTCCTCACTGAGGAATATTGACCAAAAACCATATTTGATGAATGAAATCATTTCTAATGGCGCTTACATTGGTGTTGGATATAAAAAAAAAAGGGTCATCATATATATTCTAGCAATGTGACCGGTATAATGTACCGCACTAATAACCCTAAACATAATTTATCTAATAATTTTGTCAGTAATGAAGATACACTTAAACTCATAACTTTGACTTAAGAAATAATAATTTACATATAATAGAGAGATAGTACATGTAGTCTATAATTTTAAATAGTTGCCGTGTCGATTTACACATAATCTCACAAAAGATTGAGCAAAAGACCAAGAGCTTTCCAAACTTTGCGGAGCAAATAATTATTGAACACAATCGGAAATAATTATTCCAACATTGTTCTCTCAAACAAGAAAATCTCTAACTCAAAAAAAAAAGAGAAACTTGTCTATATATGCGCTATATGTTTTGTCTTAACTTTTTGGTAACTATATCATCACAAATCAAAGTTTCCATGTGCTTCACTGAAAGAAGTGGCAGACGAAAGTCCTTTCACCAATGGTTAGATTTTTGGTTTTTAGAAGTGAATTGGGTTCTGTGGGGTGATTTGGATAGGAAACAATGGGTATGGATAAACTACTCAAACTAAATATAATAACGAATAATGAATCGACAAAGTAAATTGCAGAAAAAAATTGATAAGTGTGATTAATTGCATGGATGCTTTACAATTGACTCTTCTTGGCTTTATATAGCCTTGTAAAAAGTGTAACTGTTGAGAGCGGTTATAATTCGAATCACAATTTAAAAACTACTCGAGATTCTAAGCCTTAACTTGATTTGCTGGTAACCACACATTCTTATTCATAGGCGCTTACAATTTGGTTCGGTCTCTTTCGTCGATCTCGTAATCGGCCGTTACCCCTTTCATCGTATTTTTCGATCTCCGATCCTTACCGATTCTCCCTCATTGATGACGAGTGGCTGATTTGTAGTGACAATCTGCAGCTGTCTTGTCGATAACTATTCTCATGGACCGTCAAACCGATCCATCAAAGCTTGAGTTATTTTTGGGCGTCAAAAAACCATGTCGGGTGTCGGATGGTGGAATTTAGATTCCAACAGTGGAGGACGGTATAATGATGCCATTAATAATATGACAACAAAATGGACAAACACAATTGACTCTTCCTGGGCTTGTTTAATAAAGCTGAAAAATTAAATGTTGAAAATTTAAATACTGAATTTTACGAATTGATACCACTATTGGCGGTCTTGTGGATAATATCGCAAAAGGTTGAAAATGGACCATGGACCGTAAGGTGACTTAACGGTGGCATGTTTGTGGTGTCAAAACCATGTAGGGTGTGATGGTTAGATTAAAGGACGGGGTTAAAAATGGAAGATCGGGGTTGTTTAATAAAGGTTATGCAAAAAAAAAAAAAAATTTTACGAATTGATAATTTTAAGTGCTAAAAATAGAACTAACAAGTTGTTTAGTTATAACTGAAAATTGATGACCGAATATAATTGATTTCTTGCCATGCATGGATTTGTGTGCATTATTGGTATGTTTTAGCAATTCAATTAGTAAGATTCTAATTGCTACCAATTACTTTTTCTACTTAATTCATTAATTAACCCCTTCCTCAATTACTACCATTAAGTTATTCTTTGACTTAATTGAATTTTTTGTAGTCACTGTTGATTGTGTTATCAAATAAGCTTAAAGTGCTAAAAAATTTTATTTTAACACTTAATTATGTTATCAAATATAATAATCAAGATAGTTGTTGACTAGTCCCACGAACATCTTACTTTCAAAATGGAATTTAAATCTATCATCAACCACTTCTTTTCCTAACCTAATTTGCATCTTTGAAGGTTCTTTCTCTCTCCATGGCCCGCACAAATTTTAAATACTTTTTCCTATGGTAAACACGCATTTGTGTGTGCTCTTTTGGTAATATATATAATATACGAATTCAATAGTTCACCCTTTTAAATTATTTGACAGTTGTCCCACAAAAATTCTACAAAAGAAAGATAAATTCTTGACTTTTTCAAAACCACGGCCAATCTAACCCCTCGTTAGGCATTTTCCTAAGTTAAGAGAATTTGTCATCGGTTAGACTGAAACTTGCTCATAGTTACATCAATAATCATTTTTCAATGCATTCTTTGAATTCAGACGCTTCAAGTTCAATGGTGATAGCAAACTGGTGCCAACAGAAGAAAAGGTCAATGGTGCATGAATACACATTTCCTTTGACTTTGCGTGAAGAATAAGAATAAAAGAATGTCTGCTTCTTCTCCTGATTGAAACTTTTAATACGTGTTGTCATTTCAATATCTCTAATTATATTATGCTTAAGTACCAACTAATTTAGGGTTAGAAACGGCTATTGAGCATGACAAGGTCTTAGCCTGCGCTGATTAGACGACGACAATCTTTGCATCATATGGGGATTACTTAAGATCTTGAATGTGTCCACAGTTCCATATTACAAATATAAAAATAGGGAAGATGATGGAAATTACATGGGATTTGACTGCGTGAAATTGGCCTAATTTTAAAAAAAAATCAATTTTACCTTGGGTGACAATCTTGACCCAAACTTTTTTTGTTTCATAAAAAATCATCAACTTTCACTTAAATCTCAAATTTGATCCGAACAATTTAAAAATTTCACATCATAGGGGCCAAATTTAAAACTCGAGTAAAAATTGATACTTTTATTTAGATAAAAAAAGTTCGGATCAAAATTGTCACTCAACGTAAAATTGATACTTTTTTTTTTTTAAATTAGCCTCATGAAAATCACAAGAAGAAGAGACCGATAGAGATGGCATGTATACATGTGGGACGAGATTATTAGAATTAGCTGTCAGGTTAAATTTCTAGAAACATAGAAGTATGCATTGTAACTAACGAAAGTGATATGACCGAATTTATAGCAGTCACATTAAATATTTAGAAATATAGCTACTGAGCTTGCAACAACTCCGACAATATATTATGGCGGCAATGTATAACGGTGGAGTTGGCTATACATCGTGGATTAATCACTAACGAAAGTGACGTGACCAAATTTATTAGTAATTATTTTGCGGAGTTTGGTTGACGATTTGATTTTAAATAGCGATTGACTTACGGCGAAAGTCAAATGCTCGGGATTTTTAGAGTCCGTTTGTTTTCATGGAAAATCCAATATTTCCAGAGAACGTTTTTAGGAAGACATTTTCGGGGAAAATGACAATATTTTTTGTTGTTTAGCTGAGACCAAAAACTCAAATAGAAAATATTTTCCAATAAGGAAAATCTCATTTGATTTTTCTAAATAAACATGTACTATTTGGACGCTAAGTAACTTGTGTATAGATAGCCAAGGAATCTAGCATGGGCACGGTGTCTGAAGGACAATTACGATGAGAGTCCAAAAATTGTCACGATAATGCATTTGAATTTCATTAACTTTCTTTTCGTGTGTTTAAATCCCAATACTTGTCACGGTCCTTTCATTAATTCCGTTAGCCTTTCTTGCTTGATCTATCTGGCATTTCTTTTATTATTATTTTTTGCGCAAATGATACTAATGTGGTGCCAAATCGGTATCGCATCAATTAAAAAAGGATTGAAACCAAGGAAAGGTAAAAATAGAGATGAAGGGGTGAGGGGTTAAACCAATGGCCCCTTCGTTGTGGGTGAAGGCTGGCCACCCTCACCTCAACCTTGGCAAGGGCCGCCGACCCTTGCTAGCGAAATAAAATGGCAGCGGTGCTGGCTGGTTTTTATTCTACCTGTCATCCTAATGTTTTCTTTTATTTGTTTATTTGCAGTCAATTTTCTTGTGTACTCTCTTTATCTTGAGTTTTTTTTTTTTAATTTGATTTATAATTTTTGAAAATTTTTATGATGAAACATCGCAAAACAATGTTGCTTTGCATTCAAGAATTGAAAAAAGGAAGCCATCCAGGAAATTGACATCGTGGTTGGATTATATCTGGATGAAGCAATCCATCAATCGATTATGACCAAATAAGTCATAGAACCCCTTTATTCTAGAGACCTTATGATTTGGAGTCTCAAAGAATATAATTGTCAAAGCATTTTACTCAAGACATTTCCCTTTTTGGATGACATTGGATTTGAGACTCTTCGATAAAGGATTTATTTGCATTCCATCTGTAGCTTAGGAAAATATCATCTCTGCTCAACCTCCTTCCATCTTACCCTAGGTGTGTTCCCTCAGTTGCCTCTCTCGTAGAGCTTGCTCCGAATGGCAGAGGATGAGGATGCCAATGCTCGCCTTCATTCGCTCTGCAAGAGATCAGGTAAGTTTTGGTCGGTAATGGATGGAGATGTTTCTGGGGATATATTAAAGGAACTCCGTCTCACTCTCTTTGGGAGACTGTTCTCAAACCCATCCGTTAATTTCCACGCCTTTGTGAATACGATGAAAAGAGCCTGGAGAGTTGAAGATGTAGTTTCTGCCGACCTGGGTTCTGGCCTTTTTGCATTTACGTTCAATTCTGAAGGAGACAGAAACAGAGTTTTAGAATCTGGTCCATGGTCTTTTGCGAATCACCTCGTGTTGCTTAAATCGTGGGAACCCAATACACCTCCTCATCGTTATGAATTTGTGACTCGTGCCTTTTGGGTTCAAATTTGTGGATTGCCCCTTGAATATTGCTGCGTGGATGTTGTGAACAGACTTGCTCAGGGGATTGGGAAGGTTTTAGATGCGAAAGTGGAAAGGAATGGATTTTTATCAGCAAGAGCGAAAGTAGAGATGAACCTGGATGCTCCTTTAAAATCTGGTATCGTTGCTAGTTGTGGAAGTACGAAGCTTTGGCTTGATTTTAAATACGAAAGACTGCTGCATTTTTGCTGTTCATGTGGTAAGCTGGGTCATTATGCCGAGTATTGCACAAAGATCCCTTATGAAGAAGGCAATTTTATTCCAGAAAATGACATTTATTTTGGGAAATGGCTACTGGCAGAGGTTGATGAATCTAGCCCTTTCTGGAAGGCCTGTTTTTACAGCAACGATCGAAGAAGATATATAGTTCCCGATTCCCCTGTCAACAACACTCAAATTGTGGCTTTTGTGGAAGGAACTTTTAGCCCGGATAACCTGCAGTTAACCATTATGGAGAATATAGCAGAAGTCTCTAAAATTAGAGGAGAAAAGCTTTTGAAGTCGGACCCTAGCTAGACTATTGTTGGGTGAAATTTCATCGCTGCAAAATTTCATTGCGCTTTCCATCGTTTTCATCCGATTCAAAGCTCAAAAGAAGATTAGGAACTTTGTTGCAGATGTCTAGACACAGCCATTGAAACGAAGTTACTATGTACAAAACTAAGATAAAGCTACGTTCAATTTCTATTAGCAGCTCGCCACCTTATTTTTCTTGTCAAGGAAGTGACAACTTTATCTTGTTTCAATCTTGTTCTTAGCCAAAATCTTCGCGATTCCAAAATCTTGGACTTGTGCAACCAGGTCCTCATTTAGCAGAACATTGCTAGGCTTCAGATTGCAGTGCACAATGGGTTCTGGTTGGCCATGGTGGAGATATTTGAGCGCCGTTGCGACGTCAACCATTATCTTCACTCGCTGAGGGAGACCCAAGTTGTAATTGTTGGAGTACAGCCACATCCCCAAGCCCCTGTTGGGCACATGTTGCAGCACCAAAGCTCTCAGATCTACTTTCGTGCAGCTGCTGATCACCTTGACGAGATTCCGGTGCCAATTATGAGGAAAACCTCACATTTTGAGCAAAACTTTTCTGAGCGCCTTTGATATGGAAATTCAGTAATTTAACTGCAACGTCTGTCCCGTTGGCTAGAGCCCGTTTCTACACAAAGCTAAAGCTTCCTACTTGAGCAACTTGCTTTCGCCAAAGTTGTTAGTAGCTGAGCAAAGCTCCTGATATGATATCATCGGGTGGTCAATTGCAGGAAAGCTTTTTACCAGTATTCTGATGTTTTCTAAGCAAGCAAATGACAAAGACTAAAAGTATAGCTGGTACAATTGACACCATAGTGTATAGTAACTGGAGCTGCTTGTCCCTTGATGATTTCTTTCCATTTATTTTGTGCGGTGGTTTGTGAAAAATTGCATTTTCACAAAGTACTTCAATCCCAATGAGCGAGAGAATCTAAAAATTTCCAAATGGTCCGCCATTAGGAATCTCTCCTGATAGCTTGTTAAAGGACAAGTTCAATTTTGCAAATATGCAAGTCATTCCAGGGACTTGGGTATCATGTTGGATAACTCGTTGTAAGAGAAGATGAGGAACTCCAATCCTTTAAGGTCACCAATTGATTGCAGTATCAATCCTTGAAACGAGTTCCTTGACAACTTGAGAGAAGCAAGGCTCTTCAAATTCCCTGAATGGAACTTGGTATGGCGCCATCAAGTCGATCCTAGAAAGATCAATGCTCTTTATAGCTGTCATTTTCCCCATCTCACGTGGTAGCCCTCCATTGAAAGAATTGTGACAGATTGAGGAATATGAGTTCTTGAAGGCTTCACAGACTGACCAGTTGTTTCCATTGCAATTCAAGATAGATATTGATATCCTATTTTGCTGGAGCAGCAACACTCCTAAACTTGTCAAGTCGCATATCTCATCAGGGATCAGTCCCTCAAGATGGTTGTTATCAAGTTACAGCCTTTGCAGGATTTTTTTAGTCCTCCAATAGATGATAGGATGTTGCCATCTAGATCATTTTCACTCAACTGTAGAAAGTCAAGCTCTTCAAGAAACCCATTTGGTTGGGAATGTCACCTCGTATTTGACAATTGGGAGGGATTAAAATTCGTAGGGAACTTGAAAAGTTTTTGATAGATTCCGATATGGAGTCATGAGGCTGGTTTTCTTCCAAACCCAAGGTCTGCGGAGATTGGCAATTAGACAAATCAGAGAGAAAATCGAGCTCCGAAAATAGACTTAATTGTGAAGTATCTGAGGTTCTTCAAGTTCCCACACTCATAGGTACCAGTCCGCTGAGTTGATTGTGTTGACAAAATTCAAATCGGCATAAGCTTAAATATTACAAACAATAGGGAATTACAAAGAAAAGAAATTGCAATAACAAAGTTGGAATCGATACAATCGAATACCGAGGCCTGTGTTCGACACAGTTTCCTTAAAACAGATTCGTTCCCTCCAGCATGCGATTGAGGTTTTTGAACGTCTGTCTCCCAGGATACAACGGCTAACAGCGAAGAAGAGATCGCGGCACTTCCAAGCTTCCAGCGAACTTGAACAAACTTGAAACAAATACTATCGAAAACAATGCAAATGCAGAGAACGTTTTTTCAGAAGAAGAATGATTTCGATAAAAATAGAACAGAGGGAAGAGCTGTTGGGAATAAATCTGCCGTTACAAAATCAACACAAGTCGGGAATAATGGCCGATTAAATCTGCCGTTACAAAATCAATTTTCGTCTGGAATAACGGCCGATTAATTCTACCTTTACAAAATCAATTCCATAACGGCTTGCCGCTACTAAAATTAACTCCGTAATAGCACAATTAACGCACCATTAATCATACGTTACAAATCTGTAACAGTTTGAGCTGAAAAAATTAAATCAGAAGGCTAGCAAAATTGGGCTCGTCGCGAGGCCCACTTTTCGGTCCTGCAATCGTGTACGCAGGATGCGCTCGCGCCCAAGTTTCAACTTGTCGGGCGTCGGATTTGCACTTGCGCTGCCTTGAGGCGAAGAGAGTTTGTGCTTTGATAGTTACCACTTCAAATAAGTGTAACTGTATATAAAGCATTCCATAGCTTTCTTCCTTTTCCAATGTGGGACTAGTGTTTTTCACTTCCCACTTCCAATTCAAAGGTGTTCTTTAAGCATCAATTTCTCATTCATTCACCCATCAATTTATCCCATATTTCCAACAGATTGATCCCAGCATTGAAAAAAAATAGGTTGAAAAGTTTGAAAAATGCTTGGGATGTTTTCGCAAAGCCATTGTTTGCTAGAAAGATTTCTTCCAAATTCAGAAGGCTTAGATCACGACCTGAGGGAAGGCTTCCAAAGAGGGAATTGTCCATCAAAGGAAGCAGTTGGAGTGAAATAATATTGAAATCCTCTTGAGGCTCTTTGCCTGATAGCAAATTATCTTGAGGGCTCATTTCATTCAGATTGACAAAATGCCAATCTCACTCAAGTGTCACCTCCGATGCGGTTTTATTCTACGTACACTTTGTGCAAGCTTGACATGTTACTGATGGTTCGAGGAGTCGTGCGGTCAAGTTATTAGTGTCGAGATGGAGCTCCTGCAGCCTTTGCAAGCTATCTATTGTCTCAAGGAATGCTTCCCTGAAAATAATTGAATGACAACGACAGCATGACAAGCTCTTTGCATTGGGTTAGCGTGCTGAATTGGTTTCAGACAATAAAAGTCTCTGAATGTTAGGCCAGCATAGCAAAGATCGGAGGGAAGACTCCTTGAGAGATCGTTATATGTCAAACTGACACTCATGAGCGATCTATTGAAAAGTGTTAGAGGAATCGAACCTGTGAGATTGGCCATGAGCAAACCAATGCCCTGCACTGGGATATGTTGCCAAGGAAGCTCGGAATTTGACCCTGTAAGTCGTTGAAGCCAAGAAACAGTTGTTGCAACTTTGGGAAGGCACCGCATTCTCTTGATATGCCACCGTTAGCCTGTTCACTGCAAGTGACATCAATTCGAGATTTTGGCATAGCACAAACTTAGGAGGAATTTTCCTTGAACTGGTTCGACAAGAGTACGAGTTTTTCAAGAAGCATAAATTAACGTTTTTATCTGAAACCGTGGCATAGAAACTGTTGTTGCAAAGATCAAGAGAAGCCAAGAATAAGAGATTGCCAAGGTAAGGAGAGAGTCTTCACTGGAGACCGGTGGAGGAGAGGTCTAAAGTCGTGACTCTCTGCCTGCGGTTGCTGCCATCCATTCACAGAAGTTAGCTTCCGCAGTCCGATTGCCACCTTAGATCGTGTTGTCAGGTCGACTTCAGTCGCCGATTTGAAGTGGCGGAGAGCCTCTTGATCAGTGAATTTGCTGGAACAAATGATGGCTGAAACATCAGTAAGGAAGCGAACAGAACATCAAGAAATGCTAAAAAGATGAACTTCTCCACAATGAAGAGCCTTTTTTATTGAACTTGGAGAACCGCCTAAAGCTCCACTGCACGAATGTGATAAGGTTTTGTGATAACTAGGAAGAGTCCGCGTGTTACTTCGACTATAAGAGTTACTTCACAATTTTTTATCTATTAAAAGATATTTCTATAATCTTAAATCTTATCTTAGAAATTTATAAAAAATGCATGTTGTGCTGCTTATTTGATAAAATTTTCAATGGGATAAACATGGTTAAACATTGTTTTGTAATTTTACTTTTTACTTGCAATTTTTGAGAGTTGACTTTTAAATAATGTTATTCACCTTAATGATTTTGAGTTACACATATTGATATTTGAAATCTATTTAGAGTCGTGTAAAATCTTTTAGTAAACATTTGAAAGAAAACAGTTTTTAAATTCGGAGACAATGTCATGAATGCTTTCAATAAGTCCATCCAAGCATGTCCAAGCATCTATGAGCTTTCGTTTGCAATATGTGTTATTACAAGCAATGCTCTGTACGAATGAAAAATATTGAAATATATAAGATATTCACCTGTATCATATAAAATGACGCTTTTCATTATCATTAGAGATAAATTGTAATGATTCGTTTAATACAATGGACAATATTGTAATTTAAATATTATTTATGAACTAATTGCACAAAGATCCCATTTAATTTGAATGAAAATTTCTTTGTTTTACTTTTTATAATGCTAGGTCATGGGAGTGAAGACCCAGTTGCCTATATGGAATCCACTGGAAGCCCCATGAACCATTTAGGTTTTGACCTTTGATATGTGCAGTGGCTCAGACATAGAGTAATTTACACGTAGTTAGTGGGATTTGAATGTATAACCTCTAGTTCTTGTATTGGGAATCCCTCGTATCCCCCACACTTAATGTGCATATATTGTTAATTTCTTGACATGACATAGTAATTGTATTTGTGCCAAAATTTTGTTCGCTTATCCTGTGCTAATTTGTTATTTATCAAGTTATCTATGTATTTCCAAACTAATATAAATTCAGCACGTGATGTCTCAAACTCTTTGGAAAAATGCCTTACATATTTGAATGTTTTTCTTCATAAGATTAAAAAACAATATGCCAAATGCATATCCCTCATGTTACTAATTGTTGCAAAAACCACATTTTCAAACTAAAATAATAAAAAAACATGAGTTCTTTACTTATTTATTATTTTCTACTTTTTAAATATGAACTAAAAGATTATCAATGATATAATTTTATTGATCTTAGAAATCAGGTAAAATAATTATCAGTATTCCTATCGTGCCGAAGGCACAAATTTACCACTAGTATACACATTAAAGTAGGTCGAGCACTCCAAATGATAGAAAGCACTTTGCAGGTGCTAGTAGCATACGGCGACACGGTTGTTAGAATCATGATTTAGATTGTACAATCAATGACTTACGATCCCAAATCTACTAAACGATCCCAACCATTCGAAAATTGGATTAGAGGTAAAACCATGTTAGATTGCCCGTCAAGATCATAAGATTTTATTTCTCGTCGTTAATTCACAAAAGTAGCCCATACAAAAATTAAATTTGGGCCAAAATTAGTAGAGCCTAGCCTAGACTTTTTAACCCCAAATTCCAAATATCACTTAAACGACAATTTTTTTTAACCCCAGGCGGTAGAGGGATAAATATCACGCTAGTCACGGGACCCACCAACGACAAACTTTTTTGGGGTTCAAACTCCGTGGGGGACAAATAATAGCTTCACAGGCGGTGGGCGGTGGTTAAAACGACAAATTTTTGGTAGTATTAATAATGATTTTGTGTTTGATAATGAATTTGATTAGGAAGGTCGATGGGACCAGTTACAATCTCAATCAAGATGTCGAGATGACAGCTGATGATTTATTTTAGGTTTTCTTATTAGTAATTTTTTTTTGTGCCTTGATGTCATACTAGTGAATTTTCTTCATTTGCTTTTTGTGTTCCGTTTTTAACTACTTGATATGAAAAAGACATTTAAAATAGGGGTAGTGAAGTTTTCCATTGTAGACCTACTTTTTATACCACTGAGGTCTTGTTCAGTTTATTTATGACTTACAATAACACGGGTGATATTTTTTAGCATTTTTTATAGTTGTAAAATTTCACGATTTAATCTTACGGATTTGGTAGTGATTTTACTTAAAATAGGGACTTTAGAAAATATGTACGGCAATCAAGAAACCAACAATATCGAGTCTCTGCTGAACGTCGCAATAAAGAATTAATTCTAAACATTCATTTTGATGATCTATTATCACTTTGCTTGGTAATCTATTTGTGCCGTGCTTTTCTTAATGTTAAGTTGGTGCTTAGCCCTATCTCATCCACCATTGTCTCCACTGTGAGCTTCATTGTTGCACCAGAAAATGTACCACCGCAACCAAAGCCACCAAAAACCGTGTCTCTCTGCCCTAACTAGACTTGTCAAAGTGGGTCATAAATCCATTTCTTAACCCATATATATTAATTGGGTCATAAATAGGTTAGTTATATTCACTAAATGAGTCATAAATGGGTATAAACATAATTTTGGTGTTAAATGGGTTATAAATGGGTCGTAAATGGGTTTACAACTTATTTAAACTCAACTCATCTTTCTCGCCCTCACTCATTCCGTACTCTCATCTCAATTTGAGTATGAATTTTCCTAGATTGAATTAAATATGAAAGTGTTTTAGAATATTGGCGGGGTTAAGTATTGTTTGGGTATGGGTCGGATTGGGTATAGGTCATTACATTTCATTATATGGAAATGGGTTAAAAGCAAGTTAAATGGAATTCTATTTGGATCGGACCATTTTCGAACCCGATCCATACCCGACCAGACTCGATCCGATCCATTTGTTTGGTAGGTCTACCGTGACCTTAAAGATCAAGGTCCATTTGAGGTCATGAATTGAGTGATTGGCTTCTTTTTTTTTTTTTTTGGTCGAAAAGTGATTGGCTTCTTTTGAAAGTAGCAATGCATGGGTGAAAACTATCGTGTTTTCTTTGGAAAGTACAATTTTAGGTGATCCCCTATAAAAAACGTCTAACATGTGACGGATATTCGAATGCAAAGTTATCAAGGATCAAGTGCAACGGGCCATTTGCACATTTTTGGGAAAAATGATTTTTATACAACTCATCAAGTGGGAAGGGCCATCTCAGGAGGCACCAAGTCCGCCACATACGTACAGATTCGACATAGTTGAGTCATTAATTGTCACATTTTGTGATGAGATGAATACACCTCAGAGTGGATATCCAAATTTCAGTTATACATGTAATTTAATCAAAGAATGTGATGTCGAAAGGACGAAATGGACCTCAAAATGGGGTGCTCACCCTTACTCATGCATAATCGAACCGACGAATCTATATATTTGATTTTGGCGGCCAGTTGACCTTTAGGTGACTAGTTGATTTCCCCAAAACATCTAAAACTTTATCGTTTATAATAGACTTAAGAAGTGATTGCTGGGCCACTCCTAGAACAATTGCATTTGGATTATTATAGCTCACCTCAACCTTTGAAAGGGAAGACAATAGGCCATAGACTACGGATGAATTTTTTAGAAACTGCATTTTGTTGATCATTTTCCTTTTTACTCTCGAAACTGAAAATCCAGATTGCACGAGGGCAAGGCACTACACAACCCACCGTCAATTGAATCTTAGTAAAAGATGATTGACGTAAGGCAAACGGTTCATAACTAGAAGATTGAAGTGACCTCGACCAACCATCACTAAAGTAGATTTTGGGGGAGGTAAATGTGAATTTCAAATTGAATTGTCTTATTGTACTACTTCTCAAACGAAACTTTTCTTTTAAAATTCACTTGAAGTGGTGGCTTCAAATCATTCTACTTGTACTTCAAGGATAAAAAGCAATGATAATAAGTTATTACTCATATTCATATTATATTTTTTTTTTTTTTTTTTGCCGACCAAAACTAAAAATGCCCTTAATCTACATAGTTAAGTTAAAAAATGGGTTTTATCTCTCTTTTTGATTTCCCATTTAGCCCTCAGTTACATATTTTTAATGTAATTTAACTTTAAAGAAAAAAAGTAAAACAGGCCAAAGAAAGAGATAATAGACAAAAGAAAAGGCCTGTAATATTTCAGCGTTTCTATACTGCAACAACCAGTTTCATCCTTCTCTCAATTTCTTCTTTTAAAATTTTGAATAAATATTTGTTTTAATCATTGACACAATAAGAAGATATTATTTGATGTTTGTTTTTTGGAAAAGAAATATAACGATTGAAAAAAACAACTTTCAAAATTTATTTCTCCAAGCAATTAAAATTATAGTCTTATTACTATCCATTATGATGTTGCAAAAGGAATGAAGATTATCGTATAGGTGTGTAATGCGGGCATGAGAGCTTTTTTTTTTTTTGGAAGGCCAAGCTACTATCTGTTCCATTCAGTTTGATTTCGCTATACAATTTCAATATGGAAAAATTATAATAATCTTTTGTTGGATTAAAAAATTGTAGGTATTTTTGTAAAAAAAAAAAGGAAATATTTAAAACAGAAAAGGGGTCGAAATTGGCCCAAACAGGTGCTGGGTCCAGTCTTGGGATGCGGGCCGGGAAGGCCTGGCCTTGCCCAGCTTGATACGCAAGGCTCATGGGCTGTGGCTGGTGTGACACGGGAAGAGCTTGCCATGCCCTACCAAAAGCCTAAGAAAAACTGTTGGTCAAAGGACCTAGAGGATGCCAATCATCAATCGAAAACAAGATGTTCTTCACGTTTATGTTGGTTTGAAGGAAACAATGTTCGTCACTGACAAATCTACCGACTCTCAAGACAATGTTTCTACTTGGAGAACATAGCAGGTGCTGTACCTTCCGCAGTCAGACACGAGCGTGACTCAGAAAGCTCAAAAGAAGACGGGAAACTTTATTGCAGATGGCTATACACAATGCCATCGAAACGAAATGACAGTGTACAAACTATGATACTGTGCCGAAATTCTACGGGCTGCTCTCCACCTTATTTTCTTGTCAAGGAAGTGACAACTTGATCTTGTTGAGCTTAATCGTGACAACTTGCATGTCCATTCTTTCCTCAGGAAAGTCCTTTGAACACTCTAGTCCTAACTCTAGGATCGGTAAGACTATCCTCTCGAATTCTGAGAGTGTCAGAGCTTCATGTTTTGTGCTAAGGAGTTCGCTATCCACAATGTCAAGCACTTTGTCTGGAATCGCTCCACCCACCCATCGCCTCAAGCTCATATCCACATCGAACATTTCATCAGTTGGCTTCTTCCTAGTAATCACTTCCAACAACAATATGCCGAAGCTGTAGACATCTCCTTTTGTTGAGACTTTTCCTTCCGAACCGTACTTTTGCAAGCGTCATGGTTTGTAAAATAAGAACATCAGCGATTGATCTTTTTCTTTTTGGGACATAAGTAATAAGATCGAGAGGCATACGAGCATTAATATATATCTATTATATTATAACATTATATTGGCAATCGAAGGCTTGAATTAGCTAAAATTCAACAAGTGTACCTGGAGCAATGTAACCAATCGTGCCGAGAGTTCGGGTTTGTGTTTCAAGCTTGTTCTCAGCCAAAATCTTCGCAATTCCAAAGTCGCAGACTTGTGCGACTAGGTCCTCGTTTAGAAGAACATTGCTAGGCTTCAGATCGCAGTGCACAACGGGTTCTGGTTGGCCATGGTGGAGATAATCTAGCGCCATTGCGACATCGACTATTATCTTCACTCGCTGATGGAGACCCAAGTTGTAGTTGTTGGAGTATAGCCACTTCTCCAAGCTCCCATTGGGCACGTATTGTAGCACTAAAGCTCTCAAATCGGCATTCGTGCAGGAGCTGATCACCTTGACAAGATTTCGGTGCCGGATCTTGCGAAAAACCTCGCATTCTGCGTCAAAACTTTTCAGGGCGCCTTCAATATGGAGATTCAATACTTTGACTGCGACGTTTGTCCCATTGGCCAAAGTGCCTTTGTATACAGAGCTAATGCTTCCTGCTCCGAGCAAATTGCTTTCGCTGAAGTTGTTAGTAGCAGAGCAAAGCTCCCGATATGATATCATCGGGTGGTGAATTCAGGCGGGTTTTCCACTGGAGCTGGAGCTTCTTTTCTAGTGTTCTGATGCTTTCTAAGCAAGCAAATAATGAAGACTAAAAGTATAGCTAACACAATTGGCACCATAATGTGTAGTACCCAAAGCCGCTTGTCCCTTGATGATTTCTTTCCATTTACTTTGCAAGGTGGGACTTGAAAAATTGCATTTCCACATAGCGCTTGATTCCCCATGAATGAGAGAGTCGAAAAATTTCTAAATGGTCCACCATTAGGAATCTCTCCTGATAGCTTATTAAAGGACAGGTTCAAATTTTGCAGATATGTAAGTCCTTCCATGGACTTGGGTATTGCGCCTGATAACTCATTGTAGGAGAGATCGAGGAAATCCAACCCTTTAAGGTCACCGATCCATTGCGGTATTGATCCTTGAAACGAGTTCCTTGACAAATTGAGAGAAGCAAGGCTCTTCAACTCTTGGATGGAACTTGGTATGGCGCCGGTAAGTCGGTTCCAAGAAAGATCAGTGCTGTTTATCGCCCTCATTTTCCCCATGTCAAACGGTAGCCCTCCATTGAAAGAATTGAGTGAAAGATTGAGAAAGATGAGTTCTTTAAGGCTCCACAGACTAACTGGTATAACCGATGTCATGTTATTCGAATTTACCAGAAACTTTTGAAGGCTGCTCAGGTATCTAATGCAATTCGGGATCGATCCCGATATCCTATTTTGCTGGAGCAACAACTCTCCTAAACCTGTCAAGTTGCATATCTCATCGGGGATCAGTCCTTCGAGATGGTTGTTATCAAGATACAGCCTTTGCAAGCTTTCTAGTCCTCTGATCGACGATGGATGTTGCCATCTAGAAAGTTATTTCTCAAGTCTAGGAAAGTCAATCTCTTCAAGAAACCCATTTCCTCGGGAATGCTACCTCTTATTTGACAATTGCGAGCGTGTAGAATTTGTAGGGAACTAGAGAAGTTTTTAATAGATTCTGGTATGGAGCCGCGAAGGGGTTGTATTGCAGGGCCAAGAAATGTAGCGATGGACAATTAGATAAAGCAGAGAGAATACCGAGCTCCGAACCGTAAGTCTCTCCTGTTAGCTGATTTGTTGAAATTCCGAAGATTCTGAGGCTCTTCAAGTTGCCCAAACTTCTGGGTATGGGTCCGCTGAGTTGATTGTTCCCAACATCGAAAAGGACTAGGTTCGAAAAATTCGAGAAATACTGCGGGATGTTGCCGCCAAAGCCATTGGATCCTAGATAGAGAAGCTCCAAATTTGGAAGGCTTAGATCACTACCAGAAGGAAGGCTTCCAGAGAGAGAATTGTGCATCAAAGCAAGCACTTGGAGCGAAGAAATATTAAAAACCTCTTGAGGCACTTCGCCGGTTAGCAAATTATCCCCAAGGCTCATTACACGCAGATTGACCAAATTGCCAATCTCACTCGGAATGTGCCCTTCGACGTGGTTAGATCCTATGTCCAGCTCGTGCAAGCTCGACATATTACCAATGGTTCGAGGAATCGTGCCAGTCAAGTTGTTAGCACCAAGGTAGAGCTTTTGCAGCTTTTGCAAGCTGTCTATGTCTTGAGGAATGCTTCCTGAAAACGATTGTATGACAACCACAAGATGAGAAGCTCTTTGCATTGGGTTAGCGTCTCTGGTAGCAGGCCGGTGAATTGATTTTGAGACAGTGAAAGCATCTGAATGTTAGGCCAGAGGTAGCAAAGATCGGAGGGAAGACTTCCGGAGAGATAATTATCCATCAAATTGACCCTCGTGAGCGATATATTGAAAAGTGCTGAAGGAATCGAACCTGTGAGAGAGGCGTTGACCAATATAATGACCTGCAATGTTGATATGTTGCCCAGGAAGCTTGGAATTTGACCCCGTAGGTCGTTTGAGCTAAGACTCAGTTGTTGCAACTTAGGGAAGGCGCCGAATTCTCTTGGTATGCCAGCCGTTAGCCTGTTCGTTATGAAAGTGACATGACTTCGAGGTTCTGGCACTGGGCTAAGTTAGGAGGAATGTTTCCTTCGAACCGGTTCACTTGGAGTACAAGTTCTTTCAGGCAGCGTAAATGACCGATTTCTATTGGAATCGTGCCATGGAAACTATTGTTGCGGAGATCAAGAGAAGCCAGGAAAGAAAGATTGCCAAGGTAGGGAGAGAGTCTTCCTGGAGACCCATGTACGAGAGGTCTAAAGCTGTGACTCTCTGCCTGCGGTTGCTGCAAATGACACCAATCCATTCACAGAAATTTGCTTCCATGGTCCAATTGCCGCCTTTGATGGTGTTCGTCGGGTCGACTTCGATTGCCGATTTGAAGTGGAGGAGAGCCTCTTGACCAGTGAAGTTGCTTGAACAAATGGTGGGCTGAAACATCAATAGGGAAGCTAACAGTACGTCAAGAAGTGCTAAAAAGACGAACTTCTCCATAATGAAGAGAGCTTCTTTTGATTGCAACAATAGAGAGTTTGCTAGTTAGGACCTGTTCTTAGTATTTTGGTAAAAACCTACCAAATGATTGTCTCAATTTGAAAAAAAAAAAAAAAAAAAAAAAAAGGAAAGAAAGACTAACTACCAAATGATGCCCCACATGGTGTCTCTTTGGAAAAACAGTAGGTTGCTTTTCAGCGTGAGGAACACGAAAAACTTCATGATCCACAATTCAGATATATCATAGTTTGAAATTTTGATTTGAGCGTTAAAGTTCTCATATGATAATCCCAACTCATTTTCTTTTAATAATATTTAAAAGAATGCTATTCACAATGCCGCACAGACAACATCCGTGATTGAGGGGAAGTTGGAGTTCCCCTCAATCACGTCTGATTCAGTAAATGACCCGTTCTTTACGATTACATGTACACACTTATTTTCGACTCTGTGAGCGTACAAATGAATCTTTGACTAATGCTCCAAGGCACGAATGTGAAAAGGTGTTGCGATAACTGTTGTGACATTCTCATAGGGGCGATATGAAGTATCTCGTGAGAAGTTGACTGACTGGAAGTTCCTATTGCTGGAAGAGCTAATGATAGATACTACAAGTCTGTCAACTTTTATCCATGTGTCATGCCATATTTGACCTTTCAGTCATTTCAATTAGATCAGTTTTCATTAATATGAAATGTCGCCCGGTAACTTTTAGTTAGTCTAATTAGATCCTTAATATATTTAGTATGTTTATTGTCATCCTTTCATTAATTAATTTAAATGAAATGCTGCATGGATTTCAATTTGATAAAGATGATGTTTGATGGAGAAAATTACGCGGATTTTGTGCATGTCAGGGTGACTTTGAATTGCAAAACCATAATACCCGTTCCTTTAATGTGTGCACTATTCACTCTGACAACATTTGCTTTTCTTAACGCTCGTTATCGTCCGGTCGACAATGGCTTTGAAATTTCTACTATTAAAATGCACGGAAAACTTTACTATTTTCTTTTGAAAGCATAGTGAAAATTCCTCCCTCATTCTACATTGTACATGATTTCAGTTGAAAGCTCGAAGAAGAACAAGACCACATCAATTATATAAAGTAAAGGGTTTAGTCCTGGTTTGGAAGCTTTTCTTTAACACTACTAGAATTCCCGTTTGATGCACAGGTTCTAGCTTTTTGTTTTATTGAAAAATTGCTCTAAAGTATTAGTTCGAAACCTAGTGTTGATTTTGGTCCTCTCACTTTGAACTAATAATTTATGAAACTATTATTTTCATCTAATGCTTTTAAATACTTTAACGTCTTGATTTTTCCTTTCATCAATTTCTATTGAACTTGTCTCGGTACTATAATACACTAATTTGTGGTTTGACATTGGATTATTTATCTTTTTCATACGTCAGACATGTGGGTGCATCTTTGTTCATGTTTGATCGGAACAAGGGCAGTGAGAAGCTAACAGCAACAACGGCATGGTGAGCTTCGTCGGATAAACAAAGTGAGTGTCTAGGATGAGTTTGGCACGGTGGCAAAAGGTGAGCTTGGTGGTAGACATGGCTGATTTAGAACCAAACCAAAACCGCGGTTCCGGGTTCAGGCCATGTGTGAACCGGCCGATTCGGTTCGTAATTTAAAATTTTAAAAATAAATTATGAAATAAAAAAATAACAAATTATGAAATTATGAAATATTCAATATAAATTGAAATCAAAATATAAATTGTAGGGGTGATCGGGTTCGATCTTGGTTCGGTCTTTCGAAACCGGGAACCAAACCAGTAAGACCGGTCCCTTAATTTTAGAACTAGGAACCGGACGGCAAATCATAGAACCGGAAACCAAACCATTGATCCGGTCCAATTCTAGGTGGTTCTAATGGAACCCTTTGCTCTTAACTAGCAAAGGATTGTAGCCACAAAAGACATACAACTTCACATGCTCATGGCTTGACTTGACTTGGATTTTATACACTACCCCTTTAATGGTCTCTTTATTCCTATTCGATATGGGATTCTTGGCATTTGGATGAAGACAAGCCAAGAGTCTCACATTGAAAGTGTTCAAGGCAAGTCGAGAGTCCCACATCGAATAGGAACGAAAAAGGTATTAGAATCATTGTGTATAAAAACCAAGTCAAGCCTTGTAATTAGAGTTTAATACACCCAAGCCAAGTATTGTAATTGGAGATTAATGCACTTACAATGCATAGCAATTAGAGTTCAAATTGTTTTATAATTTTTTTTTTTAAATAATTCATTTTTTTTTAAATAATTTGGAACCGGGCTTGGACCCGGGTTGGGGGGCGGTTCGAACCGCAAGCCTGGTCAATGGGCGGGCCAGGGTTTGACTTGGGCCGGTTTCAGGGCCAAAACCGCCCGTGCCCATGACTACTTGGTGGTGTTGCTTTGTGATCTGCGGTGCGGCGGTCGAGCAAGGTCCCGATGGCACCGGAAGAAGACCAAATTACCCGAAAACTAGGATCTCTGCAGCCTACAAAGAATGGGTCACGGTATAGTTGAGGTGTAAGCTTGGTATCGCTCAACAGTGATTGAGCAGGGCTAAAGCGACGCGAAGGCAAGGCGCAGCGACGATCCTCCAGTAAAGCGCAATAGCGAATACCTTGCTCAACAGTATTGCTCAACTGTGTATGAACGAATATCTTGCCCATTGTTTTTATGTGGCCAAAAACCCTGTGATCAATATACCAATACTTCCTAAATTAGGACAGCCGTGTGGAATTTTCGTATAGAAGGAAGAGATTATAGGTTTGGCTGGACTTCATCCCTCGGCGGGCTTAGTTTATATGATTAAATTCATAGCCTCTTTGCTTATGTCCATTAATTTCAATGCAATTATATGGACCCATTACTATTAATGCAAATACTTCTAATATCTATATGTAATTTAACTAATATTTTTATATTTTGGAGTCGGGGTCAACCCCTATCTTTCTATCCAAATTTAGGTGTCAACACATAAACGATCATAATTTAAATCAAGGCAGTAATTTTCTTGCTAGTAGAATATTTTGCTCATACAAATATCTAAATTTTACGGTTTTGATGTTCAATTAGAATTTAAACCAGTATGCGTGTATCAATGGAACTTGTACACATCCATCGGGAAGTCGAGAAGTCGAGGTCCTTGACGAGTGTGCAATTCAAGTGTGAAGAAGTCAAGGTATTTGGGGTTTTGTGCGTTGACTTTGCGACCAGCAGATCATGACTACACATCGAGAAGTGAGGGGGTTTCACGTGTTTTGATTTTTGGATCAGTACGCGTGACAATGGTTCATGGAAAGTCTTGGTCTTCATAGACTTTTTTTTGTGATGGTCGGTACTAAAATTTCTAACTCATCAATAATACCAACACGCAATTTGTAAATTGATGCGTTAGCATTTTATCCAGTGACATTGACGTGCCTATTGAGATGTGCACATTATTGGTTGATCTAAAGTGTATCGCTAATCACAATATGAATTCATAATTCTAGAATTGCATTGCTCGTTAATAAATGAATAGAAATAATGCAAGAATTTGGAGACTAAGGTACGATATTTGTTTCTCAGCCTCCTTGAAGCGCCTGTCACGTTTGGTGATTGGATAAGGTTACGGGTCATTGTCCTTGTCAACTCATCCAGAATAACTTTCAATTTTCTCAAACTTGTAGCTGCTGACTTAGAATTTGACTAAATATATATTCTTTTCATGGAATTATGAAATTTGACGTGCACTCCAGCATAGTAAGCTTAATTCACGGAAGAAAAGGATGCGTAAACTTCCTAATCGGGTTGAATATTCAGGTCCAAATGGAGGAACTTGCACACTAAAATTAAATTTGTCTTTTGCAAATTAAAAAAAAAAAAAACTTTGGCCAATCCTAATAATAATGAGGTTGCAAATTAATTCTGATTTTTCAATGAGTTTGTAACACAATGTTATATTTAATCCAACGATGCGTCTGCTCTTATTCACATAAAGTGTTCTAATTTAATAGGTTGTTATAGCGGATTAACCTTCCCTAAAGTATAATGCAATGCTTTGGCATGCACGCTTCTGCCGATACCTTGTTCCGGTGGAACATTGGAAATGGACGATATGTCTCTTTCTGGTTTGATTCATGGCACAGTAGGGGCCCGCTCTACCTACATTTTTCTAATGGTGAGATCTACCAATCACGCATTCCTCGGGAGGCCTCGGTACGGGCATTCTTTGAAGGATCATGGCCGCCTTCTACTACATTGACCACCCTCTTGGACTGGATGGATGTTCCTCCGATTCTTGGGGACACTTCGATGGACCACCTTGTATGGGCTCCTCAGCCATCTAAACCTTTCTCTGTTAGTCGGGCTTGGAATCATATTCGAAGAAAATGGCACCCAATCCCGTGGCACTCCTTCATTTGGGACCGACAAATAGTTCCACGGCATGCTTTTCTTCTGTGGCTTATCTCTCTTAACCGATTACCTACCCAGGTGTTCCTACTTAAGCATCACAGGATTGAAGATGCTTTATGCGCATTTTGTGGGTCCACTCAGACTCTATCAACCATCTCTTCTTTGAGTGCAATTTTACCAATAGACTGGCTTCCTTTTGGGCGACGAAATGCAATCTACCTTGGCGCAATCGTTCACGGCAAGAACTTCTCTCATGGGCAATGCAAGTATGTGGAGGCTCCTCTTTTGCTCATCACATTTCTAGATTTTCCTTTGGGGCTCTTTGCCACATCATTTGGACCGAAAGAAACAATGCCATCTTGAAACAAGAGTGTCCATATACTTGGTATGAGAAAGCATCTCCTCTCAAAGTTGTCAAGGACAAAGTAGCCGCTATGGGTAGTATCGAGGACTCCTACTGGGGAATCGGCTTCCGAGGAGAAAGTGGGACCTTCCGGCAACTATCTTTTGCTAGCAATGCAACCAGCCTACCTTTCCGGTTATATGTCGCATCTAGTGGGGACTTTCCTGTTCGCCTCTCTCTATTTCTCTTTTCTTTTTATGCCCTTTGACGGGCTTTGACCTTTGTATAGTTCTCTTTGGACCCTTTTGACCTTGTTTGGACACTTGTGTCCTAATTGGGTCATGAGTTGGTTTGAGCTTAGTTTGTACTTGGTGTTTTGAAAAGTTATACAATTACTTACCTTAAAAAAAAAAAAAAAAATGCTTTGGCATGCAATGTTTACTTTTTTTAATATCCATAGTTATCTATTAGGGAAATTGTTCCAAAAATCTTCCTCTTATGTACAAACTGTAATCAATTGTCGAACCTTTCAATTGCGGCAACAAGGTCCTATGAAAATAGAAAAGTATAATTGAGTCTTAAACCATTGTGTGGGTGTAATCAAGTCATAAAGGGTAGAATTACCAAAACAGTTGTAAATCTATTGTAATTGTGTCAATTCAGTTCTAAATATTTTTTGGCCAATTGAGTGCTAAGTCTTTTGCATTTTGCGCAAATTTAGTCCATCCGGCATACTTTGGCTGGTCGAATGGACTAATTTGGCAAAGTGGCACTAACGTAGACAATTTTTAATAATATTTTAATATTTATTTTATTTTTCCCTTTTTATTCTCTCTTTCTTTTCTTTTTCTCCTTCATCTTCATCCTCTAGCCGGTCACCGGAACTTAGCTCTTGGCTAGAGGCGTGGGCGGCGAGTTCGGCCCCTTGGGGGCGAGCAAGGTACTTGGCAAGATGAAGATGAAGAGAATAAAAAAAATAACGAGAAAAAAAAAAAAGGGAAAAAGAAAAGAAAATAACAAATTAATAAAAATAAAAGAATATTAAAAATTGTCCCCGTCGGTCCAAAGCTGCACCACATAGGATGGTGATGTCCACATCGGTCCGACCGCCAAACCAAAATTGACCAAATAGATTGAATTGATATAAATGTAAAGGTTTATGACTTAATTGGCAAAAAAAAGGTTTTGTCTTGAATTGGTACAATTGCCATAGGTTTAGAACTTTTTGGTAATTTTTCCAGTCATACAATCCTAAACCTAATTAAGAAGTGAAATTAAAGGTTGCCGCATAGGCTTTGAGTGCTATCTAGGCAAGTTTTGACATTCTCCATGGAAAAGACTTGATTTTACTTTTTGCAAAAGTTGATGATTTGATTGCGCTCATCAAAAAAATTGGGACTTAATTTCATTCTGTGCAAATATTTAAGATTTCTAGTGCACTTTTGCTGTTATGTTGGTGTGGAGGGAATTCTTCTAGGAGGATTTTTTTTTTTTTTTTAAAGTACTGCACTTCAAATGCCTTAAGATTTATGTACAGATTGGCTCGAAAAGGAGGAGGGGTATGATTTTACCAAATAGGTTAATTTTTAAGTTGAATACATTGCAATTGAGTTATAAATAAGGGAATTTGCTTGAAAAGTGAAGACGTACGTGGGACTTCAAAACAAGATTTTGAGGGTTATGTAGTCATTTAGCCGAATCTTTCTGGGAAATTACACATGTCTACCTTTCTAGTTTTTTTTTTTTATAAATATTGTAAGAGTAAGAAGAAGAAAGCCATCAACCATCTTTTCTTTCTTTTGAAGTTTCTTTTGTAAGAATTTCCTAATGTGGGCTTTATTAATTGAAATTAACTGAATTAGTTTGGTCTAATAAAGGTAAGATATATGGATTCTTAATCAGTCTAATATGGGGCTGGCTGGTGGTGTGGGCGAAGCACGGCCCGGCCCGTAATGAGAGGGGCCCGTGGTCGAGAAGACTCTATAAATAGCGCTCAAATCCCTCCCCTAACTTTGATGATGCACAATTTGACTCACATACGGATCAAGAGAGAACTTTCTTCTCGTGAGTGGCAATTTCATTAGGCAGTGTTCCTAACAAATGGTATAGGGAGAAGATCTTGAGTTCGTGTTCAGAAATAAATCGCAAATTCGCGTCAAGCACGATGGATTCCAAACCAGGTACGCGAATTGACAATTTCTCCCATATCGTGTTTCGATTTCTAACTATGGTGATCCTGGGCGTGCCATTTTCGTGGCCAACATTTGGTATCAGAGCCTGCCATAGATTAGAACCGAAACATGCGGATTAGAACCGTTTTTTCGTTTTGTCCGAGAGAGGTTTTGCCAAGTTTGAAATTTTTGTCGGATAAAAGTTAAATTTTATTACATATTTGGAATCTACTCGTCGAGACGAGAAAAATGGTGGGCGGCACGTCGCCGGAGGACGCCGGACGCGCCCTCACGCGCCTACACGCACCCTAGGCACGGCGGCGCATGGCGACCCGCAGCGTCCGCGCCCGAGCCGCGGCGTCTCTGCCAAATAACCGCATCTTTGATGTTAGCGAGGCGCGGATCCGGTTCACCCGGATCCCGACCCGACCCGACCCGGTACTTGACCCGACCCGGATCCAGACCCGACCGAATGTTGACCGACCCGTTGACCCGACCCGACCGTTGACCCGACCGGTCAATCGGTCGGACCAGCTGGAACACAAAGCGCGCGCGCCCGCCGGCTTGCGGCGGCGTGCGTGGGCGCGTCCGATGTCCGTTTTGGATGATCTTGGTATCGACGCGCTCGTATCAAAATGCTCTACATTGTGGTGTATTTATTTTACATGTTTGAGGCTTATACAGATGTGAAAATACATATAGAACCCTATGTACGCGTATTTTTAGGGTATTTTTGTGTATTTTCTTGTATTTCTCTATAGTTTCGGAAATACATATGGTAGCTCACATGTATATCACCACATAAGGACTGTGTAGAGTATAATTCATTGTCTATCAATGAATGAAACAGTATAATTAGCATGGCACGTAATTTCAAAGACATACGCTCCTGTCTTTATGTCTAACATTACATGCATATAGTAAATGTGATACATAAAGCTCATATCCCTGGTATGAGAGATTTTCAAGAATTCAGTTGGGTTGTGACCGCCAAAGTGGCACACTTGACTGGGTTTGAGAAATATCGGTCTCATATTGTGGTGGGATGTCTCCTGATCTATTACGTGATTATACTCCCAAAGGAGGTGATCTTGTATTAGTTCATGGAAGGGTACATGTATAGCATGTGCTTGAGAAATGACTAATCTTAGTGGTTCATACACCGAAAGATGGTGATTTCACGAAAGATTAGAATATGTTCTCATGGCATTGTCATGTGTAGAGTGTACAACCGCATGTCATATTTTCTGCCCAAAGGTGATTATGTGATGATGCATGTAATTCTCTATATAAGTATTCACATGATGTTGATTGTATTGTTTGTTTATTTTCCAGTCACCTTTTCTATAAACGGCAATTCCATTTCAATTGAGGTTCTTACTGGGTTGAACTTTAAGAAATGGAAAGAGGATTTTCTGTTTGGAATGGAGCTGGCAGATGTTCACATTGCTCTTACAAAAGATAAGCCGGCAGATATCACAACCTCCAAATTACTAAGTTTGAGAAAATGGACTATGCTGCTTAAGAAAAGAGCAATCGGATTTGCTTATTGACAATGAAGAAATCCATTCAAGAACACTTGAAAAGTGGTTTGCCAGCTAACTGTACTGCTAAGGAAATGATGGCAGCCTTAGAGGCTAGAAACCGCATTTCATCTAATGCTGAGGTTGGTACACTTCTTCAAAAGCTCTTCAATATGAAGTATGATGGTATTGCTGGGGTTAGAGATTATGTCCTTAGGATGGTAGACCTAAAGACGAAGCTTCAAGCTCTTAATGTTTCCATTCCTGATGCTTGTATTGTGCATCAAGCCTTGAACACCCTTCCACCTGATTTTGGGATTATAAAGACAAATTATAATTCCTAAGATGAGACTTGGTCAGTTAATGACTTGATAGCAAGGGTGGTGGCAGAGGAAGAGAAACTTAAGAAGGAAAAAGGGCATCTAGCCTTATATGTTTCTAGTTCCCACAAAAGGAAGGATAAGAAATTCAGAAATCGTACTCATAAAGGTACTCATGACACTACCGGTCAATCTGACAATATGGGTCTAAAGAAAACATCCTTCAAAAGGGATGGTGGCCACTGCTTCTTTTGTAAGAAGAAAGGTCACATAAAGAAGGACTGTGGAAAGTTTAAAGCTTGGTTGTCCAAACGTGAGCCTACAGGTAATGATTCTTTGGCACTTGTTTGTGAATCCAACCTATCAGAAGCACCATCTAGTTCTTGGTGGCTCGATAGCGGTGCAACTAATCATGTTGCATTTACCATATAGGGATTCATAAACCGGAGGAAGCCAAATCAGGATGAATCAAGACTCACTGTGGGAAATAACGAGAAAGCTGATGTTGTGTTTGTGGGAGATGTAATCTTGATTCTAGACTTTGGTTTTAGATTAATGTTGAAAGACACTTTTTATGTACCTTCATTTAGACGGAACTTAGTTTCCGTATCGTGTTTGGACATGTATAGCTACTCTTTTGAAATCAAGAACAATGTTATTTCTTTGTTTCTTAATTCAAATAAGGTTGGGTGCTGTTATATGTCCAACGGATTGTACAGATTGTGTTTGTCTCCCAATGACATATACGTCGCTTATACGGCTGAAAAGGTTATTTCCAAGAGACCACTACCTAAGGAACAATCTTATGCATTGTGGCATAAACGGCTTGGTCATATCTCTAAGGATAGAGTAGAAAGGCTGATAAAAATTAACATCCTACCTGCTCTTAAAGATGACTTAGAGACATGCGTAGACTATTGTAGAGGTAAAATGACCAAGATAAGGAAGAAAACTGCAGTCCGAAGTTCGACTGTTGGAGGTCATTCACACTAATATAAGTGGACCCTATACAGCAATCTTGTGCAGAAATTTTTATTTCATCATATTTATTGATGATTATTCTCGATATGATTATACATACTTGATTAAAGAAAAGTCCGAGCCTCTTGACAAGTTCAAGATTTTTTCGGACCAAGTCGAGAAACAGTTGGGAAAAGTCATAAAGGTTGTTAGATCGACCGAGGTGGAGAGTATTATGGCAAGCATGGTGATGCCGGACAGCTTAAGGGGCCATTTGCCAAATACTTAGAGGATTTCGGGATAGTGGCTCGGGTTTACTATGCCCAGGAGTCCTGAGCAAAATGGTGTGGCCAAAAGGCTAATCGCACCCTTATGGAAATGGTGAGGAGTATGATTAGTAGGACAAATTTACCTGGTTTTTCTGTGGGGTGAAGCTTTGAAAACAGCTTTGTACATTGTGAATCATGTACCTACAAAAGCTGTTCCATTGACTCCTTTTGAGTTATGGATTTGGACGTAAGCCTAGCTTAAACCATCTTAAGGTTTGGGGATGTCTAGAAGTGAAGTTTTATAATCCAACATTAAGTAAGTTGGACTCCAGAACCACTCGGTGTTACTTTGTATCTTACCCGGATCATTCGAAGGATATCGGTTTTATAATCCCAATGGAGGCACAAGAATTGTGGAATCACAGATAGCCAAGTTTCTGGAGTTTGATGTGGTCGAAGAAAGTAGCTGCTCACAGACTATTGAGGATAATAGTACGGTGGGTAATATTGTATCTTTATCTCCTCCCATACAGATAATTGTGGAAACTCCCACACCACAGATCGAACCCGTTGAGGCTCGGGATCCGTTGTCGAGACAACTCCTAATGAAGTTTCTCAAGGCTCTCAAGTGTAGGATGAAGCTATTGTTGCTCTGGTAAGGAGATCCATTAGGGAGAGAAGATCAACTATACCACCGGACTACTTAGTCTATATAGGAGAGCAAGACTACGATATCGGTTTTGTGGCTGATCCAAAGAACTTATGCGGAAGCTGTTTCTTGTCCTTAGTCAAAACCGTGGTTGTATGCAATGAAAGATGAAATGCGATCTATGAAGCATAATGGAGTTTGGGAACTTGTTGAATTACGAAGGTCATAGACCCATTGGCTGCAAATGGGTGTATAAGACTAAAAGGGACCCCAAAGGAAAGATTGAGAAGTTTAAAGCCGATCTGGTAGCCAAGGGTTTCACTCAAAGAGAAGGAGTAGACTATAAAGCAACTTTTTCTCCCGGTCTCTTCTAAAGACTCATTTAGAGTGATCATAGCATTGGTAGCTCATTTCGATATGGAGTTACACCGGATGGATGTTAAACCGCCTTTCTCAATGGAGACCTTAATGAAGAAATCTATATGATGCAACCCAAGGCTTTTGCTGCAGATGATCTGTGCACGCTTGTATGTAGATTGAAAAAGTCTATTTATGGTCTCAAGCAAGCTTCTAGACAATGGTACTTGAAATTTCATAGTGTTGTCGCTTCATTTGGTTTTGTTGAGAACAAAGTAGATCGGTATATATCTTTTGCAAAGGTCGGTGGGAGGAAATTCATTTTCCTTATACTCTATGTGGATGATATCCCGCTTGCAGCAGATTACACCCGTCAAGCGGGTGGGTCGGGTCGAATATGGGTCGACCCATATTTGACCCATTTAACCCGTTTTGACCCATTTTCATGCAATGCAAATATAGTAACCCATACCCGACCCGACCCATACCTGACCCGTACCCGACTCGACCCATATTACTAGAACACATTAATAATTTAGGAAAACTCATACCCATCCATTTAATTCACTTTAACCTCTTCACATGTATATGTTATTAGAATAAAAACTCCACATCAAATTAAAAAAATAAATTAATGCTGACACCTCCTTGTTAATACTAACACCGTCATGTTGAAATATAAGCAATCCTTACACGATTAATTTTCATTTCTTGCATAATACTAGATTTTAAACAATTGTTCTTTTTTTTTGCCTTTGCTAGGGCAAATCAAGTATATACATCCACCAATTGCCAATATCATGGCTTTTTACCGCTTTGCATTTGAGCACTTTCTACATTAAGCGGATCCATTAAATTAATGCCAACACCTCCATGTTAATGACATCTCCGGACCATTTGCACTAAAATATATGCTGAAGTAACATCGAAATTTCGAAAGTCGCCTTGAGACTAAACGATCGGGCCAATTCTTTGGTGATCAGCGCGGCGATGACGGGCCGTCCTCATCCAAAGTCGGGGCTTTTGACGTGGGTCGTTCTCGACTCCCCGAGACGCCGGGCGCCTTCCTGGTCTTCACCCGTGGATCGCCTTGTTCGTTGAAAGGGAGATTTGGGTACTTGGAAATAACAGAACACCGACGAAGAAAAACTTCAACTCCACATCAACGAGCACACCATCGGTGAACATACCCACAAGAAAAAAACCTCAAGATATAACGACTGAAAAAAAAAAACAAATAAACTTTTTTCCGAATCGGGCTGCATTTGCAGCACCAAAACCGACATCAAGCTACAACGGCGGAAGTTCACGACACGGAAGAAGAACACGTAGCGGTGCCACCAAAACGATCAAACAAAAGCGGGGAGCTATCAATCTCCTTCCGGGCAAACCATCTCATAGCTACAGAAGAACAGGGGCTACCAATCTCCTTCCGATGAACCATCTCACAGCTCTGAGAGAACACGAGCGGGGAGCCACCAAAACGGCCGCAAACAAAAGGGGAAAAGGGACCCGCGGAAACAAGCGCGAGAGAGGCGAGCCGCCGGCGGCCTCCA
Organism: Syzygium grande; assembly: GCA_024733475.1. Lineage (NCBI taxonomy): Eukaryota > Viridiplantae > Streptophyta > Magnoliopsida > Myrtales > Myrtaceae > Syzygium > Syzygium grande. The sequence continues at coordinate 16,654,737 of JAMXDD010000008.1, read as the reverse complement.
AATCCCGACACGGAGCCCGGCAAGATAATCAGCAAATCAACCAAACAAACAGACCCCAAAAAAAGAAGAAGAAGAAGAAGAAGAAGAAGGAAAGAAGCCCATCGAGCAAGCGGAGGAGTCCAACACTCGCATCCCCGATTCGATTCGATCAAACAACCCCGATCAATTTCACCACCAAACCCACACCAAACATCTCATCAACAAGGACAAAACAAGAGTCGCCAGATCATGATCAACGGAAAAACAGGCGACCCTCCATAATTCAACGAGAGGAAAAAGTGGGATTTCCCAAATCAACCATCGCTTAAACCCAAATTGAGATCGAGAAGTAAACCGACCCTGCGGGCTGCCGCTGTGGGTCAACCCGCCGCCCCTGGTGTCGCCCCTTCTTGCCATCATACCGAAAGCCTCTCCCAATCGCGATCTCTCGTTAAAGAAAGAAAGAAAGCAAAGAATTCATCAAAAATCCCGACACTCCAAAAAAGCCGAGAGAGAGAGAGAGAGAGAGAGAGAGAGAGAGAGAGAGAGAGAGAGAGAGAGAGAGAGAGAGAGAGAGAGAGAGAGAGAGAGAGAGAGAGAGAGAGGGAGACGAGGATGCAATTCAATTGCGGTCGAAGACGAAGTCGAGATCGAGGGAGGGAGAGAGAGAGCGAAAAGAGAGAGAGAGGAGGAGGACAAGGCTGATTTGGGGAGGGTGAAGAGGAGCCCAAGACGTTGGGAGCAAAGTGAGTTAGAGGGTTAAAATATGGGTCACCGATGACCCATATTTTAACTCATTTTTGAGTGTTATATATTTTCTAACCCATTTAAACTCATTTTTTAGAAAAGTGAGTTACCCAAATAAGTATGGACTTCCTAAAATGAGTTATAAAATGGGTACGTGACCCATTTTGCCGGCCCTACCAGCAAAGTGACCTTGGTTTATCGCATGAGACAAAGCGGATGTTGTCAAAGAACTTTGATATGAAGGACCTTGGTGAGGCGTCTTTTGTCCTTGGCATTAAGATTCATAGGAATCGTTCTAGCTGACTATTGGGTTTATCTCAGAGGGCATATGTTGATCGTATCTTAGAAAGATTCAACATGCGACAATGTAAGCCGAGGAATTGCTCGTACAAAAAGGTGATAAGTTGAGTCATCACAATGTCCTCATTCAGATTTTGAGAAAGCCCAAATGAAGAATGTACCTTATGCTAGTGCACTTGGGAGTATTATGTATGCTCAAGTATGTACTAGGCCGATATTGCTTTTTTGCAACAGGACTTCTAGGCAGATATCAATCAAATCCAGGACACGATCATTGGGTTGTTGCCAAGAAGGTTTTAAGGTACTTAAAGAGGACAAAAGACTATATCTTGATTTACAAACATGTTCGTGGACCTACAACTAGTTGGGTATTCGGATTCGAGACTTTCTTTGGCTGTCGGGATGAAAAGAAATCGATAACAAAGTTACATCTTTAAGTTAGCAAGAAGTGCAGTATCATGGAAAAGTGAGAAACAGAAATCAATGACATCCTCTACCATGCAAGCGGAGTTTGTAGCATGCTTTTCGGCCGTTACTCAGGCAATTTGGCTCCGAAACCTCATTAAGGAGTTGACCGTATTTGATTTTGTGGATAGGCCCATACAGTTATATTGTGATAATAACTCGCAATGTTGTTTGTTAACAACAACAGAGGTCTCAAGGGGTCTAAGCATATGGAGGTCAAGTATCTGACTATAAAGGAAAAAGTTCAGACTGGTGACATTGCAGTAGAGCATATTTCAACAGATGATATGATTGCAGATCCGCTAACTAAAGGCCTTCGCCCTTGTGTATTTGATCGACATGTCATTAACATGGGCTTAGGAGTATCATGGGATACTGTTAATTAGTGGGAGCTGTTTAGTTTTATGTTGCTCTTATGAAGTTTGTATATGATTTCGTTACATTTTGTAATATTTGAATATGTATCAACTCTTTTGCATTCAATGAGGTATTTGTGAATGTAGATTAATCAAGTTGAGTACATATATTTTTTATGAAAATCTCGAGGCATTGTGTAAAACCTTGAGTAAAGGCTATGGGGCATTCATGGTATTAGCCTTAATAATATGTCTTGTTACACATAAAAAACAGTTAACTATCAAGGTAAGACATATGAAGGTTCGTTGGAACCATGAAGAATATTCTCTGGTGGCACAAAAGATTTTGTGACACTTAAGGAGAGAGAATTTGGACTAACAAAGTGGACAACACATGAAGTATCACTCATTATGAGGTATTGTCCATTTAACACACTACCATATTGAATCCATATCAAGTAAAGTTGAAAGCATTTCGTGACCATGAAAGGCTCTGCGTGAGTACATGCGATTACCGCCATGATTCGATGTTCGAGACTTTATGGGATCGGATTGATTATTAAGAATAATCTCTAGACCAATATAAGGGTGCTTTTACGGTTGTGTTTCAATTAATATCGCCCAAGTGGGAGAATGTAAGAATTTCCTAATGTGGGCTTTATTAATTGAAATTAACTGAATTAGTTTGGTCTAATAAAGGTAAGATATATGGATTCTTAATCAGTCTAATATGGGGCTGGCTGGTATGGGCCGAGTACGGCCCAGCCCGTAATGAGAGGGCCCGTGGTTGAAGACTCTATAAATAGCGTTCAAATCCCTCCCCTAACCTGATGATGCACAATTTGACTCACATACGGATCAAGAGAGAACTTTCTTCTCGTGAGTGGCAATCTCATTAGGCCAGTGTTCTAACGAAGGGTATAGGGGAGAAGATCTTGAGTTCGTGTTGAGGAAACCGTCACAAATTCAGCGTCAAGTACGATGGATTCCAAACCAAGTACGCGAATTGACAATTTCTCCCATATCGTGTTTCGATTTCTAACTATGGTGATCCCGGGCGTGCCATTTTCGTGGCCAACATCTTTTCCAAGCAACTTTTTACTTTTTCTCTTTTCCATTCAGATTGATAAAGAAGAAAGTCATTGACCGTGATTGAACCTCAATCATCCAGACTAATTCATACGAGACAACGAATCTTGAAATTTATCATGCTCAATGCAGTCTCACTTGAGATTTCACGAGATATCTTGATTTATCATAAGTCTTTAAGTGATGGTACATGGGAATTTTATTGGACATACTAGTAATATCTCTTGTTTGGCATGGGATAGGATTTGTCCATGCAAAATGTGAAAGAGTTTTGAAATGAAATCTTGCTAATTGCCCCACTGATGACTTTAATTGGTAGCCATGCTCATTGTTTTAGAAAATGATGTCTTATTCAATACGCGTGACACGGGGCAAGTAACATGTATCGTGGGAGGTAATTGAAACGATAGTTCGAACACTTAAAGAAAAAGTTAAAAATCTCTCTCTCTCTCTCTCTCTCTCTCTCTCTCAACCTCTCTCGACCTAAGTTGCGTAACAGTAGCATTGACTGGCCTTGACCCAAGTTGCATAACAGCGACATTGACATTGATCCGAGGCTGCTAGACTCCTTCAAGCCATGAATGACCACGGCAGCCCCTAATTTCAAATGGAGGTAGTGGGCCAAGGTCGTCCATGGCAGCTGACAATCTTCAATCAAGGTTGCGAGGTACAATAAAATCATGGATGACCTAGATTGAGGTCGTCCATCATGATACGTGACCTCAGATTTGGGTCACGAGACACTATTATGATCGAGAGAGAGAGAGAGAGAGAGAGAGAGAGAGGGCACAATTGTTTACGGAGGGATGAGAGAGAGCCAAGCGTGAACATACGGGCAGGGGGTCGATGGTCTCGGTGAGAAGGGGGTCAACGGCGGCAGACGACGGTGGGTGGTGGAAAGGTGAGGGGTTTGTGCATGATGGGAGCTGGCACTTGGAGGCTTGGAATTTCTAAAGAGGGGCAATTTGATCTTTGTTGTGATTAGATTTTGTCTTAGGATGGAAAGCAATATTTTAAGAAATAGGGAAATAGAGTTAAAGGTGGGGAAAAAGTCTTGAGTCTTTTCCTTAAACATAAATATGCATTAGTGATGGTGGTCATCCACTGCCAACATGACACATGGCATACTATGAGTGTCCTGCCCAAGTAAGCTTGTTTTCGGGTAAGTTTATAGTTAGTTGTAATACAATACACCTACCTTGTCATGAAAAACGAGAAAGTTACTTGACATTTTCATGAAAAGAATCAACAATCAGGATTTTGCACTGAGATTTGATAATTGATATAGTGAAATTCCAAATAATTTAGTAAACTATATTGAGGAAAAAAAATTTTTGTGCCTTGATATTTTTTGGTAAATTGATCAGTCTATTATCTCCCTTTCCATTTTTCCCTACTGCAAATCTCTAAGCTTTGTCCGCAGTATGTGTTAATACAAGTAATGCTCCATATAAATTAAAGTATTGAGATGTATAGGGTATTCAATATATCACAAAAACAGAGAATTCGTATTATTTGTACTGAATGTCTATATAAACAGATTTGTGGAAAGCACATTTCCACCATATCTTGGGCCTTTCGAAAACCACTTTTAATCAAAGGTTATTGGGCTTTCCTTAAGCCCTATCTCAGTCCATGTACGTGAAACGGATGTGCTATGAACGTGCGAATACGATGCACATCTATTCGAATAGTCAAAACTTCATATTCAGATCTACAATGTATGAGCAAACTCGTTCGAATTCAACCTTAAAAATTTTCCTAAAAAATTTCATTCCGCCCAAGGCTTATGTTAAGATAAATTGTAACTTATGTCACAATATAACGGTCAATTAAATAATACTTATATCAAAAACCTATCCCATGAAGATCTCATATTTTGATTTGAATGTAAATTTCACAGTTTTTTAAAATCCAGGGGCATGGCGTGGAGACTTGACTTCGTGGGCTCTTGAATACCTTGTAAGCCCGTGAATCGATTAAATTCAGGCATTTGACTTGTGCATATAGCCTTAAACCAGAGCAGTTTACACTCAATTTGTTGATTTCCATCACATAACCTTCGATTCCTGAACCGGAGATCCTTCAATACCCCAACCAATTGTGCCCATCTTGGGGGTTCATTTCTCTAATGTTAAAACTAATTCTTTAATCATTTTCTCTCCGGCCATTTAAAAACATTAATTTTACTTTCTTTTCACGTGCATAAGCATTTGTGCTTATGCTCTCTTGCTAGTGTGCCTGAGAGAGTTGTTAGAATTCATATGGTTAGATTGGATATGCATGGACATTGGCATAGACAGGATCATGTGTGAGAGAAGAAGTAGATATGGTCATGCGAATCCGAATCCATGAGCAGATGAATGAACTTCTATAATGTGTATAAAAGGAATGCGAGTGCATGTGCTTCAAAATCCCATCTTTGATAGAATGTAGCTGCTCAAATATTTATTGGGTTATCTCAATGCACACTTAGTCGGTATACAATATGATGTAGCTAGCAGGGGATCACCTAGGGGGTGAATATGTGATCTTAAACAATTTTGTCAATTTATACAGAAATGAAAGAACACAATTGAGTCTGAATAAAATTCAGATTCAAAACAGTTTATATAGATAGTGCTCTTGATGTGCAGTATGTAAAGTAAGAGTTAAGGGATAGAAAAACTGCACACAACTTAATAGTAGTTAAAACATAGCAAGCCTACGTCCACTCTCCCACGCTTACAGCCTACCGGCTGGATTTCACTATGTAATCAAGAGGAATTTACAGATTCTGAGTGTCAGCACTCTTGTGTATGATAGGACTCTCTATCTCACACAATCACTCTTACAAAGTATCCCTCAAGATCTTAATTTTTGGCTCAGAACGACAAGAGAAATGATTGGAGTATGCTCAGACTTTGGACTTGTTGATTCTTGATTATATACTCCTTCTGCTGCTCAATGATCTCCTTAAATACTCCTCTACATCCAAACTAACCGTTGGATAGCTTTCAAAGGATCATCTTCCAATCTTCACCTTGGACAGATTTGTATAAAAAGGATTGAGTAGCCGTTGGATGATGATTTGAATCCCACCGATTCTGGTCGCCCATATAATCAGAATCTTGATTTCCATAAATAAAACTTTGTCCGTTGTAATGTATACTTGTCGTAGCATTTGATTGTCAATCAATTATAGCCTTAGATTGAAATAATCAAAACTTTTTTCTGTGAAATCCATACCAGATCACTAGCTGTTATGTTTCGTTTTAAATTTTGCGTCAAGAAGATTTTTAAATGCATACCTTCTGAAAAATTTCAGCTTCTGCATCTGCTTCTGAAAAATTTCTTCGTCTGCGTCTGAATCTCAGAACTTAGATTATGTGGGTCTTCAATAAGGTATTTGACATCTTGTAAAGTCTGAATAACTTCCTTCTGAACTTCCAGAATATACATACCTGGAATAAATTAGTTTAGAATAAGTATTAGACTTATTATAATGTGGAAGGTTTTGTCATCTTCAAAATTAATAGGAATTTTCCTCAACAATCTCCCTTTTTTTTACGGTGACAAAACTTTCCTGCAGATCAAATTAATTTGAAATTGATTTGAAAGTAAATAAGCATATTAAACTCATGAAATACATATTGGAAGAGCAAACCCTGTTGATATCTGTGTCTTTTTCTTCTGTGTTTATAACCTACATATGATTTGTATATTAATGTTAGTATAGCAAATCGTATAGCAAATCTGCATAGAATTTCTCCCTTTTTTTGTCAACAGCAAATAGAGAGAATAAATCATTGATATTAAGCAACCAAACAGTCTAACAAGCATTGTTAGAAATATTATAGACAAAAAAAAATAAATGGTTTTGAAAAAACAAGCTATCTTTTGGAAGGGGTTGAATTAGTTGAAAATTTTCCAAAATGGAAACAGCTTCCGCGATCTTCAAATTGCATTCTCCCACATCTTTGTCCATGTTTGTTGACAACGAGCTATAGCCTCTTCAAGTTACGCTTTATCTTTAGCTATCGAAGATGTTGAGTTTTGTTGTTTTCCTCAATAATTTTGTGTAGATCCTTCATGTCCTGTTCAAGTACACAGCTTGCTTGTCCTTGATCTCAAGCGAAGAGAGAGAATGGTCTCATTATCTGAATGTTGTTCCCGGATATTTTCTTGTTCAGACCAATTGAACCCTGTTGCTGTTGCTGTTTCCGGAATCTCCCCTGAACAGGTGCTTGATCTTCAGAAACATGTTTTTGTAGGAATTGGTTCTGAAACCTTTGGAGTTGGTTCAGAAACATGTTCTGGAGCATTAGCATGGCCTATATCAAGATGCTCTACTTCTGCTTCATCACTTTCATCATGCAGAAGAAATTTTCTTTTCTTCTTTGTACACCTTTAGTAGGATTGGAGAGTTTGTCCTTGCTTGCTGATCCACGCCCTTTTTTCTCTCATCTGTCTTTTTACACTTGATTTTTCAGCAAATTTTGCTTCAGAAGATTGAGCATCCTTTCCTTTTGTTCTTTCCCTTAAATCATGAAATTGCTTCATTTTTTTAAAGCATTCTTTCGCCAACATACATATTGTGGTACAAGGGTTTTGGTCATATCACCAGGAATTGATATCTTGAGGAACATAAAGATTCGTGAGATAAGAGCACCATATGGAAGTTGTCCCTTGTCCTTACGTAATGTTCTATACATATGGAAAATGATGATATGGGGGAGAGAAAAAATTGACCTTTTAGGATAGCCCGGATAAGCTTAATTTTTGACTTAGATAAGTCGGTCTTGGATCTTTGCTTTGGGCTTGAGACGATTGATAATGATCTTATGCAAAATCACGGATCTTCCGGATAGATCAGAATATGAAAGATGCCTTGAAGAGATCTGAACAAAATTTGCATTTTTCCGAGGCCACCCTGGATGCATCTTGAGGCTCACTTCCATTGGAGAAAATTTGGAAGTTTTAGCTCCAATTATTAATGCCGATCCGTTGCTTTTAGATCAAACTTTTTGTCACCAACAAGTGAATTGAATCTAGTTGGGCGACAAAATAGAAATATTAGAGTAAAAATATGCAGTCGATTCGGCATAGACTTTTGCAGAATGCAAACAAAACTCATAAATGCCCAATTTCGCTATCAAATCCTTCACTGAAATTCCAGCCTTATCAAAGTAGTCAAAATCTACGGTCCTATGAGCAAAAGTCTATCTTGAATCGACTACATATTTCAGCCAAAGTAGTCAAAATCTAGCAAGCGAAACAACTTATAGAAGGTCTTGTGCTCATTGCTTCTAAATAAGCCTCTAGTTCCTAGCATACCAGATGCAATCCCAACTTTCATTTGAAAACTATCAAAGAATTTACCATCATCATCAGGAATAACAAACTTGGTTGCACTGGTGGTTTTAGGGCTGATTTGAGCAGATTTTTTGTCAGAGGGTGTTGATGATTCTCCGACTTTTTCTTTGCCCTTTTTGGAAGAGGGCTCTTTTGGTGTAGAGCTGGCGGAACATTGTCAGTATCAACGCAAGCTTTAGAGTAGTTTTGCGTAAGATGTTCTTTAGAGAAGAACCCATTGTCTCTCGACAGTCACGTAAAGTAGATGCAGAGGCATTGCTTCTCTTCAACCTCTGATAAGCATTCCATACATGCTTGATGCTCTTAAAATGAAAATCTATTTTACCAGAAGCTTTGGGAGGCGACGATCGATGAGGTGGTGTCGCTTCAACAGGTTCTTCATGATGGTCCGACTAGGTATGCGAAATCTCCATATACTCCGCCCGATCACGGTAGATTTGGAGTCTTGATTAAGAATGCGTGAAGATCTTCTTTTGAAAGGCATTTTGAGTACTTTTGGAGCAGAAAGATTAGATTTTTGGAGAAGGAAGAGACAAAGGCGACTACGAGTATTCAGAGGTTTTGGAGTGAAAAGGTATATACGATAGGGTTTTGTAAAAAGAGGAAGACGAGTTTATAAAGAAGGAGGACAGGTCTTGGAAGGAAAACTTACTTTTAGAAAATAAAAAGAGATCCCAAACATGTAGGAATGAAATATACTATTTGAAGCACAAATAACCATGATAACAATATATTAAGTACAATTAATCAGATAACTTAGATTACATACCTGATTTGCTTCCTAAAGTAGCGATTATGAAAATATCCTACCAAAAATGCCAAAAATATACCCATTAAAATTTGAATAAAGGATGTACCGTTTTTGTGAGTCTGAAAAATGTTCAGATCGAGAACATTTGAGTCTGAAAAATTCTGTCTATCAAACACTTCAAGAAAATGGATAAGTGATGCATAGTTTGTTTCTAATGAACTCAAATGAGGATTTTTTTCAAGAGGTTTTGTGAATATATCAGCTAATTGATTCTTAGAATCAATGAATTGAATATTCACATCACCATTTTGAACATGATCTCGAATAAAATGATGCTTGATTTCAATATGCTTAGCTCGAGAATGAAGAATGGGGTTCTTTATCAAATTGATTGCACTTGTGTTGTCACATTTAATTGCAACACTTGATTCTTCAATAGCAAAGTCTTGTAACTGTTGCTTCATCCACAGAATCTGTGCACAACAACTTCCCAATACTACATATTCTGCTTCTGCTGTAGAAAGTGCAACTGTATTTTGCTTCTTTGAGTACCAAGATACCAACATATTTCCAAGCAGTTGACATGTACTTGTAGTACTTTTCCTATCCACTTTACATCCAGCTAAGTCAGCATCTGAATAACCAGTAAGAGTAAAATCTGAATCTTTGGAATACCAAAGACCTAACATTGGATAGGTTCCAATGTATTTGATTATTCTCTTTACTGCAGAAAAAATGAGATTCCCTTGGGTCTGATTGAAATCTTGCGCACATACTAGATACTAAAAAGTATATCAGGTCTAGATGCGATGAAGATATAATAAAGATCCTATCATGCTTCTATATATCTTCTGATTAACTTTTTTTATCATTTTCATCTTTGTCTAGCTTGGATGATTGAGACATCGGAATGTCTGTCTTCTTGCAATTTTGCAATCCAAACTTCTTGACAATCTCTTTGGCATACTTTTCTTGGCAAATGAATGTGCCATCTTTTGTTTGTTTCACTTGTAGGCCAAGAAAGAATGTTAATTCTCCCATCATACTCATCTCGAATTCGTTCTGCATATTCTTAGAGAATTCCTTACAAAGCAATTCGTTAAAGGATCCAAAAATTATATCAGCAACATAAATTTGAATAAGTAGAAAATCCTTACCCTTTCTCTTAACAAATAAAGTTGTATCAACCTTACCTTTGATGAAATCATTTTGCAAAAGAAAGTCACTTAACCTTTCGTACCAAACTACGGGTGCTTATTTCAGATCGTAAAGGGCCTTTTTGAGTGCGAAAACATAATCAATCTTCTTTGATTCTTGAAACTAGGTGGTTGTTCGCATATACTTCTTCTTTAATATATCCATTTAGGAAGGCACTTTTCACGTCTATCTGAAACAATTTAAAGTTATGGAAACAAGCATAAGCTAATAGTAGCGAATGGCTTCTAACCTTACAACTTGTGCATATGTTTCATCATAATCTATGCCTTCTTCTTGAGAATAGCCTTTTGCTATCAGTATTGCTTTGTTTCTTGTGACTTTCCCTTTGTCATCCAGTTTGTTTCGAATACCCATTTTGTTCCAATTCTTTGGATGATTTTTGGGTCTTGGCATAAGCTCCCATACTTTATTGATTCTGAATTGCTGAAGTTCTTCTGCATAGCTTTGATCTAGCTTTCATCTGATAAGGCTTCTTCAACTTTTTTGGTTTTATTTCTGATATCAATGCCAAGTTGCTGACGTTCTCCTTTTGTTTGGATCTAGTCTTGATACCATCTTCTATTTATCCAATGATGAGGTTCTTCAAATGACTGAATTTATGTTTCTAGTTTTTGTCAAATCTTTCCTTCGAATATACGCAAACTCGAAGGTTTCGATTGAGTCTGGATTGTATCTTCTTTTTCTTCACATGATGATTCTATAATTTTGGAGATTTTTGATGAACTTCTGATAACTCTTGAATGTTGGAGGGTAGTTCAGATTCATCTTTGTGAGTCTGAATATTTTCATCAAACTTTACATTCATTATTTCTTCCACAGTCTAAGAGTTCTTGTTGAAGACTCAGTATGCTTTACTTGAAGTAGAATATCTAAGTAAGAATCCTTCATCTGCTTTCTCATCAAACTTACCGGGACGATCATTTGGATTTTTGAGAATAAAGCATTTACAACTAAACACTCGAAAATATGATATACCGGGCTTTCTACCTTTGTAAAAAGTTCATAGGGGGGTTTTTTCAAGAATGTAAAGAAAGCAATATAATTCAAGGATTGGTAAAGCAAAAGAAAGCATCTGAGGGGAAAAAGATCGAACATTCTCACCTCGACGAAATTGGTGAACTTGGGATCTCTATAAGTTTGTGGGATCTCTAGTTCGTCATCGGAGAAGCGAACCGTGAGCACATACCAAAGGCGCTTTGGGACGGCGGGAGTCGAGGCGATGGTGGTGGAGTCGTGAGGCTCGAGATGGTCCTCAGGAATTTAGTGGCGATCGGAGGGATTTAGCTGCAAGAAACGGAGTTTAGGGTTTGCGCGAGTGCAAGACGGGCGATATCGAGTCATCGAAGAACCTCGGCTATGAAGGAGATGGGCGGTGCACGGAGAGGGGGCGCAAAGTTGGCGATAGCGATGGAGGTGGCTGCGAAGAAGACGGAGCTAGGATTTTCATAATGGGTTATCAAATGGGTCGTAAATGGGTTCAGAATATACCCATTTAAGACCCATATATTTTGGCCTTCTTTTGTTTGAAACCCATTAAGGCTAATCTGGAAAAAAAGAATGACCCATTAGCAACCCATTTAAACAAGCGTGGGTTCATAAATGGGTTTTGGACCCATTTGACAGGTCTACGAAAACTAACATGTAATCCACCAGAATTTAATCTGTTATTCAGACTATATAAGCTAAATGCTAGATAAATAATATATGAATTAACCATAACATGAGAGCACTTCAAAACTAAAATTGATTTCAAAGGATGAAACTTACCAGACAGATTGGACCTTGGAATGAAATGACTGACTGCATATCCGAAGGATCTGAAACATAGCCCAATCGCAAATAAGGAAGCATATCGAACACAGCTTCCCTTTCCTTTCTGACATACACCTGCACAACAAAGCAATACAATACTCATGAGAGGCAAATCCAAGCTACTAATTTGCCGCAGAAAGTTTCATACATAAAAACTTGTTTCAAAAGCTTTCCGTTCCGTTGAGCAACCATTCTTTTATCCTGATATTGAGGATCCTCAGTATTCAAAGAAGCCTAAACAGACAAGAACGAGGAAAGCACATTAGAATGTTTGACAAGCATATGATGAAATGGCACGGAAAAGAGCAGCCACTTTTACCTCAACCCCAAACCGATCATAAGAGTTATCTTCATCAAGAAAACCGTAATTCAAAAGCAATCTTGAGTTAGGCTGCGGTCCACACCTAAGACCAAATATAACAACCATTAAGATTGCATTGAAGTGCAGAACAAGGATGCCTTAAGGATCAACAAGAAAAGAAGGAAGACCTCGATTTTACACTGAAAAGCCAACTTCATCAAGAGAAGAATTCATACCAAATAGCTAATGGTTCTCCAGCCTTATATGCACAATCAACTACTAGTTCAACAGCACCATCAACAGCTGTCAACATTGTCTTACAAATGCTTCTATATGCTAGCAATGGGGACCAAGAGGAACTAAAGCAAAACTTCGTGCAAGGACTGACTTTCTAAAATCAAACAGGAGTCATCTGATTAAACAACTACAAAATGTAAGTTATCTAGTGAGAGCAACGGTGCTTATTTCCCCATGCAAAAGGTATGAAGAGCAGCACCTGCAAATGCACCACGCAAGATTGAATTGCCACAAAGGCTTGCTTGAAAATCTCAAATGGAAAGGCCTCAGTCGGAATATCATAAGGGTATTGCTGCAAAATAAAACTAAGTAGACTCACTGAGCTAGCATAATTACTGGCAAAAGTACAGAAAAGAAAATTACTGGTGATAGGAACTGGACAGACAAAGTATAAGAGCAAAAATTATTACCTGAAACAAAGAACCAGCCATAAACCAAACAGTGTCGAGCTCATGGTATTCTCTTCTAATCCCTTCAGCCCTCTCAAGAACTTCGGCCTAATGCTCCGGCACAGAATGTAGAGTTTTAGGCTTTTGAAACATAAAACAAATAAATAAACTTTCATGTAGTTGTCAAAGCATTTATTACAAAGCAACCGGAAAACATAGCATTGCAGTACCTTTGTTGGACTACCTGTTAAGTAATCAAGTTCAGATTCTGCCCACAAAAGCGGAGATTCCACTGCCATCTGGCCCCTTCCTCGCTGACGATCAAGCTCCCTTATGTAAGGGTACCAGAAGGACTTCTTCCCTTGCTTCTTCTCATACATTAGATACAAGGCCAAGCATGCCAACTCTGACAATTTGTTCATGGCTAGTAGTTCCGCTGCACAGAGGACCACAAGATTTAACCAAATTATGTGCAGGGTAAAACCTGTTATACTTGAGGTTTTAGAGAACACTGGCGAATTTAGCTCAGTTGCAGCCGTCACCACTTTATTGTAGACAAAAAGGGTGCAAAATAAAAAAAAAAAAAAAGCAAAATCTCTTTCTAATACTTGCACCTCCTTGTGGCAAACTTTCAAGGACATCCACTCGTGCTCTGGGGATCGAGCACATAAGTGGCATGTACCACATTGTACCAACTTTGGGATATGCAGCAACTTCAGGTTATTCGAGACCGATGGGCGGGCGGGTTGCTCTCGAGCGACAAAGGAGACAGAAGAGGTTGGAGGCGATTTCGGTGAGAGGTTCGGGACCCAGCTGCTTTTGGGCAGGCGGAGGCGACAACGGAGGTCGAGACCAAAGTGGGCGGGCGGCTTGCTCTTGGGAGGGCTAAGGCGACGGTGGAGGCCGGGCGATTAGTGGTCAAAGCTCGGGACCCAGCTCCTCTTGGGCAAGCGGGGCGGAGGCGACGGCGGTGAGAAGTTCGGGATTCATCTACTCTTGGGCGGGTGGAGGCGACGGGCAGAGGTCAAGACTAGCGGGCGGGCGGTTTGCTCTTGAGCAGGATCGATTTTTGAAAAAATAGAGAGAGAATGTGGGCTTGTGGAGTGAGAAGAGAGGGGAGCGCTTGAGGTTACAGAGAAGGAGAGAGAAGGAGGAGGCTGCCATTAATGGAGATAGAGAGAGGGGAGAGACTTGACTAGAAAGGGAGTGTAGGTCCTTAGTACAAAGGAGGCGGCAAGAGGGCTAAAGGAGAAAAACATTAATTTTTGTGCAAAAATATATCCTGGCCCGCTTGGGCCCACCCGCGCCACATGGATCACGCAGCGCCTCATGAGTGGTCGGGGACCACGCTGACTTGGCAATCCGGAACCACCCAATATTTTCTCGAAGAGTCTAAGGCTGCGTTTGGTCGTCCGGATTTCTAAGCAGGATAGGATTGGATATGATAGGATAAGAGATAAGAAATCCCGAGATTTCTTCATATCCTGTCCTTTGTTTGGTGGACTCTGATTTAAAGTCGGATAGGATAATTTTTTTATTTTTTTACTATGGGACGGGTTCGGAGGAGTCGGTGAAGGAAAAAAGTCAAGAAATTTTTTTGGTGAAAGCGCACAAGGTGTGGGGATGAAGATGACGGCGAGTGGAGTGTAGGGTTTTGGAAAAATAGGCATTAGAAATCCTATCCGGGTCTATCCTACCCCCTCCCCGGATTTTTTATCCGGGCTATATCCGGTTTATATCCGACCTTATCCTATCCTGGACCACCACCAAACACAGGATAGGATAAAACATATCCTATCCTAGCTTTTATACGGCCGACCAAACGCAGCCCTAAGTCACAATTCGGTCAACAAGTCATGCGGTCCAATTTCTCTCACGAGATTAATAATTAATCTCTAGTTGGGCTTCAGACTCAAACTCGAGAAATATTTTAACAGTATTAATTCGAAACCTAATGTTGATTTTGGTCCACTTACATTGAACTACTAATTTAAGGAACTATTTTTCTTTTTTTGCTAGAGTAAGGAACTATTATTTGCATCTACTGCTTTTCAATACTTTAACGACTTGACTTTGCCGTTCATCATTTTCTGTTGAACTTGTCTCAGTACTATATTAGAATAATGTGTAGTTTGACATCATCAATAGGAGATGTGCGTGCATCTTTGTTCATGTTTGATCGGGCAGGAGCCGCCAGTGCTAACAACAGCAACGGCACGGTGAGCTTCGTCGGATAAACGGAGCCCCGGTGATGAGTTTGGCGCGCAAGCGAAGGCTGAGCTTGGTGGTGCCGCTGTGATACTGCAGTCGCGGCGGTCAAGCATGGTCCGGATGGCACCGAGAAGACCTGAACTTACCCGGAAACTAGGATCTCTGTGGCTGCAGCAGCGGGTCACAGTATGGCTGAGGGGTACGCTTGGTATTGCTCAGCGGTGATTGAGCGGGGCCAAAGTGACGCAAAGGCAAGGCGCAGCGACGACCCTCAAAGTGAAGCGCAATAGCGAATATCTTGCTCAACAGTATTGCTCAATTGTGTATGAATGAATATCTTGCCAATTGTTTTTATATGGCCAAAAACCTTGTGATCAATAAACCAATACTTCCTGATTTAGGACAGCCTGTGGAATTTTCCGTTATAAGGAAGAGATTCCAGGTGTGGCTGAACTTCATTCTGGCAGGCTTAGTTTGTATGATTAAATTCATGCCATCTTTGCTTTAGTCCATTAACTCCATTGCAATTACATGCGCCCCAACTATTAATGCAAATACTCTTAATATCTATATGTGATTTAACTAATACTTTTATTTTGGGATTGAGGTCGATGCCTACTTTTCTATGCAATTAATATATAAGCGGGTTATCAAAATTTAGGTATTAACACTTAGCGATGAGATTGTAAATGTCATGACAGTAATTTTCCAGCTAGCAAAATATTATGTTCATGCGAATCTCTAAATTTATGGTTTTATTTAAACAAGCATGCATCTATGAATGGAACTTGTACACATCCGTTGGGAAGTTGAGGTCCTCGACGAGTGTGCAATTCAAGTGTGAAGAAGTCAAAGGTCTTTGGGGTTTTGTGAGTTGACTTTGCGACCATCAGATAATGACTTCTTCTTTTTTTTTTTCTTATCCTATTTTAATTCTCAATTCGCTTTTATAACTTTCAATCGACTCGAACTTGCTGTTGCTGAATTAGATTTTGACAAATATGTATTCTTTTCATGGAATTATGAAATTTGACACGCACTCCAACGTAGTAAGCTTGATTCGAAAGAAAATGTGACATCCCGAATTTTGACCCAATTCTGGGATTTATAAAAGCGTGTAATTCGACGGTGTACTTATAGTGAAATCTCACTCGGGAACCGATCACTCCTACTTATTATTTTTAAATTTTGAGATTTCGTTAGAATACTTTTCGATCGAATTTGGCCGTTATTTAAAGCCCAAACTTCGATGTCGAATTTCTCGAGTTCGGGACGAAATAAATTGGATAGTGTCGAGATTATCGTGGCCAACATCAAGATTGTCAGGAATAGTGGAAAAGTAGATTTTTGGACCGGGTGCGGATTTGGACTAGTAAATCTCCCTCGTTGTAGTTTGATTTAATTAATTTGGCCTTTGTCCCTTATTATATTCTAGGATTAATTTGGACCACCGAATCGTTTTCGATTTTAAATATGGGTCGTTGAATTGTAATGATTATTTGAATGAAGTTTATTTTTCTCTCTCCCTCTCTTTTTCTTTCTCTCTCTCTCTTCCTTACGCCCTTATTTGAGCCTCGACACCTTGCGTTTCCTTTTCCCGTAAATGCCCCCCTCTCTCCTTCCTTCTCTCTCTCTCTCTCTCTCTCTCTCTCTCTCTCTCTCTCTCTCTCTCTCTCCTTCTGGCTTGCGAACTCCCTCGCCCATGGCGTTTCCCCCGCTTCCTTATCGTGCGCTCCCCTCTCCTTCCTTCTCTCTCTCTCTTTCTCTTTATCTCTCTCCCTCTCTCCTCTCCCCGCCATGCACGCGTCCATTGCACCCCCCCCCTCGACACCCAACCTTTCTCTCTCTCTCATCTTCCTTCTCATTCTCTTTCTTCTTCCTTCTCTTCCTTACATTCTTCTTCTTGATTTCTTTCCCCACCTAGTATTTTGGGTATTTTATTGACTTGTCTCGGGTTAGAACGGCTAGGGTGTGTTTTAATTTATTTATATTTTGATTTAATTGGATTATGTTATGTTCTAATTATGCTAATTGGATTGGATAAAATAGAATGCTTGATTGAGTGATTGTGAATTGGATTTGAACGCCGGATTGTGGGAATGAGGGATGCAATTTGTGTGAATTTGGACTGAGTTGTGAATATGAGTTATTTGATGAAATTTGGCGTGAAATTTATTGAATTAAGTGGCGTGTGCTTGCTTGTGGGAAATTAAGCTAGGATTGATCGGAGGGCTACGGACTTGGGACGTGTTGATGGCGGTCCGTGTGAAGGCATGAATGGCCGATGTGCCAATTGGATGCGGGCTTAAGACGTGTTGATGGTGGCTCGTTAAAAGTGTGATTGGACCGGGACGTGTTTACGTCGGTCATTAGAATTGATTGAATAGTGTGGCTTGGGACGTGTTGACGGCGGACACTGGAATTGATTGAATAGTGTGGCTTGGGACGTGTTGACGGCGGCCATTGGAATTGATTGAATAGTATGGCTTGAGACGTGTTGATGGCGGCCATTGGAATTGATCGAATTGTAAGGCTTGTGTGCCTGTGAGACTGAACTTGAGACGTGTTGACAGTGGTTCGTGAGAGGAAAGTTGGTTGGACACGTGTGTGCGATGTGATTGATTTGGATTGGTTAAATGTACGTGTGGTTGCTTGGTTGGATTGGTTGAATGTGAATGAGAATGTGTGTGCTGGGTGACTGTGATATGGTGATGAATTATTCTTGCATGGTCATGTTTGGACTAATATGCAGGGTTGGCTCATGATTCGAGGCGAGGTGAGTTTGTCATGTGAGATTGGTTATGTTGTCTGGTTATTCGCATGTTAAACTTGTTTGGGTATGCATTAGCCTAGGTGGGATATAGGGTGTTGCTTATTGAGACTCGTTCTCACGGTTATTATATAACCACTTTTAGATCCGCGACTGTGATCGATTCGGAGATACTACTAGAGTACCACGGGGATTGAATGATGGATCAAATTACCCTGTCTTTTGAGTACCTTTTTGTAGAGGAGATAAGCTTGTCAACCACCGCCTCCTTTTGAAAACTGTGTTTTTGAAATTGGTAACCTGGGCTACCATTTTGTAATAGTGACTGTTTTAAGAAGTTATGCATTTATGGTTCCATTCTATCCCTTTGTCATATTTTATTGTCTGGGTTGTTTTTATTTGTTTCCGCGCGTACTAAATCTCTGATGTTTGGGTTGGGTCGGCGACGTGCTTGGGACGTTGCATTCAAATTATCGATCGTGGTCGGGATGTCGCGGGCTCGGTGGGGTTCGGGGCGTGACATCCCTGTTGATTTGGTATCAAAGCAAGGTCAGCTCGATCCAAGACGGTTGAAACCTGGAGTGATAAGGAGCGATGACTTTGGGGTAGCCAGTTAGGGAGACTCGCGTGCTATGCGTACCCCAAACTGTGTGATTGTGATTGTTAAGTGGTTTTATGCAATATATGTGAGATGCAGGTGCGTCAGGACTTGAGGTAAGTGCACAAAATTTGTTGGTTGTGATTGGGTGCTATTTGTAATTGGCTGCCTGCTTAATGGATTGTGTTGTGATTCATTGCCTAGGGCTTAGACTAGTATAGTTGGCCTAGGTCTTTAATTCTCGAGGGGAATTATAGCAGGTAAGTGGGTGGTGTGAGCCCTGTGAGTATGAGTAGTTAAGGTCGAGGTCTTGTAGGTCCGCAAGTTGGAGTTATGGGGGATCCCAGATGGGATGAGAGTTTGAGGGCAATCGAGGAAGTTGTAATTTTAAGGGGAAGGCAAATTGAGGAGCGAAATGCGACTGCTTCTACCGATGTTGAGGCCACTATTGTCGTCATCAATGGAAATAACTAGAATCATGGGTATAATGGAAATGTTGGAAATCAAGGTCGAGAGTAAGTTAATGCAGTCAGACGGATGCGTTAGTTGGTTGGAAAATTTTGAAATTTAAACTTACAAAGTTCAATGGGAAGAAGTGACCCTGAGGCTACATTACTTTGGACAGAGGACTTAGAAAAAAAAGGCTTTTGAGGTATTTGGGTGCACTGATGAGGAAAAAGTGACTCTAGTTGTATATTAACTCCAAGGAAATGCAGGTGATTGGTAAAAGGACCCCCAAAGTCGGATATTTCGAAGGGCATAATTCCAAGCTAGGGTGTTGTTATCGAGGCCTTCAATGGGAGGTACTTTAAGAGAGTGCGCGAGAATAAAAAATGACAGAGTTTCTTGGGCTTCGCTAAAATCGAATGTCAGTCAATCAGTACGAGGTCGAGTTTGTAAGGTTGACTAAGTACGCACCAAGGATGGTCAAGAGTCATGTGGATAGGACAAGGAGGTTCCGGGATGGACTGAAACCGAATCTCCGCAGTCAGTTGATGCCAATGAACTTAAAGGATTGTAATGAGCTGTGTGACAAGGCCTAAACGGTTGAAAGGGATACGAATGAGAAAGGCTATTGTATATGGATCGCGGTACATGCCGGCTAGGGACAATAGGAACTTTGGAAAGAAGCCTATGGCAGAGAAAATGCAATTTGTCCCTCTAGTAAGAAACAACTTTGGAAAACCGAACTACTACTCTAATGCCGCATGACGGTCTTATGGAAAGAGGCATAGGAATGGCCATTGCCAAGGTAGAAGTGGAGCATGTTGTGGATGTGGACAGTAAGGTTACCAGATAAGAAATTGTTGAACCGACAAGTTAGGTCACTAATGCAATCGCAGCGACCGCAGGTAGGACATTAAGCGAGAGCCGCCCTGTAAATTAATCAGAATCGGCTAAGGACATAAGGACATAAGGAAAAGTGTATGTTGTAGCTGAGAAGGAAGTGAAGGACGTGCCTTGAAAGTCTGGATGCGTTATGAGATGGTATTTGGTACAATAGGAGATGATTCTGAAGTTATTACTTGAATGATCATGTATGACGTATTATCACTTATGGTGAATAGGCGTAATCGATTTATGGATTTTCTGATTTACTGACGATATTCTTGGACGAGTTGGGATGGATGAGTGTTGCTTAGGGATTACAGAATTTGTAAAGAACCGATGTGAGTTGTTTTTTAGAAACTGTTGGATTGAAATTTGGATGGATTGAGCTTTGTCCTTGAGGCGTAAAAAGATTATTAATTGGTGGTTGATTAGTTGGTTGAGGAATCAAGGCTAAAGAACATAGCCGAGGTGTGTAATTTTCCGATGTCTTTCCTCAGGAATTGCCGGGATTGCCACCTGATAGGAGAGTCGAGGTTGTGGTTGAGTTGGCCCCAGGGACAAAACCGACCTTGGGAGCACTCTACAAGAGGTCACTGTCGGAATTGAAGGAATCGAAAGTCCAAACGTGGGAGTTATTGGATGAAGGTTTTATTCGTCTGAGTGGGTCTCCATGGGGAGCGCCAGTTTTATTCGTGAGGAAGAAGGACGGATCGTTAAGGTTATGTGTTGACTACAAACAATTGAATCAGGTGACCATTAAGGATAAACGCCCGTTGCCAAGGATAAATGACCTGTTTGACCAATTACAAGGGGCATCAATATTTTGTAAGATTGACTTGATGACTGGTTATCACTAATTGAGAATCAAGAAGGAGGACGTCCCAAAGTCGGCATTTAGGACGAGGTATGGACATTATGAGTTACGGTGATGCCGTTTGAACTGACGAACGCCCCCGCAGCCTTTATGGATATAATGAATCGGGTATCCGAGGAATTTTTTGATCAATTTATGATAGTGTTTATAGATGATATTTTGGTGTATTCGAAGAGTTCCACCGAGCACGGGGTACATTTGGAAAAGATTCTATGGACCTTAAGGGAACATGTACTCTACGCTAAGTTTAATAAGTGCAAATTCTGGCTTCATTGAGCGGCGTTCTTAGGACATGTGATATCTGGTGAAAGGATTGTAGTGGATTCAACAAAGATTGAAGCCGTCATAAATTGGCCTAGACCAGCAACGGTAATCAAGGGTCGAAGCTTTTTGGATCTAGCAGGTTACTACAGACGTTTCGTGGAAAGCTTTTTAAGCGTTAGCGATACCGTAGATGCGTTTGCTAAAGAAGGAAACGAAATTTGAATGGACGGATAAATATAAAAGTAGTTTTCAAGATTAAAACAGAGTTTGATGATCATGCCAGTGTTAATGGTCTCGTCAGGTTTAGGAGGATATAAAACCTACAATGACGCGTCTCTAAGAGGGCCCGGATGTGTGTTGACACAATGTGGAAGAGTAGTGCCACATACATCGCGACAAATGAGACCACGTAAGCTGAATTATCCAACGCATGATTTGGAATTAGCCGCGATTATCTTTGCTCTTAAGATTTGGAGGCATAACCTGTGTGGGAAGAAATTTCAGATTTATACAGATTATCAGAGTTTAAAGGTATCTGTTTCCTAAAAAGAACTCAACATGAGATAGCGTCATTGGATAAAACTCCTTAAGGACTACGACTTCGGTATTTTATATCACCCTAGAAAGGCTAATAAGGTAACGGATGCACCAAGTTGGAAATTGAGTATCGAGCATATGATGGTCAGAAAATGGACCTTGTTGGAGGGATTCCGAGATTCAGAGTTTAAGTTTGAAGGGAGCCATGTTTTCAAGTCTACTGGCCGCATTGAGGATTGAACTGGAAATTCAGACTAAAATTTAGGCTTTACAACCTATGGACCTGGAGATTCGGGAGATTTTGAGATATGGATGCCACAAAAAGGAAATCGGAGTTTCAGGTATCCGAGGATGGGATTATGAAATTCCGTGGAAGATTGCGTGTGCCTGACGATGCAGAGCTTAAGAGGGAGATTTTGTCTGGAGCACATTGTAATAATTATAGTATTCACCCGGGGAGTACGAAAATGTATCAGAATTTACGGCAGCATTATTGGTGGAACGGCATGAAAGTGGACGTGGCTAAGCATGTGGCTAAGTGTTTAATTTGCCAACAAGTGAAGGCACAACATTACAAGCCGGGTGGAATGTTGCGGCCATTGGAAATTCCCGAGTGGAAATGGGAATACATTACGATGGACTTTGTAATGTGATTACCAAGAAGTCAAAGGAGTCACGATTCGATTTGGGTGATAGTTAATTGATTGACAAAGTCAGCACATTTTCTACCGGTGCGAAAGGATTTCGCCTCGGAAAGGTATGCCGATTTGTATGTGCGACATATAGTCCGTCTCCATGGAATACCAGTGATGATCACTTCGGACCGTGATCTTAAATTTACTGTCGCCTTTGGAAAAGTCTTCATACGGCATTAGGAACGAAGTTACAGTTTAGCACGGCCTATCATCCTTAGACGGATGGCCAATCTGAAAGGACGATTCAGACTTTGGAGGACATGCTGCGAGCCTGTGTTTTGGATTTTAAGGGTGGTTGGGAGGAACAGTTACATTTGGTTGAATTCGCCTATAATAATAACTATCAGCAGAGTTTTAGAATGGCACCGTTTGGGGCATTGTATGGCAGGGTTTGCGGAACACCGGTTTGTTGGGATGAAATGGGTGAAAGGAGCATCACAAGTCCTAAGTTGGCTCAGCAATCAATTGAAACAGTTAAGGTGATTTGGGATAGGCTTAAAACAGCTCAGAGCCGCCAAAAGAATTATATAGACCGGAGACGTAGGCCTTTGGAATTTCAAGTGGGGACCACATTTTTCCTCAAAGTATCACCGATGAGAGGATTGTCACGGTTTGGCAAGAAAGGAAAGTTGAGCTCGAGGTACGTGGGTCCATTTGAGATCTTAGAGAAAATTGGCACCTTGACTTATCGTCTCGTGCTACCGCCGAATTTATCCCAAGTGCACAATGTGTTTCACATGTCTATGTTAAGGAAATATAAACCTTACCCGACCCACGTGCTAAATTACGAGGAAATAGACGTGGACGACAGAGTGTCGTACGTAAAAAAGCTAGTAAGAATCAATGACAAAAATAGAGCGAGTGTTGCGGAACAAGAAAATTCCGATGGTCAAAGTAATTTGGGAGCACCATAGGACCGAAGGTGCGACGTGGGAAAGTGAGGAGTTGATGCGACACCAGTACCCCCATTTGTTTGGATAGTTGGGTTGGATTGAAAATTTCGAAGACGAAATTTTTGTAAGGAGGGAAGAGTTGTGACATTCCGAATTTTGACCTAATTTTGGGATTTATAAAACGTGTAATTCGTCAGTACGCTTATAATAGAATCTTGTCCGGGAACTGATCACTCTCAGGTTCTTGTTTTTAAAATAGAGATTTTGCTAGAATCGCACTCGATCTAATTTGACCGTTATTTAAACCCCGAACTTAGCAGTCGATTTTCGGGAGTTTCGAGACAAAATAAATTGGACGGTGTCGATATTATTGTGGCCAACGTCGAGATTATTAGGAATAGTGAGAACGTAAATTTTTGATCGGGTGCGAATTTGAACTAGTAGACCTCCCTCGTAGTGTATTTTGGATTATTTTATTTTGGCCATCTGCCCTATATTATTATTTGGGATTTTTCGTGGACTGTTACATCATTTTCTGAATTTGAATTGGGCCATTAGATATCATTTTTACTTTGAATTTGTCCGTTGGTTATTTTCAAAAATAAAAGTTTATCTTTTTCATTTTTCTCTCTCTCTCCTCTCTCCTCTGTGAGCCGAGCCTCCCACCCTCGTTTCCTTTTCCCGTCTCTCTCTCCCTCTCTCCTTCTCACCCCCTTCTAACTTGACCCAACCTTTCTCTCTCTCTCCTATTCTTTCTCATTCTCTTTCTTCTTCCTTCTCTTCTCTGCCCTTCTTCTTCTTGGTTTCTTTCCCCCCTCGGCTCAACTCACTGCGTGACCCTAGTGCTCGTCGCCGCCCTCGCTCACAATGGTTCAGCCGGGTCACCTTGAGCCCGATCGCCGCCTCTTCCTCTTTCTCTCTCTCTCTCCTCTCTCTCTCTCTCTCTCTCTCCCTCCCTCCCACCCTCCTCCTTCTCCCCTCTCGGCTGCTTCTCGGCCTCCGTCCGATGCCATCGATCGTCGCCACCCGCGACTCATCTAATCTAAGCCTCTAGGGGCTCACGCTGACCATCATCGCCGTCACCAGCGCCACGCGGGCAACCTACAACCGCTGACTCAGGGGGCGAACCTCTCCCGTCGACTCCGCTTCACCCAGCCACCCATCCGCCCGTTCCAACCGTCGTGGCTAAAACTTGGTAAGTGACTTCTAAAACCCTACCTAGTATTTTGGGTACTTATAGACTTGTCTCGTTAGAACGGCTAGGGCGTGATTCAATTTGATTATGTTATGTTTTACCGAAGCGAATTGGATTGATAATAATATGCTTGATTGAGTGATCGCGCGTGACCGACTTGAACGTCGGGTTTGTGGATTGAGGTGGCGAATTGTGAATTGGACTGAGTGGTGATTATGGGTTTGTTGATGCAATTGGCGTGAAATTGATTTAAGTGAATGGCGCGTGCTTGCCTGTCGATTTTTAAGCCCGGATTGATCGGAGGGCTACGAACTTGGGATGTGACATCCGGAAATTTCGTAATAATAAATAAGTGACGTGGGGAATTTTCTATGGTCGAGAATGATACGGGATTATAAAGCCAAGAACTACTTAAGTTGGTATTTGTACGGACACGTAGGAATTTTCGTTGGATCATATTTCGCGAAGCGCGGATTCGGAAACGTAATCGTACCGAGTCCGACGTGTTTAATATTTAGACGTCGTCGTGCGCGTTAATCGTAGTGCGTTATAAATTAAACTATTAATATCTTGGTAACTAGTGGGTATTATTATTTTTATTATTATTATTAATGATAAATTTTGGTTAAGTAATGTTTTGCCGTAAGTAAAAGGAGGAAGAAAGGTACCCAAAATATTTTCTGGACTCCCCTAATCCCTCACGTGGCCATTGAAGAAGAGTTGACCAATTGCCATCTGTCCCCCGAAACTAGACACCTAAGCTTGAGTAATAATTTTTCTTGGCCATCACTTCTTCCTTGATCT
Organism: Syzygium grande; assembly: GCA_024733475.1. Taxonomy (NCBI): domain Eukaryota; kingdom Viridiplantae; phylum Streptophyta; class Magnoliopsida; order Myrtales; family Myrtaceae; genus Syzygium; species Syzygium grande. Next base: position 16,629,505 of record JAMXDD010000008.1, on the reverse strand, counting down.
CTTACACGTAGCCATGATGGAAGGAGAAGATGCCACATGTGGGTGCATTGAATTTACCCATCCCTTTGTATACTCTTAGTTTCATCTTCGCCTGGGGAATGACCGAAGATATTCACTCATATTAGCATTCTCTTCTTCACTTTTTTTCTCTCACCGACACCGATCGAGGATTTCTAATAGAGTTTTAATCTTTGGGGTGTTCAGATTCTGCACGAGGTAAGTGAAAACTCTAGGTTTAAGCTAAGTAAATCTACTTGGTACTTGCAACTTGGTTGCTCGAGAAAGTTTTATTTTGAGGTGCAATAATGAGGTTGTGATGATGGTTGAATCTGTTTTGCTGGTTTGGTGCAAGTTCAAATGGATGTGTTTTGTTTCTTTAAAGTATGGCGATAATTGGCAAGTGGAACGATTAAATCGGAACGTGTAAATGTTAATTTTGAGGTGATTGTTGGATTCTTATTACTGGTTTGTGTATGTTTAAAAATGGTAGGAATTCGTTTTACTTAAAGTGATGATTATGTTTATTTTGATACTCAAAGGGATGATTTTGTTTTTGAAACTGGACAGATTTTAATCCTCAAAATTTGGTTTTGTGTACCTTGAAGCTGTTAAGACTTTGTTATCAAAATCTGGTTCTGTGTACATTTGAAAAATATTCAGACTTTACTTTCAGACTTTATTTTCAGACTTTAACTTCAGACTTTATTTTCAGACTTTACTTTCAGACTTTATTTTCAGACTTTACTTTCAGACTTTATCTTCAGACTTTACCTTCAGACTTTACCTTCAGACTTTACTTTCAGACTTTACCTTCAGACTTTACTGTTCAGAATCACTGTTCACATTTTATTGTTCATAATTCTTTGTTCAAAAGTTACTGTTCAGATTCACTGTTCAAAAGTTACTGTTCAAAATTTACTGTTCCGGTTCTGAGTCTGAATCTGAATTTACTTCTGAGTCTGAATTCGATTCTGAGTCTGAATTTGTTTTTGAGTCTGAATCTGTTTTTGAGTCTGAACTTGCCTCTGAGTCTGAATCTGTTTTGAGTCTGAACTTGCTTCTGAGAACTCGAATTTGCTTCTGAACCCTAAATTGCTTATGGGCGGAGTTTGCTTCTGAATTCGAAAGGTATTGTTTCATGTTTAAATTGCTCAAATGATGCATTTCATGACTTTAAAGTACAAAAATCGTGATGGCTCGGTATGGGACGGGCCAAAACGGACTTTTGCATACAAATACTTGGTTGTCATGACTTGCATGGGAATAATATTAATTCCGTCGCCCATTTAGTGGTGTGTGTGTGCGGGATGCCGTGGTCGGGATGCCCGGGAGTGTTTCGGGATGCCTCGGGAGTCGAGATGCCTCGTTGGTCGGGATGCCCCGGGTGTGTGCAGGGATGCCTCGGAGTTGGGATGCCCCGTTGGTCGGGATGCCCTGGGAGTATTCGGAAGGATGAAGTAATGAACTTAATCGCATGAGCATAAATGTTTTACCTCATGCTTGCGTCTGAGTGGGAAATGTCATGATATGTTGCATTATTCAGACTTTGCGGCACATCCATATGGAAAATGTATAACTTGCATTCAAGTTTTATGCATATCGTTTGTTATGCTTGCGTATGTGCAGGTGAAGTGGTAAGCTGATTTCCCTAACTTAAAACTAGAGATTTCATTTACTGGGCTTCGGCTCATCCCACTATTTTTTCAGACATGTAGGAAAGGACAAACATGCTACCGATGCTTGCTGGTTTTTCTCTAAATACTATGAATGCCAGTACGTTGATATGTTTGCCCGAGGGCGGATATAGTTTGTACAAGATATATATCTACTATATGGGCTGATGCGGGACAAAGGTTGATATGAAGGCGACGGCATCTACAACTTATTGTAAGGTTTACTTTTGTGCGGGCCGCCCTTGGAGTAAATGGTAGCATGGAGATAGGCAACCTCGACCTACCCAGATGTTTGTTCTTTGTGATTTTATGGTGTATTGCCTGGTCTTTAATTCTTTCAAGCATTGTTAATGAGAAGAAAAAGTATTTTGACCAAATTTGTGTGATATTCATGATTAGTCTTTGACTTCCGCTGGCCATTTTATTAATAATATTAATTGGTACGTGTTGCGCGTGACGTTCTGGGGCGTCACAGCCTGTTTGGTATCAGAGCCGGTTCCCCTCCAATAAGTGTGTAATTCTGGTCAGAATCAAACAAGGGCTAGTGATCCTGTAATAACTCAATCCGATGAGGGCGGGGAGTGGTCGCCGGGGCAAAACCTGATCAATGAGCGGCTCTTGGTTAGGAAGTGGACGCCGGGGCAAGAGGCCTGATCAAGAAGCGGCTTCTAGCAAGAGTGGTCGCCGAGGTAAAATGCCTGAACAAGGTGTGGCTCCTGGCAGGCTTCTAGGATGGTGAAAAAAAAAATCGAATTATGCACTGAAAAGGGGAGACCGATTCTGAAATCATAGCAGATTCTACCCATGGAGTGATAAGGTGCGCTTAAAATTGGAATTATAGACTTGATTTAGACCACGTGAGTGTAGAAAACCAAGTGGATGTGATTGCTCTTGATTGACCTTGTGCTGCGAATAGCCTTTGTTACTTATTAGTTCACGGTTAAATTAAGCAAGACGTAGAGGAATTACTAGATGAGTTCGGGCAACAGCTTAGAAATGGATTCTAGGATGGAAGGAATTCTTTAAGTGCATGCAAATGACGAAAGCCTGATGAAGAAGCAAGAATTACAACAAGCTGCCTCTAACTCGGGGAATGGCGAACGTCGTTTGCAAAATCTGACCATGCAATTTTTGAAGCTGAAACCACCAGGGTTTGCTAGAATCGAAAATCCTGAAGAGGCAAAATCGTGGATTGATGGGATGGAGGAGATAGTCAATCTGTTGGATTGTAATGACACCGACAAAATAGCTCTAGCTGAACACCAACTCCAAGGAAATGCTAGACACTGGTGGAAGGCCTCCAAGGAAACTACGTTTCCAACTAACACTATTAGAACTTGGGATGGTTTTGTCAAGACGTTTTTTTGGAAATGTTTCTTGGATTATGCCTGGAATAAGAAAGTGATGGAATTTATGCAACTCAAATAGAATGACCTAACTGTGAATCAGTATGAAGCCAAATTTGCAGAACTTTCAAGGTGCGCCCCTGAGTTGGTTGAAGACAGGGAAAACAAGGCCAAGAGATTTTGGGATGGCTTGAGACCAAATATCAGGAGTAGGCTAGTGCCCTTGAATCTAAAAGGTTATAATGAGTTATACGAACATGCACAACTTGTGAAAAAAAAAAATTTGACGAGGTTAGTTGAGACAATACTAATTTCCTAGGCGCGACCTAATTGCCAGATTTTCTAACCTAATTCTCATTGTGATAAGAGACCCGCGCAAACTAGGAAGAGACAGTGTGTTCCGAATAAAAGGAGCAATGTTAGAGGTTTTGGATGCACACGAAACAACCAACCGACGATGCATATGCAGTTTCTTAATAATACATGTCGCACTTGTGAGAGACAACATGGAAATGCACCATGCATTGGTCTAAGGGTTTGTTATGAATGTAGACAGCGTGGCCACATAGCAGGGGAATGTCTAATGGTACAATGGCTACAGCAACGAATTGTGCCCTCACTCTAGGTGCAATAGTCACCACAAAACCAATACTCGCTGCAGATAAATTTCCAAAGGCCACCCGCTCAGGGAAGAGTTTATGCGGCTACTTAGGAAAAAGCCGAGGTTTCTAAAACTGTTATATCAGGTATGCTATCCTTGTACAATTATGTGGATTGAAATTTAAGTTGCTTGAAGCACTTTTAAAAGTCTCAACATCTTTAAAGGATATTGTTATTTCTACCTTGACTTGTTTGGATTGTAAGATTACGATAGGAGGATGAAGTCATGTGGTAAACTTGGTGGTGTTAGTTATGTATGATTTTGACATTATTATAAAGATGGATTGGCTTCGTAAGCAATAAGCCAATATGAATTATTATGAGAAGGAAATTCAGTTTAACCCATTGGATCATCCTGGTTTTGAATTCTGTGGGAATGCAATGAATCTACCTGTAATGCTTATTTTCGTATTCGGAAGTGCGATAACTTTTGAATAATGATTGTCAAGGATATCTAGTGGTGCTAACTTATCAGAAAAGGAATTAGAGACGCAATTGCAGAAGATTGCTTGATAGAGGATTTATTAGACCAAGCAATTCACCTTGGGGTATACCGGTGTTGTTTGTCAAGAAAAGGACGGACCGTTATGTTTAGGTTTTGACTATAGACACTTGGAGATTATTTGATAAGTTATAATTTAAGAGTTAATTTCTGGAGACACGAGGATGCTAGTGTTGGTTATTTTGTGACATGTAATTAATGGATTTTAGAGGTGTTAAGTTTGGATTTTTAGTTATTATCGTAAGTAACGATCTTTTGGGTATTATTCGCCAAGAAAGTCTTCGAATGAATCAGAGAAGTTTTTATGGATTGGTTAAGACATGATCTATAGAGAGTAAGTTTTGATTTTGAAAACTAAGTTATGATCGATTAAATCGGGTTATGATCTCTAATTGGAAAAGGAGAATTTACATTGAAAAGATTTGATGGTTGCATGAAGATACTTAGTTTAATAAGTGCTGACCTTGAAAGTTATAAGTTTGAATTGTTACCCGTGGTGTAATTTCACTTATGGTTTGTAGACGGAAGTGATAGGTATGATCTTTATGATTGTAGGATGCAACACAACTTTAAACAGCTTTAAGGGATTTGAGAACATGGATTATACCATCTTTAACGAAAAGAGATGGATGCTTAAGTTGTGATCTTAGAAGTGATAAGTTTGAATAATGATTCTCGAGGTATAGAACTTGAGGAGCATTGAATGGAATATAGATAAGTTCTTATTTTTGGGCTATTTGAGGAGTTGAAGTCATTCGATTTGATGTTAATCATTTGAGTGATGATATTCACGTTAAGATTTGTGGAATTGAGGATAACCTTTTATTTGGATGATTTGGAAGATAATAGTCACTTATGTCTAAGAGATAATCTTTTAAATAGCGATCAAAAGCAAGTTCATATTTCGGTGGAATCAAACTCCTTAGAGATAAATATAATCATTTACTTGGGAGATAGTAAGTTGAAACTCGAAGAAGTAGATCTTTTCTAAGTACTATGATTGGAAGTATCTCCGTCATTGATTTCATACTCTGATTGTAAGAATCTTGATAATAGGAATCGTGATTGATACATCGATGATTCTGAAAGTTCGGATTATATTGAACATGAAAGGTGCAATATATTAGGGTCTGATATATTGTAAGTTAGAGCGAAGACGAATGAGGTGCAAATATAATGATTCGGGGATAGAAATTACTTAGGGAAAATTTCCAATTCTAACTTTAGGATAAGTGTAAGTAACTTGATGAGTGTGATGACTGCACTTAGGATTGAATCAGAAATTACAAGGGTTTGCAAAGCGGTGGTAGACAATAGAAAGATCGGATTTTCAAATATTAGAGGATGGAATAGTGAGATTTCATGGATGTCTTTGCGTACTTAAAGAAGAAGGACATAAGAATGAGCCCTTGTCGGAAGCATGTGGGAGTGAATATAGTATCACCAGGGAATACGAAAATGCTTAGGAATCTCCGTCAACATTATTGGAGGAATGGAATAAAGGTTAACATCGCTGAACATGCCCAAAATGTTTGAAGTGCCAACAAGTAAAAGTAGAACTCTTATCTGTTGGAGCAAAGTCGATGAGGACTGGAATTAGTACGAATTACTTCAAATACTGTAAAAGTGATTCGGGATCGACTTGAAACTACTCAAAGTCGACAAAAAAGTTATGCGGATTAACGTCTAAGACCATTGAAATTCAACGTTGGTGAATATGTATTTTGAAAGCATCACCGAAGAAAGGTATACTGCGATTTGGAAAGAAAAGGGCAAGCCGAGTCCAATTTTCATAAGGTTTTCTAAAATTCTTGAGGAAATTGATGATTTGGCCTATCGATTGGTATTGCCACCCAGACCTTGTAATATTCATAGTGTTTTCTATATTAAGGAAATATGAACCGGACACTACCCATGTATTGGATTTTGAGATGATCAAGGTAGGTGAAAGAATAACTTATGTGAAGAAATCAGTACAGATCTTGGATCGAAAAGAACAAGTTCTGAGAAACAAGATCATTTAGTTGATCAAGGTTTTGTGCCCGTATCATGACATGGAAGAAATAAGGTAGGAGAATGGAAATGATATCTGCATCTTTTCGAGTGATCACGTACATCTGAATTTCGAGGACGAAATTTCTTAAGGGGGGAAGAGTTATGACATCCGGAAATTTCGTAATAATAAATAAGTGACGTGGGGAATTTTCTATGGTCGAGAATGATACGGGGATTATAAAGCCAAGAACTACTTAAGTTGGTATTTGTACGGACACGTAGGAATTTTCGTTGGATCGTATTTTGCGAAGCGCGGATTCGAAACGAATCGTGCGAGTCCCGGCGTGTTTAATATTTAGACGCCGTAAATGCGCGTTAATCGTAGTGCGTTATAAATTAAACTATTAATATCTTGGTAACTAGTGGGTATTATTATTTTTATTATTATTATTAATGATAAATTTTGGTTAAGTAATGTTTTGCCGTAAGTAAAAGGAGGAAGAAAGGTGCCCAAAATATTTTCTGGACTCCCCTAATCCCTCACGTGGCCATTGAAGAAGAGTTGACCAATTGCCATCTGTCCCCCGAAACTAGAAACCTAAGCTTGAGCAATGATTTTCCTTGGCCATCACTTCTTCCTTGATCTCTTACACGTAGCCATGATGGAAGGAGAAGATGCCACATGTGGGTGCATTGAATTTACCCATCCCTTTGTATACTCTCAGTTTCATCTTCGCCTGGGGAATGACTGAAGATATTCACTCATACTAACATTCTCTTCTTCACTTTTTTTCTCTCACCGACACCGATCGAGGATTTCTGAGAGAGTTTTAATCTTTGGGGTGTTCAGATTCTGCACCAGGTAAGTGAAAACTCTAGGTTTAAGCTAAGTAAATCTACTTGGTACTTGCAACTTGGTTGCTCAAGAAAGTTTTATTTTGAGGTGCAATAATGAGGTTGTGATGATGGTTGAATCTGTTATGCTGATTCTGTGCAAGTTCAAATGGATGTGTTTTGTTTCTTTAAAGTATGGCGATAATCGGCAAGTGGAATGATTAAATCGGAACGTGTAAATGTTAACTTTGAGGTGATTGTTGGATTCTTATTACTGGTTTGTGTATGTTTAAAAATGGTAGGAATTCATTTTACTTAAAGTGATGATTATGTTTATTTTGATACTCAAAGGGATGATTTTGTTTTTGAAAACTGGACAGATTTTAATCCTCAAAATTTGGTTTTGTGTACCTTGAAGCTGTTAAGACTTTGTTATCAAAATCTGGTTCTGTGTACATTTGAAAAATATTCAGACTTTACCTTCAGACTTTATTTTCAGATTTTAACTTCAGACTTTATTTTCAGACTTTACCTTCAGACTTTATTTTCAGACTTTACTTTCAGACTTTATTTTCAGACTTTACCTTCAGACTTTATTTTCAGACTTTACCTTCAGACTTTACTTTCAGACTTTACCTTCACATTTTACTGTTCATAATTCTTTGTTTAAACATTTTACTGTTCAGATTTACTATTCAAAAGTTACTGTTCAGATTCACTTTGTTCAAAAATTCTGTTTCGGTTACGAGTCTGAACGAGTCTGAATCTATTTTTTTCTGAATTTTTCTGTTCGAATTGGGTCTCGAGTCCGATTTTCTGAATCTAATTTACTTGAATCTAAATCTGAATTCGATTCTCGAGTCTGAATTTGTTTTTGAGTCCCGAACTGCTTTTTGAGTCCGAACTTGCCCTCTAAGTCCGAATCATTTTTGAGTCCGAACTTTTTTGAGTCTCGAAACTTGCTTCTGAGAACTCGAATTTGCTTCTGAACCCTAAATTGCTTATGGGCGGAGTTTGCTTCTGAATTCGAAAGGTATTGTTTCATGTTTAAATTGCTCAAATGATGCATTTCATGACTTTAAAGTACAAAAACCGTGATGGCTCGGTATGGGACGGGCCAAAACGGACTTTTGCATACAAATACTTGGTTGTCATGACTTGCATGGGAATAATATTAATTCCGTCGCCCATTTAGTGGTGTGTGACGATGCCCCGTGTGTCGGGATGCCTCGTTGGTCGGGATGCCCCGGGGAGTGTTTCGGGATGCCTCGGGAGTCGAGATGCCTCGTTGGTCGGGATGCCCCGGGTGTGTGCCGGGATGCCTCGGAGTTGGGATGCCCCGTTGGTCGGGATGGCCCGGGAGTGTTCGGGAGGATGAAGTAATGAACTTAATTGCATGAGCATAAATGTTTTACCTCATGCTTGCATCTGAGTGGGAAATGTCATGATATGTTGCATTATTCAGACTTTGCGGCACATCCATATGGAAAATGTATAACTTGCATTCAAGTTTTATGCATATCGTTTGCTATGCTTGCGTATGTGCAGGTGAAGTGGTAAGCTGATTTCCCTAACTTAAAACTAGAGATTTCATTTACTGGGCTTCGGCTCATCCCACTATTTTTTCAGACATGTAGGAAAGGACAAACCTGCTACCGATGCTTGCTGGTTTTCTCTAAATACTATGAATGCCGAGACGTTGATATGTTTGCCCAAGGGTGGATATAGTTTGTACAAGATGTATATCTACTATATGGGTTGATGCGGGACAAAGGTTGATATGAAGGCGACGGCATCTACAACTTATTGTAAGGTTTACTTTTGTGCGGGCCACCCTTGGAGTAAATGGTAGCATGGAGATAGGCAACCTCGACCTACCCAGATGTTTGTTCTTTGTGATTTTATGGTGTATTGCCTGGTCTTTAATTCTTTCAAGTATTGTTAATAAGAAGAAAAAGTATTTTGACCAAATTTGTGTGATATCCATGATTAGTCTTTGACTTCCGCTGGCCATTTTATTAATAATATTAATTGGTACGTGTCGCGCGTGACGTTCTGGGGCGTCACATGGGACGTGTTGATAGCGGTCCATGTGAAGGCTTAACTGGCGATGTGCTAAATGGAAAGACGGACTTGGGACGTGTTGACGACGGTCCATGTGAAGGCATAAATGGCGGTGTGCCAAATGGACGCGGGCTTGAGACGTGTTGACGGTGGCCCGTTAAAGGTGTGTTAGACCGGGACGTGTTTACGTCGGTCATTGGAAATTGAGCCCGGATTGATCGGAGGGCTACGGACTTGGGACGTGTTGACGGCGGTCCGTGTGAAAGTATGAATGGCCGATGTGCCAGATGGGCTTGAGGCGCAATGGCGCGGGTTGTGAGAATGGACCTGAGGCGCAGTGGCGCGGGTCGTGAGAAAGATGTTCGGCCATGCATGCGATTTAAGTGTGATTGAATTGGTGATTGAGCGTGTGATTGAATTGGCTGGTTGAGCGTGTGATTGAAATGGCTAGTTGAGTGTGACTGAATTGGTTGGTTGAGTGTATGATTGAAATGGCTGGTTGAGTGTGACTGAATTGGCGGTTGAGTGATTGAATTGGCGGTTGAGCGTATGATTGAAATGGCTTGTTGAGTGTGACTGAATTGGCTAGTTGAGCGTGTAATTGAAATAACTGGTTAAGTGTAACTGAATTAGCTGGTTAAGCGTGTGATTGAATTGGCTGGTTGAACGTGTGGTCGAATTAGTAAGAGGAATTGCGTGCAAGTGTGGTTGGCGTTTGAGCAATTGCAATGTGCTATTTAGTTACTATTACTGCATTACCATGTTATGACTAACGTGCAAAGTTGGCATGGGTTTGATGGTAAGGTAAGTATAATGATCACGAATTTTATATGTTATGGGGTAGATTGCATGTGCGACTTGTGCGGATACGCATTGACTTACGTGGGGTATAGGGGGTTACTTATTGAGACTCGTTCTCACGGTTATTATATAACCATTTCTGATCCGCGACCATGAGTAATGGGAGACGCTGCAAGAATAACTCGAAAATCAAAGAAGGGTCAAGTACCCGGTATTTTGAGTTCCCCTTTTTGTAGAGGAGTTAAGTTTGCAAACTATTGCCCCTTTCGAGGAATGTGATTCTGTTGTTGTGGCCTAACTTGGGGTTTGTCTTTTGTGAACGTCGTATGTACCTGTCAAGTGTAGGAATTACAGTTATTGTTTCGTACTATTACTGCCCCTTGTCATTATTAATTGTCCGGGTTGTTTCTATTTGTTTCCGCGTGCCTAATCTCTGATGTTTGGGTTGGGTCGGCGACGTGCCTGGGATGTCGCATTCAATGATCGACCATCGAGGGATGATCGCGCGCTCGTAGGGTGCGGGCGTGACAGAAAAGGATGCGTAAATTTCCTGGTTGGGTTGAATATTCAAGTCCAAATGGAGAAACGCCATGTTAAAGACATAACATTGGCCAATCCTAGTCACAATGAGGTTGCACAAATGCTACTGAAGTAATTAATTCTGATTTTTCAATGAGTTTGTAATGCAATGTTAAATTTAATCCACTGATGCGTTTGTTCTTATTCACATAAAGTGTTCGAATTTAATAGGTTGTTATAGCATATGAGCCCTTCCTTAAAGTATAATGCAATAATTATTGATTTGGCAGTATGAAAACTTCCTTAAACTTCACATATTTCGCATGACACTGTCCTGAAGGATCCTAAAGAGCCAGGTGGGTATAGAGTCGTTAATATCTTGATCAGGCGAAACACAGAGGAGAACGACAATTGTGATGACCCATCAACGGAATCACATGCCTCTCCCTTGCGCCATGACTTCGCAAGCCCGTCCTCAAGATCTTCAATGGCCTTTGAACGAACGCACATCATAGGATCGAACCATGCGACGCAACCATGTGGCTATCCCCGCTTTTTTTCTCTACATGATGACGCTGACTCAGCTACTTTTCTGTCGATCAGTCCACATCAGCACCACTTGTGACTCTCGGCGCTAGCATGGCATACTCCGTCCACGTTTGGATGGAATATGGAAAACAGTCCTTCATTTGTCTCAGAAGATAAAGTTGAGGGACTAAATTATCGACAAAACATAATATAGGGACCAAAATTGAACTCCAACAATATTACGAGGACCACTTTCGATAATTTCCAGAAAATATTTTTACTGCCAAGGAAATCTTTTTACGCATAGATTTCTTTTACTAACGAAAACCCATCACCTTGACTCCCATTTTCTCGAATCATACAAACTACCAAGAATTAAGAAAATAGTTTTCCAACTTTCAATTTTGTGTGAAACGAATGGAGTCAAGAAGATCGTATAAGTCTCAATAAAGAGTTGCACCGATTCCATTTATGTTATTGAGCAATGGTCGCTCAAGTCCTACGAGTCCACTAATCTCGTCCCATTGTCTTGTCTTATCAATACGGCCGATATGCCGTTCAATAATTACATAAGAAATCAAATAATTAGAGTTTCCAACAAAAAGATCAAGTCAAATGATGTAGACAAGATGTGATTCTTTTGGCATGGACCTTCAACTACTACTTTAATTAACGGAAAATAATGCACTCATACTTTTAACTGCGCGAGTCCATTAGGCTATGTTAGACTTGTTCAACAGGTGTGTCGGGTTGGGTTTGGATCATATCATAAATTATCCAACCCAAATTGACCAAATTAACCCGATTTATAACTCATTTATCATGAAGGCAAATTTCTCCATCCATACCCAATTCATATCCGACCCAACCCATTTAACTAAATCTAGGAAAGCTTAGTTTTGCTAATTATTTTTAAAAATTGTATTGCTAAAACATTTTCATGCAATACAAATCTAGTGGACAATTTTTATATATTTTTAAAAAAAAATGGAGGCTCCGTTTGTTTTATGCAGTAAAATATGACATTTCTAGAAAATGTTTTCAGGAAAATGACAATGTCTTTTTTAATATTTTTATTTAAAAAATCATATTTTAATTATTTTTCTTTTCTTTTCCTTTTCCTTTTCTTTTTCTTTTTTATTCTTGCCGGCCGTGGCGGAGGAAGAAGAAAAAGGAAAAAAAAAAAAAGAATAATAATTTAAAAATTAAAAATTAAAAATCAGAAAATTTTAAAAAAATTGAAAATGACATGTTTATTATTCACTTAAGCTTCTTTGGGTAACCCATTTGTGACCCATTTAATACCCATTAAGTCAATAGGTAACTCATTAATGATCCATTTAGGTTTACTTTTAAAAATCAAGATAACCTATTTATAATTCATAATCATTAAATATGAATTAATATATGAGTTCTTGATCGATTTACCGCCTTTAGGCTACGTTAGAGGCAGCCCGACAACGACCACACACCTAACCCTAGCTGAAGACAACTTAGAATTCCATGCTCGTGGCTTTTTTTCACTCTTTGACCGTTGACTGACGAACCTGTTTTATACGATGTTCCTGTTCAAATGGGACGTGGACAAGAAAATTGCTCCTTTTTCTTTCTCTTGTTATTTTTTTTATTATTATGCATCAATTCGTTGTAGACTCCGACTTGTCTTGGTGCACACGTACAATCACTTTCGTATGTATATATACCATTTGGTCGCTTCAATTAAAGACCGAGTCTTTGTCATCTTATTTCATAGACCTCAATTGATTTTTTTTTTAAAATATTATCAAAGAAAGTCTTAAATCTATTATACTTTTATCAATTCAGTCTTAAACTTTTTATTATGTCAATTGAGTCGTATTAAACATTTTCGCGTTTTGCCGTTGAGTCCATCCAATCAATTTTGGTTTGAAATTACCGACATGGACGCTAGTTGCTCTATGTGGCACGGCCGGCATTCACGTTAACAATTTTCGATCAAAATTGGCAAAATGGACTAATTGGTAAAACGTGAAAAGGTTTGGGATTCAATTGGCACAATTAAAAAGTTTAATACTAAATTGGTAAAAGTGCAATAGGTTTACGACTTTTTAGATAATTTTCCCCTTTCCCGTTGAGTAATTTTTTTCTTTTTTCAGAAGATTATTAAGAATGACAAAGGTGATATAAACAATTGGGATTAGAAATATAAGACAATTCGAAAAAATTTCAATTTAGAAAATGATGATGAGCGAGCTACTCATCGACAATATTCACTACCGGTGATCCTGCAAGTGGAAATGGTTTCGGAGCTTGTTAATTCACTCGAGATTTTTCAGGCATCTGTAAAATCTGAAAATTATTATCAATATTTCTTCTTATTAAAGAATTTCATTTGGGCTATCTCACCCAATGAAGGGATCCATGAACGCTTTTCGGATGATTTTCCAAGGTGACACTCTAAGCAATGTAAAATTCACTTTCCCAATTTGGAACCATGCACATGGGGAGTTCGGCCAAGGCACGAGGAAAGGGTGGATTAACCAAACTTAATAAGGCCTTGCTCAAATGGGCCAATTTTGATCCAATTCACAACCAGGCCTATTTATCATGAAATTTGTTATATGCTGACACGTTTATCATAAATGAAAATGCTCCCAATGCCTAATAATGCAAAATTATGCAATACTGGTATTTTGTTTAGGGGTCAAATTCTATCATTGTCGACTAATTCGATCTCTAATTTTTTCATGTATTAAATGAGTAGACTAAAACTCAAAATTTAGGTGTCAACAATAACTAGGAAGAACTTCGACCATAAGAATTGCTTCACAATTTTTCAACTTTCAAAAGTTATTTCCATACTTTTAAATTCATCTTAGAAGTTTATATATAACAGATGATGTATGGGATGAAAAATGGTTAAACATCTACGATTGTTATTTACCTTTACTTTAATTCAGATTCGGCTTTTATTTAATGTTATTCACAAATTATACATAATGACATCGAAATCTGTTTAGAGTCACGTAAAATCATTTTAGTGAACTTTTGAAAGAAAATAGTTTTCCATTTCGTGGACAAAGTCATGAGTACTAATGATAAGTGTCGCGGCCTAAAATTTCTTAGGCTAATGGATTATTAAGTATAAACTTAATCCGGGCCCTCTCAAGCCCTATTAATTCGCAACTTAGGATTTAAGTTTTTAACATGCAAAAGTCTTCATGTTTGGAGTCGCCACTAATCTATTTGTGATAGGTCGATTAGAAACCTAAATAAAACATAGGGAGATATGTTTTATTCCTACGAACCAGAGATTCTAAGCTCGGGGACTCGGTTATGCTAAATCTAGTCTAACGCCCTTTCGGTACCTTTTTTTTTCAAAAATATTTATGCATGCAGTCTGGATCCATTTTATTGCCTAATCACTAACATGTGAGATGTTCATGCGGGTGCGCAAACCACCAATTTAACACCCAAGAAAGCAGTAAATAAATAGCAGGATAACATACCTTAAAGACACGCAAGCATTTGCATTGTTAGTAGAAAATCACACGGACAATTCTAATATGATTTTTAATTAACAAAGCAAAGGTACTCAAGGTGTTCATTAGGATTTGCGCTTTATTAAAATGTGAACTAACCTATATGCAATGATGTGCTAAAAAATGACATGCGATTAATGCAACCTAGCATGCGAATTATATGTCATGCGATGACGTGACCTAATTCTAATGACGGAAAAATGATTTATTTTTGGTATTTTTCTAATGAAATTCGGAATTAAAAATATTCAAATCAACAATGCAATCTATCCTAATCTATCCTAAAGCAACTCATTCTTTTTGGGATTTTCATAGAAATTCGGAATCTAAAAATAACCTAAATAATCCATTAGGATTAGAATAACACCTAATTTAAACTAGGAAATAAATTATCTTAAGTCCTAATTTAAATTAAATAATTATCCTATCTTCTTGATAAATTTAGGATTCCCTAAACATGCAAAACTTCTAATTTAAATCTAAGTAACATATTTTTGGATTTTTCTTTATTTAAAAGGAAAACAATCAAATGAAGATAACAATCACATTCAAACAATTCACTTAATCCGCAAGATTTTTCAAATTCAGATAAGGCAAAGAAATCGAACTAACGGTCATATATATAGGGTTATAGATATCGAAAGAAATTTGATTGTTTAAATTTGAAAAGCAAATAAAATATATTATCATATCCAAGTGATTATAGACAAGATAACGATTTTCCGTATCATCGGCGTATATCGTACCTTAGGGATAAGGTCGGATAGTCATCCAAATATGTTGCCAAATTAGGAATGATTCCTAATTTTGGGTATTTTCGAATATTGCGGATATAGCATACATCATCCTAAGATATCTTGCAATCCACACACTATTCATGAAATATTCAAACACCGAAATATTAAGAAATTGAATATTCTAAGAATATAGATGAGAATCTTACCTAATTTGTGGATATTTCCAAATTTGAATAGCCGCCGGATCGGAATTGCGGGCGTATGGTGGCGGCGGCGATGGACCAGCGGCGATAGCGGTGTTGCTATGAGGGCGGTGCCATCAGCGGTGGGATAGTCCGCGGCTCACGTCGGAGCGGCGACAATGGCGTGGCGCTCAAGGCAAGAGGGAATAATAGCGTCGTGCAAGACTAGCCGCAAGCTGGGGGATGGCTTTGTAGTGGGGATGTGCCCTTTTGGAGTCTTCCTTAAGTGCACAAAATGTGCTCCTCCTTTGAATTGTAGTCAAAGTCCTTCAATCAACTTCCACCACTTGACTCCCTCTTTGACTTTTCCTTCGACGTTGTTATTTCCATGGCTTGGCGAAGTGTGAAGCTCGGCCAGATTGGTTCGGGAGGTGTCGGCATCATGCAACAGGTCTACGGCATGTCGAGGCTGGAGTGGGAAGTAGCCGCGATTGTCGAGAGACCCTCGACTCGGATGGAAGCAAAGTAACTCATCGTGGCACGGGGCAATGGCGGTCATCGAGTCAAAGGATTCCAATCTCAGGGGTAGCAGGTCATGCGAGCTTCGCGGGCAACGGCGTCGGGCGTAGCGATGGGATGGCGACCTCAAAAAGCAACAACAGAAGTGGTCCACGCGAAGGCAATTGCGAGGCAGCGTGACCGATTTCTCTCTCTCTTTTTTCTCTTGTTTTCTCTCTGTGTTTCTTGTGTGTGATTAGATCCGAAAGAAAAAGCCCCCGCTTACGTCCACGAACACCCTTTTTATAGGTGAAGGGACGAAGGCTATCTAGGAAAGAGGCCAGATCTTATTTCCTATTGTGTGCACTTTTGGAATCTCTGTTTTATTCTTTCCTCCTTTTCGTGCACAATCCTTTCATCCTCGTCTTCCGTGCAATATTTTATTGCTTATTTTAACGTAGATGAATAGAACATTGCTTTGAATATGGCTCAAAATAAGCTTTTATCACCCCACTATAGATATCTTCGCGATATATGGCGCCAATCACTTTACAAAGTGTCCTATCTTATAGAAGAGAATAGAATCAAATATATCAAATTTCCTTCCCTCTTGATCTTCTATTTGGCTGAAAATATATGAGCGAGACATTGCTTTGTGATAGAAAATCTTCGCTTGAATTATTACACGTGCAAAACATGTGAATTTTGGTCATGGGCTTGGCTCAATTAGTTTCATTTAAGCTCGGAACCATTTGCTGTCGGTTCGATAAATATGCAAACTATATGGGCCTAATTAATTATTAATGGAATGCTCCTAATATCTATATGCAATGCCATCTAATTATATTGTTTGTTTAGGGGTTAAAAATCAATCCCTAATTTTCTATGAAATTATTCCTAAATGACTAGTTAAAATTTAGGTGTCAATAGTTGCCCCTATTTGAAGGTGAGCTCAAAGAGGTTGCATTTAAAGACTAAATGATACTTAAATTTTGACCATGCAATGAATGTTATTTTTGGTGGGAGAGTCTCATTTTGAAATGCAATAAGAAATGATGCATGCGAATAAAAACTATCTGAAGTTACTTACCTTGTAGGAGTGTTTAAGTAGATTGAAAGGTACGTGACAATCCTGATGAAGCCGTCAAGCATTTGGATTTTACCTCACAGACTTGATAGGATCGAAGACTTCTAATAGGACTCGAGTTACTTGGATTTCACCTTAGGAGTTCTGAAAAGGGATGTTGTGAGATACCCGGATTTCGCCTCGGTTACTCGGATGAGACACCTGGATTTCTCCTCAGGTACTCGGATGAGAGATATGGTGAGATATCCGAATTTCACCTCGGATACTCGAATGAGATATATAGATTCTCCTCGGGCACTTGGGTGAAAAATATGATGAGATATCCAGAATTCTCTTCGGATACTCGAATGAGATACTTGGATTTCTCCTCAAGCACTCGGGTGAGATATCTGAATTTCTCCTCGAACACTTGGATGAGATACCTAGATTTCTCCTCAAGTACTCGGATGAGAAATATGGTGAGATATCCGGATTTCTTCTCGGATTTCTCCTCGGATACTCTAATGAGATACCTGGATTTCTCCTCGGTACTTGGGTGAAAAATATAATGAGATATCGGAAATTCTCCTTGGATACTCGAATGAGATACCTGGATTTCTCCTCGGGCACTCGGGTGATATATCTGGATTTCTCCTCGGATACTCGGATGAGACACCTAGATTTCTCCTCATGCACTTGGGTGAGAAATATGATGAGATATTCGAATTCTCCTCGGATACTCGAATGAAATACTTGGATTTCTCCTCGGGCACTTTCGGTAAGAAATACCTGAAAAGATTGGATAGGTAGACGTCTAGGCGTTGTCAAAGGCCCGAGCAACTACAACAAAACTGATTAGATATGGGGCTTGTCGATTGCTTGAATAGGTTAAGGAATACCTAGATAAGTATGGGCATCTATAGGGGTAGAGACATACTTACTGTTGATATCTCTAACTCATGAGGATCGTCTCATGTTGTTGTTTGAAAGTAGGAAGGACTCCGGGCTATTGAAGCACGTCGTGTCGATGTAAAGAGACTCCGGGCTACAGAAGCATGCCAGGTTGATGAAGGGACTTCGGGCTACGAGAGCATGCCGTGTCAGTGGGACTCCGGGCTATGAGAGCACGCTAGGTCAATTAAGAGAGACTCCGGGCTACAGAAGCACTCCGTGTCGATTAAGAGGGACTTTGAGCTACGGAAGCACGTCATGTTGATGAAAAAACTCTGAGCTATAAAAGCACGCCGTGTCTACGAAAAGACTCCGGGCTACGGAAGCACACCGTGTCGATGGAAGAGACTCTGGGCTACGGAAGCACGCCATGTCTATGAAAGGACTCCAGGCTACGGAAACACGCCGTGTCGGTGAAAGGACTTTGGGCTACGGAGCATATCGTGTCGATGAAAGGATTTCGGGCTGTGGAAGCACACTATGTTGATGAAAGGACTCCGGGCTATGGAAGCACACCGTGTCTATGAAAAGGATTCCGGCTATAGAAGCACACCGTGTCAATTAAAGGAATTCTGGGCTATGAGAGCACGCGGGTCAATTCCTCAGAGAAGGAAAATTCAAGAATTTCTAGACGAATCTCGATGCTATGAAACAACTCAAACGTCGGATATTCACTTGGTCTTCATGGAAACATTACCTGTCAGACACAATTAGAGCAAACATGCATGCATTCATCAAGGAGATAGACAACCTAGGCTATTCTAGGATGCACATTTCAAAGTTCATTAGAGTTTTTATAAATCCAATTGAGGTCCGTGCATAATGGTTTCACCGCATTTACATCACCAAATTTCCATTGGAGAGAATCATCAATCAAGACAATTTTCACTCATAACGTGGATTTCTCAATAATGCTAAATGAGATATTCAGTTTGAAAGGGCTTTCACTCACTCTCATTTAAAAAAAAGCTGATTTATGAGAATCACTCTATCTCACCATCATCATATTGACAAGGGTCTGAGTATTCTCGCACGCAGTACGACCTTACCAATCTTAGAGGTCTTTGTTAGGACCGTAATGTGGGCTTGGTCAATGACTTAGCAAGGGGGACTCTTTGAGTCAAGGCTATTGAAAGATCAATACTCCGCAATTGTATCCGGGTTTACAAGTCAAGAACCTTGCAAAATGAGATAGAAATGGAATTGCTCGCACTTCTTCGAGCTAAGCTTATAAACATCTGAAACTCTACGTTAGTTCAAGTGCCCTAATCTAAAGAGACTTTACAAGGGACGTAACGTAAGCTAGGTTCATGGGTTAAGAAATGAATGGATCATAAGGCTCAAAAATATATATAAATAGGGTGAGAGTTGGTGATTATCTAGGCATTATCACCAGTTCTCTTTTCTGTCAGGGATTGTCTCCTTGGTAGATGCTCCATTGGCCTCGAGAGCTTATCATTTGACTCCTTAAGACTGTGGATATTTTTGTGACTTTGACACATCTCAATATTTTTTACTCCGAAGTTCTCTCTTTTTTCTTCATTTTTTTTTCATTCTCTTCTTCTTCTTTTCTTTTTTTTAACGGGCATTGGCCTTGCTTTTACCAGGCACACTGCTTTTTCATGCCCATTAGTTTATTTCTTTTTTCATTTTTGACTTTGACACACATTGTCTACAATGCATACATTGGCCAACCACACTTTGGCCTGTTTTTTACCAAATTACTTGACATTTGAACTCTCGAGGGCTTTCATCTTTTATCGGCGCTTCGAATATGTTGCTTGAACAATGATAACTTTTGCCTTGCCCTAGTGTGGGGGATGATCACTAACTGGGTTTATATGAAATAAAATTGTAGGCTCAAGTGGGCTACGCAATGGATATAAGTGTGTAGGATAGAGAAAGAAATACTCTTCTTCATGCTAAGCACTTCAATTTCTTATGAGTTCACCTGAAATAGCAATACTTGAAGATTGATGCAAGTGTGAGCAAGAAAATTTCTATCCATTTTTCTCACCTCATGATGTTGACTTACCTCCAGTTTGCCCCAATGTGGAGTGGTTCTTAACAGGGGTAATTTGAAAGAATTTCTCCAAGTGTTTAGGCTCAAAGTGGCGAAATAATGGACAACCTGTAGTGTTTAAGATAAAGAAATGAAATGCCTCTCATCATTTTGGTTGCCGTACCTTTTGCGAGATAACCCTTTACCTTGTAGACATGGAATTTTTCTACTCAACTCACTGGGGATTAGTGCATGGGACTGTGTATAGGATAGGGCTTGCCTTTCATCATCCCGACACATCTCATTTAGCACATCCAAGCAATTCCACATTATTTATTAAATTGTCTATCTTGATAATATTAATGGAGTTAAACAGGTAAAATTACAATGCCAAATCCTCTTTTGAACATTTCATGATCTTACCAACTTTGAGCATAAAAAGCTTGTTAATTTTGACCAAAGAATTTTCTATACTCAAAAATGTCATCGGAACATGAAAAACATGGTTTTGAGCATTCATTTAAGATTGCCCCAGCAAGAAGTGTTAGGAGTATCAAACACAAAGGGACTATCTTAGAAATGGGCATCCTTGGATTGCCCCTATTTGGAAGAGACAAACTTATAAACGCTCCATCTTTGCTATTGCCCCTGCACAAGACAGCGCGTGCATGAATAGGTCACTAAGCAAATGTGAACCGAGATTCAGAATATTCCAATTACTCATTGTTTGTTGGAACCAAGGCATTATCTCCATTGTTGATATTCATGCCCCCGATCCGTTATCCCCACTTTTCAATTGATGGATTAAGAAGTGTTGAGTACTCCATTTTCTCTCTTCAAAAATAGCATCATGTCCAAGTAGGAAGTGATCATTTGTCCCACAGGTTCATCGTCATTGGAACTTGACGTGTCATTTTCTCATCGCGACAACTAGAAAATTATGCTTCTTGTGGGCGGTGCCCATTCCCTCCAACGCATCATCGGGATCTTCCGTCATTGGAGGTATTGGATCATCCATACCTCCCCATCCATCGGAGACAATATCACGCGGGTCAACATAGAAGCTCTGGGGCGCCGAGTATTTCACATAATAATCGAACTTGCCGCTCGGTTGCCCGGTGGTGGTAGTTAACTCGTTCTCCTCATGTATCATTTTTGCAGGACTCGGGGTATGGTTCGGATGTTTGGAACTATGAGAAGATTGTTTCGGCCTTGGCGAGCCACGAAGCTAATCGAATGTGAATGCTCCAAAGATCTAAGAGATCCCGGACCTTGTGCTTTAGAACATAGCAATCATCGATTGGAGTGACCGACTTCTCCCGGTGATAGTCACACTTTTTGGATGGGTTGTAGTTGGAGAACCGCTCAGGATTAGGCCGCTTGGCTCAGTGGAAAGCAAGCCCTTTTCTCGAAGGATCATTAATACTTGAGATAGAGACCCGGGATAAGAGTGAATTATCTCCTAGCGCCTTATCGTCGATTAGAGAGAACGATTGTCTCGGTGGGCTGTCTTGACATCCGGGGAGTAGTTATGCTTTGCTTTGCTTTGGGGGTGCGATGTTGGAACGAGTAGATCCCGCTTAACTTGTTCGCATTACTTTTAACTTTGGACACAAGGTGCTGAACTCCCTAGGATCAAGGGACTCAATAGTACCGCCAAGTACGATTGCTTTGTCATTCGAGTCGATGCTGAAGGGCTTTGTTTGAATCATCACCCTTAGTCCTTGAAGAAAGGGATGGATCATGGTGAGTTATTTCAAGTAGTCCGGCGGATGCGCCATTTGTCTCGAGAGTTATTAGAGAATGACAGAGGCCCTGCTTCAGGTCTTTCTTGATATTAGTAAGGCGGTTCGGCACTTCACTCTAAGCACTTGTTTTCTCTCATGGCCAGGTGGGAACGGTCGGTGGTCGACGATCCATAATCATTTAGCTTGTGTATCAACTTCCTCGCGATGGTGGCTCACAGCTAGGGGCGTTTTGGCTTGGCGGCTGGCCGGCGTGATGGGGCTCTGAGAAACAAAGACAAGGACAACATTTATACAGAGAAGCCGCAGTCATCGTGAGAACGGCAAGTGATGGATGGAGCTGCGATTTGTGTTGGGCGGTGAGCTCATGGTGGCAGAGGAGCAACAACGAAGGAACTCGGCGAGGTTACCCCTTGGCGAGGCTCAAGTGATGGATCGATAACTGTGGATGATCCGTGGTCACCTAATTCAAGAGAAATGAACCAAATAAGCACATGGTCAAGACAAGGTTGGTCCATGACATGCTTTCTAGTCTTTTTCATTCTTTGTTTATTCATAAAAATACTCAGATATGAACGAGACTTTATGAAAAAAGTGCTCTAAGCAAAGAAATATAAATAACACTCTAGACACAACCTAGGAAATAGATGCATTGAAATCCCTAATCATAAAACTAGGAAAACAAAAATTAAGACTCCTAGAAACTATGAACTGAAAACAAATTCTCTAAAGCTTTTTTTTGTTATTTTTGTTATAAAACAATGACAACCTCCTGTGAAAATAATGACCTATGACACATCCAGAAAATGAAGATGATTGAAACTAAATTCTCCAAAAACCTTCTTTCGTTTTTTTTTTTTTTATTTTCAAAGGACTCAATGATTATTATTTTCAAATTGAAAACCGATCTAGACCCATCATGGACCAACCCAAAAAAAATGAGAAAATAAGTAAACTACAAGATAAAGGCTTAGAAGACTTACTTTACCAGGTAGGACCATGATAATCACATAGACATGTACATGAAATGTGAGGTTCGATTTCTATCTAGACTCGACTTGCAAAGAGAGACGCTAGGATTACCGAGCTAAACCAGTCATGGTAGTGGTTAGGCGGGTTCCCCGACCCGCTTAATCAAGGAGCCGACACTGGGTTGCAAAGGGTGCAACCATGGTGGGTACTCAATGACACCGTGAAAGAACTTTTCGAGACTAAGAAGGGCGACCCATACCACACGGGTGTGGTCGGGTGTCTACTATCTCAAGATCATCCTAAACCTATGCCGCCAAAGTCCGACAATGATAGTGTGTGCGGTGTAGTGTGAACGCAAGGCATGCACAACAAGTTATATCATACAGCACCCGTGCAACCATACATCCAAACACCTCCCCGCAAAACAAGGGTTAACAATCACGTCTCTCCTTATACCTCCCATTCTGCAGAAAAAACATTTAACACCTAATATGTTAGGGACGTACTTGGGATCCTTGCTGCCAAACAAAAATATTTTTTGAAAAGAAAAATACTGGCCTAAGTCCACTAAGAGTTTTAACTCAACTTCCCAACGGAGTCGCCAAGCTGTCGCGACCTAAATTTCTCGGGCTAATGGATTATTAAGTCTAAGCTTAACTCGAACCCTCTTAGTCCCTACCAATTTGCAACTTAGGGTTTAAGTTTTTAACATGCAAAAGCCTTCATGCTTGGAGTCGCCACTAATCTATTTGTGGTAGGTTGATTAAAACCTAAATAAAACATAGGGAGATATGTTTTATTCCTACGAACCAGAGATTCTAAGCTCGATGACTTGATTATGCTAGATCTAGTTTAACGCCCTTCGGTACCTTTTTTTTTTTTTTTTTTTCAAAAATGCTTATGTACATGCATCTGGATCCATTTTATTGCCTAATCACTAACATGTGAGATGTTTATGCAAGTGAGCAAATCACCAATTTAACACCTAAGAAAGCAATAAACAAATAGTAGGATAACATACCTTAAAGCCACGCAAGCATCTACATTGTTAGTAGAAAATCACATGAGACAATCTTAATATGATTTCTAATTAACAAAGCAAGGTACTCAAGGTGTTCATAGGGGTTTGCGCTTTATTAAAATGTGAACTAACCTATATGCAATGACGTGCAAAAAATGACATGCGATTAATGCAACCTAGCATATACGAACTATATGTCATGCGACGACGTGACCTAATTCTAATGACAGACAAATGATTTTTTTTGTATTTTTCTAATAAAATTCGGAATTAAAAATACTCAAATCAACAATGCAATCTATCCTAATCTATCCTAAAGCAACTCATTCTTTTGAGATTTTCATGGAAATTCGGAATCTAAAAATAACCTAAATAATCCATTAGGATTAGAATAACACCTAATTTAAACTAGGAAATAAATTATCTTAAGTCCTAATTTAAATTAAATAATTATCCTATCTTCTAGATAAATTTAGGATTCCCTAAACATGCAAAAAAAACTTCTAATTTAAATCTAAGTAACATATTTTTGGATTTTTCTGTATTTAAAAGGAAAACAATCAAACGAAGATAACAATTACATTCAAACAATCCACTTAATCCATAAGATTTTTCAAATTCAGATAAGGCAAAAGAAATCAAACTAACAGTTATATCTATAGGGTTATAGATATCAATAGAAATTTGATTGTTTAAATTTGGAAAACAAATAAAATCTATTATCGTATCCAAGTGATTATAGGTAAGATAACGATTTTCCGTGTAAATCACACGATATCGTATCTTAGGGATAACGGATAGTCGTCCAGATCGTTGCCAAATTAGGAATGATTCCTAATTTTGGGTATTTTTGAATATTGCGGATATAGCATACATCATCAAGAAATATAAATAACACCTAGACACAACCTAGGAAATAGATGCATTGAAATCCCTAATCATAAAACTAGGAAAACAAAAAATTAAGACTCCTAGAAACTATGAACTGAAAACAAATTCTCTAAAGCTTTTTTTGTTATTTTTGTTATAAAAACAATGACAACCTCTGTGAAAATAATGACCTATGACACATCCAGAAAAATGAAGATGATTGAAACTAAATTCTCAAAAAAACCTTCTTTTTTTTTTTTTTTTTTTATTTTCAAAGGACTCAATGATTATTATTTTCAAATTGAAAACCGATCTAGACCCATCATGGACCAACCCAAAAAAAATGAGAAAATAAGTAAACTACAAGATAAAGGCTTAGAAGACTTACTTTACTGTGTAGGACCATGATAATCACATAGACATGTACATGAAATGTGAGGTTCGATTTCTATCTAGACTCGACTTATGTAAGTAGAGACGCTAGGATTACCGAGCTAAACCAGTCATGGTAGTGGTTAGGCTGGTTCCCCGACCGCTTAATCATGAGCCGACTGGGCTGCAAAGGGTGCAACCATGGTGGGTACCAATGACACCGTGAAAGAACTCGAGACTAAGAAGGGGATGACCCATACCACACGGTGTGTGGTCGGGTGTCTACTATCTCAAGATCATCCTAAACCTATGCCGCCAAAAGTCCGACAGCGGATAGTGTGTGTAGTGTGAACGCAAGGCATGCACAACAAGTTATATCATACACATCCAAAACATCCAAACCCCGCAAAACAAGGGTTAACAATCACGCCTCCTTATACCTCCCATTCTGCAAAAACATTTAACACCTAATATGTTAGGGACGCATTTGGGATCCTTGTCGCCAAAAAAAAATATTTTTTTGAAAAGAAAAATACTGGCCTAAGTCCACTAAGAGTTTTAACTCAACTTCCCAACGGAGTCGCCAAGCTGTCGCGACTCTAAATTTCTCAAAGCTAATGGATTATTAAGTCTAAGCTTAACTCGAACCTCTTAGTCCCTACCAATTTGCAACTTAGGGTTTAAGTTTTTAACATGCAAAAGCCTTCATGCTTGGAGTCGCCACTAATCTATTTGTGGTAGGTTGATTAAAAACCTAAATAAAAAACATAGGGAGATATGTTTTATTCCTACTAACCAGAGATTCTAAGCTCGATGACTTGATTATGCTAGATCTAGTTTAACGCCTTTTTCGTACCTTTTTTTTTCAAAAATGCTTATGTACAAGATCTGGATCCATTTTATTGCCTAATCACTAACATGTGAGATGTTTATGCAAGTGAGCAAATCACCAATTTAACACCTAAGAAAGCAATAAACAAATAGTAGGATAACATACCTTAAAGCCACAAGAACATCTACATTGTTAGTAGAAAATCACACAGATAATCTTAATATGATTTCTAATTAACAAAGCAAGGTACTCAAGGTGTTCATTAGGGTTTTGCGCTTTATTAAAATGTGAACTAACCTATATGCAATGACGCAAAAAATGACATGCGATTAATGCACCCTAGCATGCGAACTATATGTCATGCGACGACGTGACCTAATTCTAATGACAGACAAATGATTTTTTTTTTGGTATTTTTCTAATGAAATTCGGAATTAAAAATACTCAAATCAACAATGCAATCTATCCTAATCTATCCTAAAGCAACTCATTCTTTTTGAGATTTTCATGGAAATTCGGAATCTAAAATAACCTAAATAATCCATTAGGATTAGAATAACACCTAATTTAAACTAGGAAATAAATTATCTTAAGTCCTAATTTAAATTAAATAATTATCCTATCTTCTAGATAAATTTAGGATTCCCTAAACATGCAAAAAAAACTTCTAATTTAAATCTAAGTAACATATTTTTGGATTTTTCTGTATTTAAAAGGAAAACAATCAAACGAAGATAACAATTACATTCAAACAATCCAATTAATTTTGCAAAGATTTTTCAAATTCAGATAAGGCAAAGAAATCAAACTAACAGTTATATCTATAGGGTTATAGATATCAATAGAAATTTGATTGTTTAAATTTGGAAAACAAATAAAATCTATTATCGTATCCAAGTGATTATAGGTAAGATAACGATTTTCCGTATCGCCACGCATCGTATCTTAGGGATAAGGTGGGATAGTCGTCCAGATACGTTGCCAAATTAGGAATGATTCCTAATTTTGGGTATTTTTGAATATTGCGGATATAGCATACATCATCCTAACATATCTAGCAATCCACATTACTATTCACAAAATATTCAAACACCCAAAAGATTAGGAAATTGAATTTTCTAAGAATATAGATGAGAATCTTACCTTATTTGTGGATATTTCCAAATTTGAATCGCCGGCGGATAGAGATTGCGGAACGTATGGTGGCCGACGGTAGTGGACCAGGTGGCGATAGCGGTGTCGCCACGAGGAGCAAGTGCCATCAATAGCGGATAGTCCGCTGCTCACGCCGGAACGGCAACAATGGCGTAGGCGCTCGAGATAGCAGGAATAAAAACGTCATGCAAGACTGGCTGCAAGCTGGGGGATGGCTTTGTAGTGGAGATGTGCCCTTTTGGAGTCTTCCTTAAGTGCGCAGAATGTGCTCCTCCTTTGAACTGTAGTCAAAGTCCTTCAATCAACTTCCACCACTTGGCTCCCTCTTTTTCTTTTCCTTCGACGTTGTTGTCTGCGAAGCCGGGTCTTGAAGCTGCGGCAGATCGATTTAGGAGGTGTCGGCATCGTCTGATAGGTCTCAGGCGTGTTGAGGCTGGAATGGGAAGTAGCCGCGGTAGCCGAGAGACCCTAAACTCGAGACAAGCGGTAACTCGTCAGCAACCTGCAGGGGCAATGGCGGTCGTCGAGTCAAAGTTCCAGTCTGAGGGTAGCAGGTGGAAATGCGAGCTTTGCGGGCAGCGGGCGTGGGCTGGCGATGGGATGGCGGTCTGTGAGAGGCAACAGCGTGATTGGTCCCGGCGCGTCTGATCGCGGCGGCACGGTGGAATTCTCTCTCTCTTTTCTCTTGTTTTTCTCTCCGTGTTTCTTGTGTGTGATTAGATCCGAAAGAAAAAGCCCCCTTCTGTCCACGAAACCCTTTTATAGGTGAGGGAACGAAGGCTATCTAGGAAAGAGGCTAGATCTCATTTCCTATTGTGTGCACTTTTGGAATCTCTATTTTATTCTTTCCTCCCTTTTCGTGCACAATCCTTTTATCCTCGTCTTCCCTGCAATATTTTATTGCTTATTTTAATGTAGATGAATATAACATTGCTTTGAACTGCAAATATCTTCGCGATATATGGGCCCAATCACTTTGCAAAGTGTCCTGTCTTATAGAAGAGAATAGAATCAAATATATCAAATTTCCTTCCCTCCCGATCTTCTATTTGGCTGAAAATATATATACGACACTTTGCTTTGTGATAGAAAATCTTCGCTTGAATTATCACACATGCAAAACATGTGAATTTTGGTCATGGGCTTGGTTCAATTAGTTTTATTTAAGCTCAGAACCATTCGCTTGGGTCCGTTCGCCATCGGTCCGATAAATATGCAAACTATATTAGCCTAATTTACTATTAATGGAATGCTCCTAATATCTATATGCAATGCCATCTAATTATATATTTTGTTTAGGGGTTAAAAATCAATCCCTAATTTTCTATGCAATTATTCCTAAATGACTAGTTAAAATTTAGGTGTCAATAATAAATCCATCCAAGCATGCCCATAGTTATGATGTCAATCCCATAGTAAACTATGCATATTAACATTAAGAAAAAGTGTCCCGATGTGGCATGTGATTAAATTTGAAATGTTATGCTTCTTTCAAGTAAATTTATAATTTTTTCTTTGGACAAAATATAATTTTTTTCTCTTTTTTCACTAAAAGATGTGTGGGTTAACATTTTAGCCTTTCAAGAATTAATAAAAGCAACATATACTTTTTGATATTATACTTATTGTTAGATTACGATCAATAATGACGGCCATTTGCTAACTCAAATTTGTATAGTTAGATTTATCTTTTAAATAATAGTTAATAATGACAAACATGCTATGATTTAACCATATATGGATTTGAGTACCGAATAGAAATAACATTTTAATCAACAAATGAAAGAAGAGAAATATACGTTAAAGACAATAGGAAAAAAATAATATGGTAAAACATTATATAATGAAAGAAAAGTGACAAGGTAAAATTTTGCAAATAGAAAGAAAATAAATGGTAAGAAAGGATAAAAGTGACGAACAACGAAAAAGGAAAAAAAGTTAACTATGTGAGTGAATCTGATGATTTAGGAGGAAGAAATGATGGAATGATAGAGTTAAGAGAAAGGGGAAAGACAGAACTACATCGGATGAAGAAAAAATTAAAATGAAATTCGTTTTGCAGAAAATGAGTGATTTAAAAAATATTTTCCAAAAATGGTTGTTTATATGGTTTAGAAAAATTAGTTAATGAAAAATATTTTCATCATCGATAACAATGTATGTCTAACTATTTTTATGTGCGATAAAAAAATTTTCCATTTTTATTTTTTAAGCAATATAAACGATTATTTTTTGAAAAATATTTTTCAAATCACTTATTTTTCACGACACGAACGAACCCGGAAAAGAGGAAAAATTAATTGAGGTCTATAAAGGAAAACACAAGAGTCATTCCCACCATTTTCTCCGTTACTACTTTCCCTTCTCTATATTTGGAAACACCAGTTTCCATATCGAATTTCACCCTTTCTATAAGATTTCTTGACCCCGTTTACACCTTTACATTATTATCTTTATGGTCGTATTTACAAAAACGACATTTCCTTTTTGAAATTTCCCTTGCCAAATCCTAAAATTCCCTATACCCATCTAATCCATTCCAAAAGAGAAAAATATTATCCCGAACCATAACTGCCAAAACCCTTAACTCAGCCACCACTATCGACTACTGCCGAAGGCCTCTAGCCTCTAGCCGTCACGCACGCTATCCCTAGGCTTGTCCTCACTCTCTCTCTCTCTCTTACTGGCCTTGACCCAAGTTACGTAACAGCGGCATTGACCTTGATTCGAGGCTGCTGGCATCTTCCAAGCCATGAATGGCCTCAGCTGCCCCTAACCTCAAATGAGGGTCGTGGGCCAAGTTCTTCCATGGCGACTAACAATTTTCAATCAAGGTCACAAGCTATAGTAAAATCATATATGACATGGACTGAGGTCGTCCATCACGATACGTGACCTCAGGTCGAGGTCACGAGACACTATTGTGACCAGGCTGCACTAGTAGAGGAGTGTGTTAGAGAGAGAGAGCAATTGTTTACAGAGGGATGAGAGAGAGCCGAGCATGAACATAAGGGGAGGGGGTCAATGGAACTGGTGAGGAGGTGGGTCAACGGTGGCAGACGACAGTAGGTGGTGGAAAGGTGAGCGGTTTGTGAATGATGGAAGCTGGCACTTGGAGGCTTGGAATTTTTAGGAGTGGCAATTTGATCATTGTTGTAATAAGATTTTGACTTGAGATGGGAAGCAACATTTTGAGAAATAGGGAAATGGTGTTAAAGGTGGGAAAAGTCTTGAGTCTCTTCCTTAAACATAAGTATTCGTTAGTGATGGTGGTGGTTATCCACTGCCAACGTGACACGTGGCGTACCCTGAGTGTCCTACCCAACTAAGCTTGTTTTCGGGAACTTTTATAACTGGTGGTAATAAAATACGCCTACCTTGTTGTGAAAAATGAGAAGATAACTTTATATTTTTATGAAAAGAATTAACGATCAGGATTTTTTTTACTGAAACTTGATAGTTGATATCGCAAAATTCCAAATATTTTAGTAAATTACATTGAGGGAAATTTTTCACGCCTTCTATTATCTTTGGTAAATTGATTAGTATACTATCTACTGTTTCAGTTTTTTTTTATCGTAAATCTCTGAGCATTGGCTGTAAAATGCGTTAATACAAGTAATGCTCCACATAAATGAAAGCACTAAAATATGTAGGATTTCAATATACAATAAATAAAAGAAGAAGAATTTGTATTATGAATGAAAATGTTGAAATGTATAGGTACTCAATATATCACCAAAAACGACCAATTCATATTATCATTAGAAATTTCAAATTGTTGATTTGGTAATGACAATCTAGATAAAGGAATCCAAGTCTGATAAGTCTTTTTCGGAAACACATTCCCACCATATCTGGGGCCTTTGAAAACCCAAATAAAAAGAGTACACCAAAAGTCCAAAGCCACTTTTAATCAAGGTTTATTGGGCTTTCCTTAAGCCCTATCCCAGTCCATGTATGTGTAATAGATGTGCTATGAACGTATGAATTCGATGTACATATATTCAAATAGTCAAAACATAAGACACATATCTACGATACATCTCATTGGATCTCAACCTTAAAAAATTGCCTAAAAATTTCATTCCCGCCTAAGCCTTCTCTCTTACTATAAATTGTAATAATATGTTACAATATAGTGGACAATATTGTAATTTAAATGTTAAATTAATTTTCCAACTAAGTCCCGCAAAGATCTCATATTTTAATTTGATGCGAATTTCTCTGTTTTTTCAACAATTCG
The DNA here is from genome assembly GCA_024733475.1 of Syzygium grande. NCBI lineage: Eukaryota > Viridiplantae > Streptophyta > Magnoliopsida > Myrtales > Myrtaceae > Syzygium > Syzygium grande. Next base: position 16,598,413 of record JAMXDD010000008.1, on the reverse strand, counting down.
AGGGCATGGGTATGGAGACTTGGTATCCGAGCCTACAAAATACCCTACAAATCCCATGAACTAGTTAAGTTCAAGCATTTACCAGTGCAAGGGTAGTTTGCTCTTGGTGGGATTTGCGCGGATAAATTCCAGTTCCTAAATCGAAAATCTACAAAGCCCCAATCATTTGTGTCAGCTTGGAGGATCAATTTCTCTAATATTAAATTCAATAAGCATTCTCTCTTCGGCCATTTAAAACCATTTTTCCTTTTTCTTTTCACTCGTGTAAGCACGTGTGCTTATGCTCTTTGGCTAGTGAGCGCGAGAAAGAGTTGTATTAATTCATGTGACTATATTGGATATGCATGGCCATTGGCATAGACAGGATCATGTGCGAGGCAGAAGTACATATATGGTCATGAGAATCCTTTTCCATGAGCAGATTAATGAACTATTGGTCAAAGGACCAAGAAGATGTCGATGATCAATTAAAAATGATGTATTCTTCTTGACAGCAAATCAAATAACTCTTGATAATAACATAAATGGTATTCAAACTTTGATCAAATGTACAATGTGGTACTTAAAATTTTAATTTATTTAATTAGATCCCTGAATTATTAGTAAATATTCAATATAATCTGTAGACTATATGAAAATGTTTAAAAATTTAGGCACCATATTAAATATTGAACCAAAATTTAAGATCATGTTGTACGTTGTAATAAAGTTTAAATACCCTTTTATGTCACTTTCCAAATTATCAGTTACCGTTCGAGTTTCGAAGTCCGAGCGCATAAAAGCTATCTCCCCCTGGCAAGAGATTCCACTGCCTCACATGGTGGTAAGGGAGCACCATCAACCTCCTTCCATCTTACCCTAGGTGTGTTCCCTCAGTTGCCTCTCTCGCAGGAGAAGATATTCAGTGGGCACGTCGCCTCCCCTAAGAGCCCCTCTCTCTCGGCTGCCTAATCCCGAGCCCCTTTGCCTCCGGTCGAGCCAGATCTGCACTCAAGAGGGAGAGCCTGGCCGCTTTCTTTGTTCTTTTATCTTGAGTCCATATGCTGAGTTTTCTTTGCTCCCAGCCGATGCTCTCCATCACTGAAAACTTCAGTTGGCAAGCTCACACCTTTGACTTCGCTAAAGAATCCGCGAGGATGGTGCCGCCGAGCTTTGATGGCGCCCCCGAAAGTCCTGCTCGTGGTCGGCTCGCCTAACGATGTCCATCGCTGCCGCCTTTGGGGCTGCTGTTCCATCTATCCCGGCCCTCCGGTCCCCGGCTGCCTCCCGCTACCGGGCTCGCGCCTCATGGTTCTGTGCCTGCACCCTTCGTCATCGCCAATGGCATCATCGCTTACCATTGCTGCCACCTCCAGTGCTTCCCGCCCCCAAGATGCCGGAGGGGGATCACTATCAAGGGTCGCAGAGGAGGTAGGGGTCCCGGAGGCGACGCTTGGCCGCGGAGGTGGTGACGCCCCGCCGGAGGCGCTGCTCGATGAGCTTCAGGATTTTGAGGAGAAGAGGTGGTGGTGGTGGTGGTGGTGGTGGGGAATGGCGGGGGTGTCCGGTGGCGGAGATGGATATAATGGTGACTGCGAAGGGGAGAGGAAGGTGGCGTTCGGGAGGTCCGCTTCGGCATGGTGGAGGCGAGTGGACTTGTCGGAGAAAGTTCTAGTTTTACGGAAAGCTACCGACGGCGACCACCACCGCAAGTAAGAAAGGCGAAGTGAGGCGATATGAATTTGAAATTGATCACGACGGAAAGAAAGTGACCAGGATGACAGGGGACCGTGTCTTTTGATATTTCGTCAACGGATTCATGAAATCAAGTCAACGATTCACATAATATCCTTTTTTTTTTCATGAGATTTTATTTTTGATGCCATTCGTCGATTTGAAGTTGAATGCGCAAAATCTTAAGAGGTTTAAGGTGTTAAAGTTGGGAGATTGCTCGGATCTTTTGCTAATTGAAATCGATGCTCCGAGCCTTAGCTCGTTTATTTCTATGGTCAAGTGCCTCTCTTCCTCTTTGAAGACCATTTGTGTTTTTTGCCAAATTATCAGTTACCTTTTTCGAGTTTCGAAGTCAGAACTCATAAAAGCTCTCTCACCTTGGCAAGAGATTCCTCTACCTCACATGGTGGCAAGGGAGCACCATCGACCTCCTTCCATCTTACCCTGGGTCTGTTCCTCAGTTGCCTCTCTCGCAGGAGAAGATATTCAGTGGGCACGTCGCCTCCCTAAGAGCCCCCTCTCTCGGCTGCCTAATCCAGCCCCCTTTGCCTCCGTCGAGGCCGGTCGCACTCAAGAGGGAGAGCCTTGTTCTTTATCTTGAGTCCCCATATGCTGAGTTTTCTTTGCTCCCAGCCGATCTTTCACTGAAAACTTCAGTTGAGTCACCTCTTATGCTGAAAAGAATCCGGCGAGATGGTGTCTCCGAGCGCTTTGATGGCTCTCCATCCTTTGAATGTCCTTGGGCTCTTGGGCTGCTGTTCCATCTATCCCGGCCCTCTCGGGTCCTACCCCGCTCGGGCTCGCCTCCGGCGAGATGGTGTCGTCGGCGCTTTGCTCCGCCTCATTGCCACTCTCCAGCCTCTTTGTTCCCCAAGTTGCCCTCTTGGGGGCTGTTCCATCTAGCGGCTCGCAGAGGAGGTAGGGGTCCAATGGAGGCGACCATTGCTGGCGGAGGTGGTGACGCCCCCGAGGGGGAGGTAGGGTCTGGGAGGCAGGCTGTGAAGGCTCGCCAAGGAGCTTTAGGATTTTGAGGAGAAGAGGGGGTGGTGGTGGTGGTGGTGGGGGAATGGCGGGGTGTCCGGCGGCGTAGATGGATATAATGGTGGATTGTGAAGGGAGAGGAAGGTGGCGTCGGGAGGTCCGCCCGGCATGGTGGAGGCGAATGGACTTGTCGAGAGAAAGTTCTAGTTTCACGAAAGCTACCGACGGCGACCACCGCAAGTAAGAAAGGCGAAGTGAGGCGATATGAATTTCAAATTCGTGATCACGACGAGCAAGAAAGTGACCAGGATGACAGGGGACCGTGTCTTTTGATATTTCGGTCAACGGATTCATGAAATCAAGTCAACGATTCACATAATATCACTTTTTTTTTTTCATGAGATTTTATTTTTTGATGCCATTAAATGGGTTGAAGTTGAATGTGCAAAATCTTAAGAGGTTTAAGGTGTTAAAGTTGGGAGATTGCTCGGATCTTTTGCTAATTGAAATCGATGCTCCGAGCCTTAGCTCGTTTTTATTTCTATGGTCAAGTACCTCTCTTCCTCTTTGAAGATATATCGTAGCTGATGCAGGTTGTGTTCGGGGAGGCAGCCTTACTAGTTACAAGTTTTAGAGAGCGTCTTGTTGCGACCTAAAAAATCGTGTTTTTTCGGTCTTAGGCTAATGGATTAATAGATCAATTAAATTGACTAACCTAGCTCGAGTTCTCCCAAACTCAACCAAATCGCAACTTAGGTCTAATTATGAGCATGCAAATATTTTCAATGGGAGTCGCTACTAATCATTTAAGGTAGGTTGATTAGAAACCTAAATAAAATAGCGGGAATACTATTTTATTTCTGCGAACCAGAAATTATAGATTCAGGAACTTGGTTACGCTTAGATTCCCTAACGCCCTTTCGGTACCAATTTCAAGAAAAATACTCATTTTGACAATTTTGATAAATCCGGACTTAGAGTTCAAAGGTGCAGGAATTTTTTTATTTTCACTTATTTAAATGAAAGCTAACCTATATGTAATGATGTGCAAATATTGACATGCGATTAATGCAACTTAACATGCAAAATATATGTCATGTGACGACGTGACCTATTTCTAATGACGGGCATATTATTTTTTTGTATTTTTTTTAGTGAAATTCGGAATTAAAAATGCCAATTATCTAAACATGCAATTTTAAACTAAAGAAATTAACCTATTCTAGAGTAATCTTTTGGTATTTTCTTTATCAAAATTCGAAATTAAAATCAAGTAAAAAAAATATAACCGCTAAATCTTTCGAATTAAGTCTCGATCTGAAGCCTGACAGATCGATCCTAAAATTTGAAATACCCGCTATGGAAATAACTCTATCTAAAGCCTGATAGATAGATTTATTTCCACGTGTGCGGTTGCGGATTAGGAAATTTTCCTAATCGATCACATCTTGAAAAATTTAGATATCTCAAATATCTTGGATATATTCAAAGGATTTTGAAAATTCTAAATTCTATCCAAATTTGACAGGTAATAGATATCCAAGATTTCAAAAAAAAAGGAAATAAATCCTAATTGAAATAATGCCTATTATTCAAATATGTAAGGTTAGATATCAATAAGCAGGAATTAGGCAACAAAATATTCAAATCAAATAAGGATAAGATAATTACCGATTTGCAGATTTCTTTTCAATTTTGAATTTGCAAAGCGGATCGGGATTGCGGATCGGGATGGTGACGGTGGTGCGTCGAGGGCGGCGCGGCGCGACATAGGGAGCGGTGGCGACGGTAGGCTCACTCACGGCCATGGTTGGCACGGTGGAACGATGGCCTACGGTGATCCTCGCAACTTTCGGGAAAATTTGTGGAAACTCGCTAAGTTGCGGTGATGGTGGTGAACTCAGCTTAATGCCGACGGGGATCTCTTGGATTTGTCGTGGGTGCGACACAGAGAAAAGGAACAGCAACGTGCGGGGCTGTATGTTGAATATGTGCAATGAGTGAACACGTCAGAGTGTGGTTTGTCCTCACGCCTGAACTTGGACTTCCAACCTCACCATATTGGCTCTGACATCTTGCATGTCAACGTGAACATTTATTCTTCATGCAGTGAGTGAAAGTGTCCCCCTCGGCCAATGGACTTCTGTATGAGTGCTCTCCCGATTGAGAACTCTCTGTCTTGGCCTTGAATTCTTCTCCTTCGTCTGTATGGTGCGGCTTCTCAATTCTCTCAAAAATTGCTGACCTCCAGAACCAGTAGGAAGAAACGAAAACTTTTCTCGCTCCCCCCTCTCTCACGTGTGTTCACTCTTGCTATAAGGAATTGTCTTCTGAAAATTATGAGAGCTCCCCGAGTATGAGACATAAACATATATTTATAATGTAAACCTAGGTCAATTAGCCGGGCTTTCTAGTCCTAATGGGCTTAGGTTTAGGCTTTAATTTAATTCTAAGTGAGCTGAATTAATTTGGACTTTTCTTTAATTAAGCAAAATGGGCTAATTTAAGCTTAAATTAAAACAACCAAGCCCTTTTACGTGTGATTTTTGGCCCATGCTTTCCGAGTGAGCCGAGTCTCATTTGGTGCCGAGCTCGATTTTCGTGATGAATTTTAAGCTCGCTTACCACCGCCAATTCAATGCGAAATGCAATTAATCTATATGAACTTAAACTTTATGCTATCGATTTGTAATATTTTTGTTCAAGGGTTAAAATTTAATCCCTAATTTTCTCTGCAATTAACCAATAAATGATCGTCGAAATTTAGGTGTCTAACACATTTGAGTCTGTGATTTAAGCATTTATTCGTCTTCAAGAAAAGTCTGGCAATCAAGCAGGAATATGGAAGTAGCAACATCTGAATCACCCACCCTTTTTTTTCTCATTTTCTTGTTGCAATAAATTGGACTTTGCCTACCCGCTTAATAATTTCAAATTTTGTTGCATAGTCTTTTACAATCTGCAATTACAAGATGCATTTTTTTATCAGGTTGTTCCTGTATTTAATTGTCAAGAATAACATCAATCTTCTTAAATTCATACCCAAGAGGTGTAATGCTCTCCATTTTATAGGGATGAGATTGGCGAATTTAGGTAATCTCAAAAACAGCACATGACTATTTTTCAAGCTGACGACAAAGTTATCGTTTGCTTTGGAAAAGAACTTTTGACAACGTTTATTGATCCATCATTTGTTTGATCATGTCATGATCTAAAAAAGCACCCAAAAAGTGAACGATTCAGGAATCATCTCTAAGGTAGCAGCCCTAAAACCCTATACCTTTCCAAGACCCTTGGAGATATCAATGCAAATCATCAAAGATTCAAAATTAAAATTGTCAAAAGCATACAAAAGTGATGGTGGTGGTGCAAGTCAGGCCACAGATTTCAAAGTGATCACACACAAGAACTATGAAACCAAGATAAGAACATAACAAATGAAGCAAATATATCATTTCTCAGGTTTATTACACAGAACAAGGAGAGTGCAGGATTAACTCTGCACTCCTCTCTTGTGTTTTTATCAGCATGGGAAGGGCCACAGGATAGCCCATGGCCCTTCAAACAACTCGGAAATCACCTAAAAATCTGTCTCTTTACAATGTACACAAAAAAAAAAAAAACATGAAGCCAATCCATCTTCAATGAAACATTTGAAGAAACCGTGGCTCAATGATTCTTTCTACATGTTCATCATAACCCTATTCATCGTCTCCGTCTCTCTCCCGCCTAATCCGTGTCAACCAATCTACAACAAGAAATTTATCTACACTCTAGAGAACCCGGATCCGAAGCACTAAGCTGATTAATTCATATATCGGTTTTTCATGAACAGACCTCTCCGGGTCCACTTTGCCTTGATTGGGCGAGGCGAACAGCTTTGTCGTGACATCCACGAGCTTTCTCCGGCTGATACATGACCTGAAAGTCCTCAGCAGGGCGTTCGGGGCTTCAATCTCCTTGCGATCCTCGAGTTACGTGGATTGATTGAGTTCTGAACAGCGCGAATCTTCGTGGGCATCATGTATGCAAAATGCCACCGCCCGCCACGACAATGCAGCGGAAGAAACGAATCTACGCTGCCCGCAAGAAACAAATTGAGCATCGAAAAATTGCAATACTATTATTGCAGATGAACTTTGACTTCTTTGATTGTCTTGGACACTTGAACCCGGTGCTTCAAATCGCCATGCATGACGTGACCAAGTATCCTAATCCGTTAAACCCAAAATGCTCAATCATTAAAACCCATTATAAATTATCATATCATAATCCAAACGGGCATTGATTTAAGCGACATTGAGCAAATCGAAGCGTAAGCCAACTCACGAATGTCTTGAGGTAGGGCTTGAGACCGGACTTCTCGAGCCGTCGAGCAATAGCCTTTTTGCCTGCCTGCCTCTTCGGTGAACTCTGAACTCTGCCGACTCGGCCTGCCACGCCGCCACGCCGGGGCCCTCCGAGATCGACCCTCTTCCTCCCGAGACCCCGCGTGCCGTCACGAGCCCAAACCCCAATGCCTCCTCCCATCCCTCACCTCGCTCTGCCCCCAACTCCGCATGCCTTCAAGTCCAACACCATATCGCCAAGACGCCATTTCTACTACTCCCCCTTTGCAGAAACCAAACCGTAGTCGGTGAGTCGGTCAAATGAAGAACACCCACAAACAGAAACGAGCGGGCGCGCAAAACCACGCATCAAAACCAGCATCCGAGAAACGAATTCGTCGGACATCGAAGGAGCTAAAAGACACGAACCTGGTCGGATTCGATCGATCCGTGTGAAGTGTGTGTGTGTGTGTGTGTGTGTGTGTGTGTGTGTGTGTGTGCTCGTGAGTGATTTCGCTGCTTCTACTTCACGCTTTGCGTCAAGAAACCATTTTACGGTGCTGCTCAGGCACACAATAAAGAAAACTCAGCATATGGGGGACTCAAGATAAAGAACAAGAAAGTGACGCGGGCTCTCCCTCTTGAGTGCAGATCTGAGCTCGGCGGAGGCGGAGGGGCTCGGGATCCAGCAGCCGAGAGGGAGGGGCTCTTTGGGGGAGGCGACGTGCCAGATGCAGATCCGAGCTCGCAACGAGGGGCTCTCCCTCTTGGCGCAGATCGACTCGGGCGACCGGGCGGGGCTCTTGGGAGAGGCGGAGGCGGAGGTGGTGGAGAAAGAGAGAGAGAGAGAGTGTGTGTTTTGGCTGTTCTTAAAGAAGGAGGCCTAAAGAAGGGCCTTAGAAATTGAAAAGAGAGAGAGAGAGGGGGGATGTTTTAGGCGGGAACTTAATTTTTCAGCTCTGTCCCCACATAGAGAAAAGAAAGCCTTTTTAATTTTTTCAGCAAGTCCAACTCAGCGCCACGTGTCTCCCGTTGAGTGGAGCCAACTAAGCTCATGCGCACTGCGTAGGCGGATGACCTGGCATGTGCAAACCACTGAATATCTTCAGCTCTCGAAGAGCTTGCTCCGAATGGCAGAGGATGAGGATGCCAATGCCCTGCAAGAGATCAGGTAAGTTTTGGTCGGTAATGGATGGAGATGTTTCTGGGGATATATCGAAGGAACGTCGTCTCACTCTCTTTGGGAGACTGTTCTCAACCCCATCCATGACTTTCGGAGCCTTTGTGAATACGATGAAACAAGCCCGGAGAATTGAAGACCTGGTTTCTGCCCACCTGGGTTCTGCCCTTTTTGCATTTACGTTTAAATCCGAAGGAGACAGAAACAGAGTTTTAGAATCTGGTCCATGGTTTTTCGCGAATCGTGGGACCGATCCCCAATGAGATATGCAACTTCACAAGTTTAAGAGAGTTGCTGCTCCGTCAAAATAGGATATCGGGATCGATCCCGAATTGCATTGGAAACCTGAGCAGGCTTCAAAAAGTTTACCTTAAGTTCAAATAACATGACATCGGTTATACCTGTTAGCCTGTGGAACCTTGAAGAACTAATCTTCCTCGATCTGTCACTCAATTCTTTCAATGGAGGACTACCACTTGACATGGCTACTTTGTGACGGACTTATTTTCCGTCGCCAAATTTGCTATGGAAAATAAATCCGTCGCAAATTTTTTTCTATCGCAACTTTGAGACGGATTGTTTTTTCCGTCGCAACCGTCATAAAATTGCATCTTATTTTATTTCCGATGCAAATTTGCGACGGATTTTTTTTTTCTATCCCAAAATCCATCACAAATTTGCGACGGATTTATTTTCCGTAACAAATTTGCAATGAAAAAAAATAAGCCCGTTGCAAATTTGCAACGGATTTATTTTCGATCGTAAATTTACGATGGATTTTGCGGCGGATTTATTTTCCGTCGTAAATTTGCGACAATTTTTATTTTCGTGGCAAATTCCGTCGCAAAATTGCGACGAATAATTTTCGTCGCTAGTTTTGCGACGGAAAAAATATCCATCACAAATTAGCGACGAAAAATTCCTCGTCGCAAATTTTCGTGGCAAAATCCCATTTTTTTTGTAGTGCTCCGCGGCTAGTGGGAAACAAAAAAAAAAAAGGAAAGAAGGAAGGAAAAAAGAAAGAAAGATCTCAGCGTTGTTATGGAAAAAAAAGGAAAGAAGGAAAAAAAGAACATTGCTAGTTAATAATGCATAGAAATAAAGTGTTCAAATTTAATAGGTTGTTATGGCAGATTAACCCTTCCTTAAAGTATAATGCAACGCTTTGGCATGCAATGTTGTTGGGAGCATATAAATCAACCCTCCTCTCCCAATTTAGGTATAGATATAAAGTTAGGAGCTTTCTCTCGATCTAAATCCAAATCTAGGAGTTTCTTAAAGGTACGTATTTGATCTTTAGTGCTTCAACATCATGTTGCTGTTGTTATCTCCGTATGGTGATAGGGTTGAGGATGCCGAATCTAGAAGTGCATTGCATGTCGTAGTTTTTGGAGGAGAAGATCTCAGCGTGTGCCCATCAACGATGGTTCCAATGATCGGCATATGATTGTTTTTTTTTTATACCGCAATAGATCCAGTCTTTTGGGCTAAGAGCGTGCTTGTAGTTGCAGGATGTACTCTTTTGTTTTCTGGATTTTGTTTTGTTTTGCAGCTTTTTTTGCATTTGCTTTACTTAGAAGTTTTCTATGTTCCTCTCCTATTTGATCTTGAAAAATAAATGAAATTTTCTTTCGACAAAAAAAAAAAAAAATACTTGAATATAGGTGAATGTGGTTGAATTACAAATAAGTAAAGGAGATTTTGAGGCTTATATTGTCATTCTGCTAAGATTTTTTTGGGAAATTACACGAGTCTGCCTTTCAAGTTCTTCATTTCTTTTAAATTTTTAAGAGTAAGAATTGGGCAAGAAGAAAGCCACTAACCATCTTTCTTTCTTTTGGAGTTTCTTTTTAGAGCAACTTTTTAAATTTTTTCTTTTTGCCACATGAACTGATAAAGAAGAAAGTCATTAACCGTGGTTGAACCTCAACCGTCCAGACCAATTCATACAAAAGAGTCAATCTTGAAATTTATCATGCTCAATGCATTCACACTTGGATTTCACTGAATACCTTCATCTATCGAAAACCTTTATACGATGGTACATGGGGATTTTGTTGGACATACTATAGTAATATTTCTCATTTGGCATGTGATGGGATTTGTCCATGCATAATGTACAAGAGATTTGAAATGAAAGCTTGCTAATTGCCCCACTGATGATTTTAATTGGGAGCCATGCTCGCTGTTTTAGAAAATGATGTCTTATTTGATACATGTGACTCGGGCAAGTAACGTGCATCATGGGAAGTAATTGAAACAATAGTTCGAACACTTAAAAAAAAGATTATTCAATGTTTGCTTTTTGAAAAAGAGTCCATATAATGATAAAAAAAGATGGTTTTAAATATTTTATTTCTCCATCCAATAAAGTTGTTTTCTTATTGTAAATCCGTTATGACGCTTCATAAGGATTGAGAATGACCACATAGGTACGTAACACGTGCAAGGATTACAGATGTTGGAGGAAATTCACAAGGCAAGCCACAAATTCCTCCACAATCCGCACATGGACGAGCGATTTTGCTCTCTGACAATCGCTTTCAAACTTTAATCATCGACAGGATATGGCCGGTTTAAATGAGAGCACGCTCAATCTTGCTCATCCAATGCGAAGAAGAACCACCCACGTGTGCCAATTCTTCGAGATTAGAGAAGCACTCTATCAATGCGGTGGCATGATTTGCAAACACTGTAGAAAAAAGCTTTTAGCTCCAATCCTACAAATGGGATGGGGCATTTGAAAATAGCCAACGAGTATAGCTATTTCATTAGGAAAGTAAACTATCATTCGTTTATAACTCGATTGATATACTAAATCGGTGTCTATATATTATATATTGAAATTGAAATGTTGCTCAAGGCTATCTCGGGCATTCGCTCTCTCCGTATCATCCGTTTAGTTTGATTTCTCTTTACCATTTTGATGTGGAAAAATCAAAATAATCTCTCTTGGATTAAAACAAATAATCAACTTCTTTTTTTTTGGATAAAATAAAGGAAATATTTAAAACAGAAAAGGGGGTTAAATCAGGCCCAAGAACGTGACGGCCCGGGGTTGGCGGCATACACGGCTCATGGGCTTTGCCTGGCCTGACACGAAAAGGCCTCGAGCCGGGGTTGGTCTACTAAATCCTAAGAAAGATTATTGGTCAAAGGACCAAGAAGATGCCAAGAAGATTATTGGACGGGCGGCAGCTGGAGAGCTTGCCGAGGGACCTGGCGGCTGCGGTCGAGGCCGGGAGGATCCCAGGTTCGGTCGTGTCGAGGTTCTTCGAGCTCGAGAGGTCGCCGTTCTTCCGTTGGTTCATGCAGTTTGGAGGTTTCAAAGGAGAGGCTTCTCGCCGACGATCTCTTCCTTGCGAAGATTGCCATGGAGTGCGGAGTGGGGATCTTCACCAGGGTATGTCTTCGATCTCTCGGTTCTTCGTTTGAATGATTGCTGCATTTTGTTTTCTGCTGATCTGGTTGCTGCTGGCGATTATTTTTTGTATTTCTTGACGTTTCGTTCGTGGATCTGCATTATATTACTGCCTTTTCTGTCAAATGTATGCCAAGAAATGTTCAGGGCAGTCCTGCTGAGAGCTGGATAATGTTGTCTAAAATTAGGTATACGGAAACTTAGAGCGGTTTGGGGAAGTTTGGGTACATATTTCGGCTGTGATTATCAGTGGGAGAAGTGGATTGTTCTAAATTACTCAGGCGGCATAACATTTACATGACAGAGCTCTGCTCAGCAGCAATATTTGGTCCTCCCTAGGATCTTTTGCTCGTGATGGTGTGACGGCAATATATCGTGACCACAACTTTGGGAGGCTAGACTCTAGAAATATGAACTTTAGTTGTGACTATGATACTTTGCGCTATCAACAGGCATGGAGTGAACGATCAGGACTCCAACTTGGATCAAGTTGATCTTTCCTGTTATGATCTTCATGCCGGGTAAGGTACTTGACAAAAATTGTTGTCTGATATGTTGGATGATATTCCATCGCGGATGTTATCTTATTTTTGGAAGGGCCTAGCCTTACCGGTTACTAGAACTGGATTGATAGTGGGTAGGAGAAACGTTACTCATATGTAAATTTAAGATGGTCGATATGGAGGATAATGTGTGATAAAGGAAGGACATAGTGGTCTTTCAAGTGATGCTGCCTCATGGACTGGTCACAAGAAATGGAACAATTGGCTTGGCTTAGCAAGAGTTACCAGCTAATGAGTTTGTTGTGGGTGCCATCAGAATAAATATGCTAAGAATGCTAAATAACTTGAAGAAGGAGAAACGAATGCATTCTAGATTCTAGTTGGCTATTGTGTTCTGGGTCGCGAAACGGGTCTTCAGTCCACAGTGGTTGATTTTCTTTATATGGCTACCAATGGGAAAACTGAGAAAGTGTATGGGAAGACTTTAGACACACTTAAAATTCCCATCGTAAGAATGACATTCTAATCAACATTGACATAGTGAATTAGTTTGAGTCTTTAAAAAAATCCTCCATTATCATTTCTTGTGTGACTCATGTGATTTTGAGGTTATTCCCAAATACTTTTATTTTCTTTCGTGCTATTTATTGGGATTAGTAAACTTGGAAACTCTTATAGCCCCGCTGACGACGAGGCGAAGTTCGGCTTCCAGCGGCCGGAGATGTACAAGGGCAGCCTCGCCAACATCGTCGACCCTCCCCCCAAGCTGCTCGGGGCCGCCCTCAAGGCCCGCAAGAGTGAAATCCCCATCAAGGTTGGTTCGGATTGAAGGTCGAGGGTTTTTGTGCTCGCGCGTGGCGTTGGCTTTTTTTTTTTGTTGTGCGGAAATCGTGGTTGTGGAGCTGGTTTGGGCTCTGGATCTGACGAGGAAGGTTTGTTGATGATTTGTGGATTTTCTTGCGTTTTGACTTGTGGTTTTCTTTTTGTAGACGAGGCTGACCATGTGTGGAGGATGCAATGGGATCGAGTGTTCGGATGGGGATGTGTTGATCTTCCCTGAGATGATCAAATACGAGTGAGTTCTTCCCTCTGTTTACTTCTTGAAGGGGAGTTTTACATCTGCTGTGAGATGGTTAGCTGTTGCTTTGATATGTGACTTGGATTTTCTTATGAAGGGGATCAGCTGTTTGTTAGCCCATGCTCTCACATAGGTGCCCACAAATATGCTGGGAATTTGATAGTCTTCTCTCCACATTCTGAGGGAACAATCACGGGTCATTGGTCAGTCCTGGTTTAAACTTTCTCTAAGTTCTTTCTCAAGCTGTAGAAACCACGAAATATTGATTTCAATAGCATTATGTGAGTTGACTTTATGATCTGATTGTAGGTATGGTTATGCAACCCCTGATGATGTCCCTGAAGTTCTCGAGCAGCATATTGGGCAAGGAAAAGTGATAGAGAGGCTTCGGAGGTTTGCACTTTTGCTCTCTGTGCATAGAGCTTTCAACGAGTTTATTTAGTTGTTTATGCTCACCAGTACTGAAAAGTATTAGTACTGGTTTGCCTTACTTCATGGTACTAATGGCTGCGAACTAAACATGGTAGTCTTTCAATGTGAAACAACTGCAGGATGAGTTGTGCGATGCGACACTGCTTGTGTTTGCGAAGATTGGTTGTGTTTTGTGCTTTAGATTACTTGTTTTTCTGCCTAGATCAAATTACATAGGACTCGTCCTGGTGACCTAGATGAGGTTGTGAACTTGGTGGCACTTCAAAAATGTATCTTTTTCTTTGTAATTGTCCATTTTAGTGAAGGAATTGTTGGAAATGCTAGTAGGAGGATTGCCACCTTGAGGTTGCTTAAGTAGGTGCTTTAAAGTGCTCAAAATTATTTATTCTCTCATTATGTGTACTATAAAGAAAAATATTTATGTCATTCATGTGGTAAATGTAGATGAATGTATTTCATGTTGGCATTATTATAATATTTTGATGTTAGTAAGTGCTTAATCAATGTTAAATATCAATTCTAGAAATTAATTTTTCTTTTAATTAGATTTAAAATCGAAAAATAAAAGAAATGATTTTATCATATGATCACAAATTATAAAAGTTTGTTGCAAAAATAAAATTTCGTCGCTAATTCTGTCCCTAAACAATATTCGTGCAGAGTTCGTCGCTAAAGAATTAATAAAAATTCGTTGCTAAAGTCATTTCTAAACAATGTTCGTCACTAATTAATAAAAATTTGTCGCTAAATTCGTTTCTGAACAATGTTCGTTGCTAATTAATAAATTTGTTGTTGCTAATTAATAAAAATTAGCGACAAAAGTTAAAATTTTTCGTCGCTAAATTTTGTGACCCTAATTGGCGACAATATTCTTTTCGTTGCTATTTTCGTTGCAACTTTCGTGGCAAATGCCGTTGCTAAACCTTCGTTGCTAATTAGCAACGAATTTTGCCACAAATACAGTTCGTGACAAATTAGCAATGAATTTTTCCACGAATAAAGTTTGTGGCAAATTAGCGACGAAAGTTGAAAGTTTCCATCGCTAAATTTTGCGATGCCGAGTTGGCGACAAAATTTTTTTCGTCGTAAATTCATTTAGTGACGAATTTTGCCAAAGTTTTTGTGGCAAATGCCGTTGCTAAAATCTTATTTTTTTGTAGTGAAATCTACCAACTCTAAAGACAATGTTTCTACTTGGAGAACATAGCAGTTGTTATGCCTTCCCGAAGTTAGATACGAGTTGGACTCTTGTTGGGTGAAATTTCATTGATGGAAAATCTTGTCGTGCTTTCAATTGCTTTCCTCTCACTCATAAAGCTCAAAAGAAGATCATGAAATTTGTTGCAGATGTCTATACCCAATTCCGTCAAAAAGAAATTTTTGTGTACAAACAAATATTATACAATGCTCAAATTCTACAAACTTAATGTGTACAAACAAAGATTATACTATGCTCAAATTACTGTGTACACCTTATTTCTTGTCAAGGAAGTGACAACTTTATCTTGTTGAGCTTAACCATGACAGTTTCCATGTCCGTTCTTTCCTCAGGCAAGATCTTTGAACATTCTAGTCCTAACTCTAGGATCGATAAGACTATCCTCTTGAGTTCCGGGAGCATCAGATCTTCATGTTTTGTGCTAAGGATTCCTCTATCCATGACGTCAAGCACTTTGTCTGGAGTTGCTGCACCTACCCATTGCGTCAAGCTCATATCCGCATCGAACATTTCATTAGTTGGCTTCTTCCTAGTAATCACTTCCAACAACAATATGCCGAAGCTGTACACATCTCCTTTAGTCGAGACTTTTCCTTCTGAACCGTACTCTACAAGCATCATAGATTGTTACATAAGAATATCAATTATTAACATTTTACTTTTTGGGACATAAGTAATAAGATCGAAAGGCATACGAGTGTTAATATATCTCTATTATATTACACCATTATATTGGAAATCAAAGGCTTGAATTAGTTAAAATTCACAAATGTACCTGGACCAATGTAACCAATCGTGCTGAGAGTTTGGGTCTATGTTTCAAGCTTGTTCTCAGCCAAAATCTTCGCGATTCCAAAGCCCCAGACTTGTGCTACTAGGTCCTCGTTTAGAAAAATATTGCTAGGCTTCAGATCACAGTGCACAATGGGTTCTGGTTGGCAATGGTGGAGGTATTCAACCGCCATTGCTACGTCGACCATTATCTTCACTTGCCGATGGAGACCCAAGTTATAGTTGTTGGAATAAAGCCACTTCTCCAATCTCCCGTGGGGCATGTATTGCAACACCAGAGCTCTTAGATTGGCGTTCGTGCAGGTGTTGATCACCTTGACGAGATTCCGATGCTTGATCTTGTGGAAAACCTCACATTTTGCATCGAAACTTTTGATAGCACCTTCAATATGGAGATTCAGTACTTTAACA
The DNA here is from genome assembly GCA_024733475.1 of Syzygium grande. NCBI lineage: Eukaryota > Viridiplantae > Streptophyta > Magnoliopsida > Myrtales > Myrtaceae > Syzygium > Syzygium grande. Next base: position 16,582,355 of record JAMXDD010000008.1, on the reverse strand, counting down.
GCGATGTTTGTCCCAATGACTAGAGTCCCTTTGCATACAGAGCTAAAGCATCCTGCTTCGAGCAAATTGCTTTCGCTGAAGTTGTTAGTAGCAGAGCAAAGCTCGATATGATATCATTGGGTGTTCAATTCTAGGCGGGTTTTCCACTGAAACTGGAGCTTTTTTTCCAGTGTTCTGATGCTTTCTAAGCAAGCAAATAACAAGGACTAAAAGTATAATATAGTTGGAACCATAATGTATAGTACCAGAGTGGCATGTCCCTTGATGATTTCTTTCCATTTTCTTTGCAAAATGGGACTTGAAAAGCCGCATTTCCACAAAGTGCTTCATTACCAACGAGCGAGAGAGCTGAGAAATTTGCAAAGGGTCCGCCATTAGGAATTTCTCCTGGTAGCTTATTGAAGGACAAGTTCAAATTTTGCAGATATGTAAGCCCTTCCATGGACTTGGGTATTGCGCCTGATAACTCATTGTAGGAGAGGTTGAGGAAATCCAATCCTTTGAGGTTGCCGATTGCTTGCGGTATGGATCCTTGAAACGAGTTCCTTGACAAATTGAGAGAAGAAAGGCTCTTCAACTCCTAGATGGAGCTGGATATGGCACCGGTGAGTCGGTTCCAAGAAAGATCAATGCTGTCTATAGCTCTCATTTTCCCATGTCAAGTGGTAGTCCTCCATTGAAAGAATTGAGTGACAGATTGAGGAAGATTAGTTCTTCAAGGTTCCACAGGCTAACAGGTATAACCGATGTCATGTTATTTGAACTTAAGGTAAACTTTTGAAGCCTGCTCAGGTTTCTAATGCAATTCGGGATCGATCCCGATATCCTATTGTGCCAAAGCAGCAACTCTCCTAAACTTGTGAAGTTGCATATCTCATTGGGGATCGGTCCTTCGAGATGGTTGTTATCAAGATGCAGCCTTTGCAGGCTTTCTAGTCCTCCGATCGATGATGGGATGTTGCCCACTATATCGTTGTCACTCATCTCTAGGAAAGTCAAGCTCTTCAGGAAACCCATTTCGCTGGGAATGTGACCTCTTATTTGAAGGTATGGAGCGAATAGAAATTGTAAGGAATTGGACAAGTTTCTGATAGATTCTGGTATGGAGCCACGAAGCAGGTTATCTTCCAGAATCAAAATTTCAACTGATTGGCAATTAGATAAAGCAGAGATAAAATCAAGCTCCGAACCATCAGTCTCTCCTGTTAGCTGATTTGATGCAACCGCAAAGAGTCTGAGGTTCTTCAAGTTGCCCAAACTTGTGGGTATGGGTCCGCTGAGTTGATTTTTCCCAGCATCGAAACGGATTAGGCTCGAAAAATTCGAAATATACTGTAGGAAGTTGCCACCAAAGCCATTATCCGAGAGAACGAGTATTTCCAAATTTGGAAGGCTTAGTTCGCTACTCAGGAGAAGGCTTCCGGAGAGGGAATTGCCCCTCAAAGAAAGCACTTGTAGAGAAGAAATGTTAAAAACCTCCTGGGGCACTTCGCCCGTTAGCAGATTATTCTGAAGGCTCATTTCATTCAGATTGACCAACTTGCCAATCTTGGAATGTCCCCTTCAATGTGGTTAATTCCTACGTACAGCATGCGCAAGCTTAACATGTTACTGATGGTTCGAGGAATCATGCCAGTCAAGTTGTTACTACCGAGATAGAGCTCCTGCAGCTTTTGCAAGATGTCCATGTCTCGAGGAATGCTTCCCTGAAAACGATTGTGTAACAACAACAACACGAGAAGCTCTTTGCATTGGGTTAGCGTCTCTGGTAGCATGCCGCTGAATTCGTTGTAAGACAGCAAAAGCCTCCGAATGTTAGGCCAGTGGGAGCAAAGATCGGAGGGAAGACTCCCTGAGAGATTATTATACATAAAGTCGACATCGGTGAGCGATCCATTGAAAAGTGTTGGAGGAATTGAACCTGTGAGATTGGCCTTGGCCAAAGTAATGTCCTGCAATGTGGATATGTTGCCCAGGAAGCTCGGAATTTGACCCCTCAATTCGTTGAGGCTAAGAAAAATTTGTTGCAATTTAGGGAAGGTGCCAAATTCTTTTCGGTATGCCACCGGTTAGCCTGTTCATCGTGAGTGATATCACTTCGAGATTTTGGCATTGGGCTAAATTAGGAGGAATGTTTCCTTCAAACTGGTTCAATCCGAGTTTGAGTTCTTTCAGGTGGCGAAAACGACCGATTTCCATTGGAATTCTCCCATAGAAACTATTGTGGAGAAGATCAAGAGAAACGAGGAAAAGAGATTGCTTAGATAAGGAGAGAGTCTTCCCTGGAGACCCACGTGCGAGAGGTCTAAAGCCATGACTCTCTGTCTGCGGTTGCTGCAAATGACACCAATCCATTCACAAAAGTTTGCTTCTGCAGTCCAATTGCCGCCTTTGATGGTGTTCATCGGGTCGACCTCGATCGCTGATTGGAAGCAGAGGAGCGCATCTTGATCAGTGAAGTTGCTGGAGCAAATGGCAGGCTGAAACATCACTAGGGAAGCGAGCAAAAGATGAAATGCTAAAGAGATGAACTTCTCCATGGCGAACAGTCTCTTTTGATTGCGTCAATAGACACTTTGCTAATTAGGACCTATTCTTAGTATTCATCCCAACACCTAACTAATTATTGTCTTAAATGACCAAATGTCGCGACCGAAACTCCGAGCCTTCTTAGAATAACGTGCAAAAAGCGGGGGGCTCGCTTTGCATGCGTGCTAAGTCTAGGTTTAGGACTTAACCGGGCTCTCCCAGCCCATACCATATCACGACTTAAGGTTTAAATTTTTAACATGCGGGTGATTTACACGCAGGAGTCGCCACTAATCGATTTGGGGTAAGTCGATTAGAAACCCAAATAGGGTGACGGGAGAATCACTCTATTCCTACGAACCAGAGATTAGCTAAGTTCGGGGACTTGGTTACATTAGTTGGATAACTAATGCCCTTTCGGTACCATTTTACCCTGTTCATTTTTTAAAACATTTGTCAGGCAATTTGGATTGATTTTAGGACCTTTCTCCTAACATGTGAGGTGATCAAGCGAGTACATAATCAGAAACGATCAGCAGTCATGCAGATATGCAGCCCTAGGGTTCTAATCCTAGATAAGTCAGATGACATTTGAAATGCAATAGTTCATGCAATTGTATTAAAAAAACATGCATATTACCCCTACAATGGTAAAAACATGCAACATATTATCAAGGCGATTTCGGACTTGTTTAATTTGAATAAAATAACAACATGCATAGTTATAAAGGATTAGACACCCAAATAAGTCATGCAAAATTTTTTTTTTTTCGGAATTTTTTTTTTTCAAAAAAAAAAAAATTGAGAGAAAAAAACGAAATAAGAAAAGAAAAATAAAATCTCTTTTTTTAAAAAAAAAAAATTTTTGAAAAATTTTTTTTGAAAATTTGTTTTTGAATTTTTTTTTTCGAAAAAAAACCGAGATAAAAACGAAATAAAGAAAGAAAGGAAAAAAAAAAAAAAATTTATTATTATTATTATTTTTTATAAAAAATAGAAAAAAGAAAAAAGGAAAAGAAAAACCATTTTTTAAAAACTTTTTAATTTTTTTTTTAAATTTTAAATATTTTTTTAAAATAAAATAAAATAAAATAAAATAAAATAAAAAAACCGTGGGATCGGTGCGAGGCAGACCACGGTCAACGAATCGACCCGGGCGTTGACCGGGTCGGATCTGACTGATTCGGGTCGAGTCCGGCCGGATCCGCAGAACCCATGAGGAGAAGGCGGCCGAGGATAAAATGGTGGTTCGCCCGGTAAGCCAGGACCGCCGCCCGGAGCGATCCACAGGGTCACCACCATCTTCTTCACCGACCGCCCTGGCTGCCATCCGTACGTACTCGCCCGTGAGCGAGCACAACTTACCAGCGTCATTTGGACATTTTTATCGAGCGGTGGTAGAGGCGCGGCAACAGAGAGATATTTGACCTCCTCCGTGGCGACGTCGGCTCAATGACTCACCTACGCCTCTGACGGTGACACAAGGATGACGGGGGTGGCGGTATATGGTAGGAATGGCATACACAGGGGCCGTATGAGTCCCGCCAGCTCGCACAAAAATAGGGGAGAATAGGGGACTTACCGGTAGGGGGTCTCACCCGGTCGGCCAGCAGCGTCTGGGCGGCTTCCGGCTGAATACAGCGTCGGCGACCTTTGCTGGTTCTTCTTTGGACTCGGCGGACTCGGCTCTCTCTTTTTCTCTCTCTCTGTTCTCGGCTCTCTCTCTCTCTCTGTATCTCTCTGTGGCCTTTCTCTCTCTCTTTTTTTTTCTCTACGGCGCCCAGGGGATGCTCAAGGTCGTCGGTCGGTCGGCTGCTGGATGGCGCCATTTGGGACTTGAGGCCCCTCTCTCTTCTATTCCCTCCGGTTTCTCTCTCGGTCTCTCTTGTCTTCTCTCCCTTACATTTTTTGTTTAAAATTGCCGACCGAGTTGCGGGGGAGGCCTCTCTGGGACCCGGTTTATAGATGGCGAACGGAGACTCGGATCGCCTTAATGGCCCCGTATGCAGGTTCATCTTTGGCCTCGCTCGACCGATGACGACGACGAGGAGCGGGCGCCGGAGCGCGCCATGCTCGGCCGCATGTGGCACTGCAGGAACAACACGCGAAGGGAGAAGGAGAAGCCTGTTTTACCGCCTGCACGCGCGAGGAGGGAGAAGGAAAGGAGAAGCCGGGCTTCATGGGGAAAAAAAAGAAAGAAAAGAAAAGAAAAGAGAAGAGGGGTCGGAGGAGGGAGGAGGTCTACGGGGGAAAAAGAAAAGAAAAGAATCAATGAGTCTGCATGTAGGGGTGAATGGTTCATTTCTAATCTTCGTAATTGATTTTTTCTTTTTTTCTTTTTTAATTAATTAACTACTTAATTAAAAAACAAAACATTTATTATATTATTATTTTTTGGAAAATTTTTTAAAACACTTTAATAGACCATATTAACACAAACAGGCCTAATTTCTATATGCAATGCATGGAAACATATATTTTTGTTTTTAGGAATTAATAAGAATCAACTCCTAAATTTTGTGCAATTAATTTTGGGCAAATTAAAAATAGGTGTCAACAGTTGCCCCTCTTTGAAGGTGAGCTCGCAGAGGTTGAGTTCGCAGAGGTTACGTTCAAAGATAAAATGACACCTAAATTTGGCCCATGCATGTTCAATGAATGTTGTTTTTTTGCGAGACCGTGAGTCTCATTTTTATGATGCAATAAGATGATGCATGCTAAAGCAAATAAAAACATACAGGGCTACTTACCTTTGCCGAAGGGTAGAGTAATTCAAATAATTGATATTGTGTGTCGAGGACCCGAACCTTTCTTGATCGCCTTGGCGGGGAAAAACAGTTTGTCTAGGACCCGAACCTTTCTTCGGTCGCCTTTTTACGAAGATTTTGTTTGTCTAGGACCCGAACCTTTCTTGATCGCCTTATTTGGAGATTGTTTTTTGTCTAGGACCGAACCTTTCTTGATCGCCTTGATCGACTGGATTTTGTTTGTCTAGGACCCGAACCTTTCTTGGTCGCTTATTTAGGGATTTTTTAAAGTACCAGGGATCCTTGCCCAAGGATTTGATGGTTTGCACTGGTGGGTCCTCGCCATCGGTCTTGGAAACTCAAGCGATGAGCACCTCGGGGTCCTGCCCGAGGATTTGGTTTGCCTGGTGGGTCCTCGTAGAGGTCTTGGAAAGCTCAAGCGATGAGCATCTCGGGGTCCTCGCCTGGGGATTTGGTTTACTGGTGGGTCCTCGCCCGTGAGGTCTGGAAAGCTCAAGCGATGAGCACCTCGAGGTCCTCGCTTGGGGATTTGGTCCCCTGGTGGGTCCTCGGGTAGTCCGGAAAGCTCAAACGATGAGCACCTTGGGGTCCCTCGAGATTTGGTTTTGCTGGTGGGTCCTCGCCAAGCGGGTCTTAGAAAGCTCAAGCGATGAGCACCTCGGGGTCCCTCGGGGGATTTGGTTTACTGGTGGGTCCTCGCCCGTGAGGTCTGGAAAAGCTCAAGCGATAAGCACCTCGGGGTCCTCGCCCGGGGATTTGATGTGAACAGAGGGAGTCGATTCCGTGCTCAAAAGGGTGAACATAGGGGTTAGTCCAATGTTCAAAGGGTACCATAACAATTGTAGGTACATGGATTTTTTGGAACCGGGCATTGGTAGAATATACTTACGGATACGTTCTCTCGCCTCTTAAGGGCATGTCTCCGTCGGACAAGTTTTTCTTTGTGCAAACACATATGCATTTATTGGAGGAATAGACAAGCGGGGCTATTCACGAATATTATCTGAAATATCTTGACCAGTTAGTCAAGATGTATTTCATTTTCAAAAGACACCAGTTTACCTCCGGGTAGTTTGAAGAGAAATTTGATGATTTTGGGATCGGGTAAGAAGCGAGAATGTACTTACAGGCACGTTCGGAGGTTTGATGTATCATCTGCTGAATAACCAACCTTTTTGGGGCATCTCTCTTGGGATGATAATAAAGGCTTTTTCGAGGTTTCGAATTTTTGTACTCTATCACCGGGATTAAAACTACGAGCTGTCAAAGATGATTAGCACAAATATGCATGCATTCATCGAGGGATAGACAATTTGGGCTGTTCAGTGTGCATTTGAGGGTTTATGCATGATGATTTTACCATATTTACATCACCGAAATCCCCAAGGGTCAATCAAGACAATTTTTCGCAAGATGGACTTGCTTGAGATGGCGAGCGAGGGGCTTTCGGTCGAGAGAGGACTTTCCACTCGCTCTCATTGAAAAGGGCTGTTTGTCCCGTCCATTAATGCACGGGAACATCGAAAACACTCAATCTAACCGCTATCACATCAACAAGGGTCTCGAGTTTTTTCATAAGCGATGCGACACCGCCAATCGAGAGGTCTTCTCTTGGTCGTAATGTAGGCTTGGTCAATGGCTTAACAAAGGTATTTATTCAAGTCAAGGCCATAAAAGAAAATATTCTGCAATTATCTCCGGATTTACAAGTCAAGAACCCTGCAAAACGAGATAAAAATAGTCTTGCTCGCACCTCCTCGAGCGTTGTTTATAAAAATTTGAAATCTCACGCTAATTCAAGTGCCTCAGTCAGAAGAGACTTCATTAGGGATGTAACGTGGGCTTGGTTTATGGGTTGAGAAACGAAATGATCATTGGGCTCAAAAATGTGTGTACGGGTGAGAATTGGTGATTCTCTTGGCATTGTCACCAGTCTTCTTCTCCACCGTCAGGATCCTTCTGGAAGATTCCCCGGATAATCCTGTGTTTCAGCATCTTTAACAACTTTTCCTCGGGGCCTCTGTGTCAAGCATCTTCCTAGATACCATTTTATCTGTCATGTAGCGGATCTTTGCCAAGACAGAGTTCCTAAAGTAGGAATTTGTATCAAAGGAGAACTCAAGTCTAAATCTTTTGGGGTAGACTACTCTCCACCATTTGATAACTTTAAGGTATTTGGGAGCACATTATCCAGAAAATAAGAACTCCTTTCTTCTCATCTTCTTCATCGTTTTTCTTCTTCTTTTTTCTTCTTCTTCTTTTTTTTTTTTTTTTATTCATGGGCATTGGCCTTGCTTTTACCAGTACACTTTGCTTTTTCATGCCCCTGTTTTTCAGCATTTTTTTGCTGTTCTTTTGGTGTTGTTAGGACTAGCTTTGAACAAGATTGAAGCAGAACAATGTTTTTAGACTCTTGGAGTCTTCATCTTTATTCGGCACTTGGGACCGTGACGCTCAAACTGTGATGACTTTTGCCTTGCCCCGGTGTGGGGATGATCACCAATTGGGTTCATATGAAATGAAATTGATGGCTCAATTGGGCTAGCAAAGGATATGAGTGTATGGGATGGAGAAAGAAGCGCTCTTCGTCCTCCTAGGGCACTTAGATTACCACGAGAGTTTATCGCAATAAAAACACTCAAAGATTAAGGCAAGTGAGAGCAAGAAAATTTCTATTCGTCTTTTTTCACCTTGTGCGAGCTGTTGCGGTGATGATCCTAGACAGTTTTAGATATTACAAACTCTCTATCCTTCTTGTTTTGCTTAGTGAAAACATCATTGTTATCAATAAGATCATTGGTATTACGGACAGGTATTAGTTTGCTGCTTCTTTCTTGACAAAGCCCTTTTAATCTCGACTATCCGGCCGTCGATGGTATGTTTGTCTTGGAGGACTCCGTCGAGGGACCACGGGTTCCATGAAAATAGCGAGGTCGAAGCCGGGGGCGGTGAAAAAAAGAAGGGATGTTTTTCCTGATTCCTCTGAGTTTGAATCCATCATGTGAGGCTAATTTACCTCAAGCTGCCCCAATGTGGGGTGGTTCTTGACAGGGGTAATTTGAAAGGAATTTCTGAGTGTATGGGCTCAAAAATGGTCAAGCAAAGGATCAATGGTAGTGTATGGGGCAGAGAAATGAACTGCCTCTCGTCACTTTGGCTACCGTACCTTATGCGAGAAATCCCTTTACCTTGTAGAAATGGAACATTTCCACTCATCTTGCAAGGGTTTGGTATGTGAGAATGTGTATAGACCAAAGGTTGCCTCTCATCATCCTGACACACCTCGTTCAATGCATCAGAGCAGTTCGACACCATTCGTCGAATTGTCAAGATTTTCACAGGGAATTGGTGAATTAAATAGGTAAAATTACCATGCAAGAGTCCCTTCCATGTAATGCACTTGAGGAAGAAAATAGTATCCATTTTCTTTAATTATTTCTTCCTTCTTGTTTCTTTCACTCTTATGAGAAAAGTTTCTTTTAGGGAAAGAGATACTTACCTATGCTGGGACAACGGGGCACACCTGCAAGGTAATAAGAAAGATCACGTTAATGAATGGGCTTTTTTTTTTTTTTAAAGGGAAGGAATTGGAAACGATACAACATTACCCTTCGTGATTCCCTTCATTGGAGATTTGAGTGACAACTCCTTGAGTTTTCTCGGATGTCAGTGATTCCATTCTAACAAAAACATGAGCTTATGTTAGAAGTGAGATGATTGAGGGTAAATTGAGAACGATACAGATTACCCTTCTTCCATTTTGCCTTCAAAGCTAGTAGAGTCTTTTCTCCTCTTTGCTTTATTCAGCCTTCTCTGTCTTAGTCTGCTCCTCCATATTCTTAGTCTCGAAGCTCGAATGAGATCCTCTATAATTGGGGTGCCTCCAACTAGAAAGTCCTATTGTTGGCACATGTTGTGCCAACGCAGGTTCTAACATGTTGAGGAGTTTCTTGTAAATCCTCGATTCCCGAGCATGTACGGGGCATGTGCAATTGCTTGCATGGGGATCTTGTGACAAAGGCTAATCTCTACTTTAAAGGTCTTTGGTGATGTGGGCGTGACTACCATCAACACTTCCGTGGTTGCGAGGATTGGTCTTGGCGCCATTTTATTATATCACGAAGTCCTTTCCATTTGCTTGCATGAGAATCTTTACTTAAATTTGTCCTATATAAAAGGAAAGAATGTGTCATTTCTGTGCTAAAGTGGATGAATTTTAGGAACGAAATACACCCTTTTTATTTTGGATTTGGGGATTGCATGCCCCTAATCTACTTTCCTATTAAGCATTTCTTTGACTACTGTGGGGCTGATGTCACCCTTGGCGATAATGAGATTTGCCCCATGTTTCGTTTGAAGATTGAATGATTTTTGCTCGGACTGCCCCTATCGAGTTAGTTGGTCCGCTAGCCTCACTAGGGTCTGATGTGCTCATCAATTTGTGTCATTTCCAAATGTCCCTTTTGTAATAACAAATCAAAAAGAAATACGCTCACGAAACATGAAGTGAGCGAGTTAGAAAAACAAACAGGGGCTATAAGCATGCATGCTTTTCCAACACCATTTTTGTCCTTTTGAAAAAAAAAAATGACAAATCGTTTGTTTTATTTTCAAAGGTTTTAGAAATAAGGAAGCATGAGGAAGCCCGGGCCTCAGAACACTTTCCTTTACATGGCTGGATATCATCAACGGGCCGGTTTGGTATACCACCTCATGCCCTCAAAACATTATTTATTCACAATACATATATTTACAATCTCAGGATAGAGAGTTCAAAAAGACATTTCTTTCGGCAGAAATGACGATAAAAAACAAAGTACAAGGATAGCCCTTTTCTCAGGGATTTATGCAGAAAAGAAGAGCTCTACTCAAGTAGGCTTGCACCCATTCCCTTCATCGGTCTGGAGTGAGAAAGTCTCGGTGTCCAGCAGGTTTTGAATTCGGTGCTTGAGAGTATAGCACCCATCAGTTGAATGCCCCACCTCGCCCATGTGATAATCACACTTTTTAGACGGATTGTAATTTGAAAAGCTCTCAGGATTAGGTCGCTTTGGTTCAGTGAAAAGCAGTCCCTTCTTTCAGAGTATTGCCAGCATCTGAGACGGAGATCCTGGGAGGGAGTGAACTGTCTCCGGCTGTTTTGCTTTTGTGATGGAGGGATATTGGGTTTGTATTGTTCACATTGCATGAACTTTGGGCATAGGGTGCTCAATTCCTTAGGATCAGGAGACTCGTGGACATTGTCAACCATGACATCTTTACCTTTACGGTTGACCTTTGGAGGGGCTCCATTTGAATCGCCCCTGGTCTTGGATAGCAAAGCGGAGTCATGGCGAGTTGGTCCAAGCTGACTGACAGGTGTTCCACTTGTTTTAAGAGCTGTCGAAGAAAGGCAAAGACTTGCTTCATTTCGATCTCCATTTTATTGAGACGGGCATTTTCTTCGGCCATTTTTTGTAACTATCTGTAAAAACGCTGATATAAATGAGTATAATACCCAATAAAGAATTTTTTTATGACATAGTCATAATATTATTACATATTTTCTTTATTTGCAAAGAAAAAAAAAAGCAAAAAGGGTTTTTATTAATATCAACATTACAAGCGGCGTCCCCGGGGTTCGAACCCCGGTCGCCTCGGACCATACGCGTCATCCCCGGATACCACTGGGCCGAAGGCCGCAGTGGTGTCACAAAGGGGCCAAAAATTTTATTTAAAGCATGCAAAGCGGTCCGAGCTATATTAACATTAGCACATCCCAAAAATATTTTTAAGGAGGAAAATCAAAATTCCCGAACATAAATACTAGGGAAATATACAAAAATGGGCTTTTAACAAAAAAGGCGCCCTTCCGAATCCTCGGGCCATAGACATTGGAGAATCTACAGTTTCTTGGAGCTGCTTATTTTCATGGACAAGCTCCATAATAAGCGTATTCATTGTCTATAGACGCAATCAACGAAAGTGCTTTAACAATAACAAATCAATTGAATTAGTAGGCTGCATAATGAAATGCGGGGATAGAATATATACCTTTCTTTGAACCATGGCAATCATAACGACATACACATGAGGAGTGAGGCTCGATTTCTATCTAGACTAGCTTAACAAATTGAAATTAAAAGGGTGCCCGACCGTCTTGATCTCGCGTTGGTGTCAAGTCCTTTTAACCTCGGCCGTCGAAAGGAATATCTTATAGTCACGCGAATAGCGGCTAAAGATATTTCTTTACGATTTTATAAATAAATTCGGGGAAAAGAAAGGCAACCTCTACGCCAGCGGACTCGCGTTCGAGGTCGTATCTTTCTTAACACCATCCTAAAATGCCCTATCGCGCCCGGTCCCGTGACATGGTTGTGTGTGCCATAGTGTAGTGCTAAATCATTAAAACATGCACAATAAATTATAAACAATCAATTCGAACTGCAAGAACAAATAACACCTTCTTCGTCAGGGGTCATACACAAGTCCCTTCTTTGCCAAATAAAAATTATTTTGAGCAGGGGTAAAAATTTGGCTTAAGTCCACTTTTAAAAAACACAAGTCCCCAGTGAAGTCGCCAAACTGTCGCGACCGAAACTCCCCGAGCCTTCTTAGAATAACGTGCAAAAAGCATGGGGCTACTATGCGTGCTAAGTCTAGGTTTAGGACTTAACTCGGGCTCTCCCAGCCCATACCATATCACGACTTAAGGTTTAAATTTTTAACATGCGGTGATTTACACGCGGGGAGTCGCCACTAATCGATTTGGGGTAGGTCGATTAGAAACCCAAATAGGGTGACGGGAGGATCACCCTATTCCTCTGAACTAGAGATTAAGCGAATTCGGGAATTGGTTACATTAGTTGGATAACCAATGCCCTTTCGGTACCATTTTACCCTGTTTATTTTTTTAAAACATTTGTCGGGCAATTTGGATTGATTTTAGGACCTTTCTCCTAACATGTGAGGTGATCAAGCGAGTGCATAATCAGAAGCGATCGGCGATCATGCAGATATGCGACCCTAGGGTTCTAATCCTAGATAAGTGGGATGACATTCGGAAATGCAATAGTTCATGCAATTGTATTAAAAAAACATGCATATTACCCCTACAATGGTAAAACATGCAACATATTATCAAGGCGATTTCAGACTTGTTTAATTTGAATAAAATAACAACATGCATAGTTATAAAGGATTAGACACCCGGATAAGTCATGCAAATTTTTTTTTTTTTTTTGAATTTTTTTCAAAAAAAAAACGAGATAAAAAAAACGAAATAAGAAAAGAAAAATAAAATCTTTTTTTTTTTTAAAAAAAATTTTTGAAAATTTTTTTTTGAAAATTTGTTTTTGTTTTTTTTTTTTTTTGAAAAAAAACTGAGATAAAAAGAAATAAATAAAGAAAGAAAGGAAAAAAAAAAAAAAAATTTATTTTTATTATTATTTTTTTTATAAAAATAGAAAAAGAAAAAAAGGAAAAAAAAACCTTTTTTTTAAAAACTTTTTAATTTTTTAAATTTTTAAAAGATTTTTTAAAATAAAATAAAATAAAATAAAAAACCGGTGGGTTCGGTCTGAAGGCAGGCCGGGTCAACGGATCCGACCCGGCGTTGACTCGGGTCGGATCTGTTGATTCGGGTCGAGTCCGACCCGGATCCGCAGACCATGGGGAGAGGCGGCCGTGAGGAAAAAATTGGCCGTCACGGCCGCGGCCCAGACCGCCGCCGCCCGGGCATCCCCGGGTCACCACCATCTTCACCCGACGCCTAGCTCGGCCGTCAAGCCCGCGTACTTTCATGTGCGAAAGCACTTCTTACCCGGCGTCATTTGGACATTTTATCGAGCAATTGGTAGGCCACGGCGAAAGCAGAGATATTTTGACCTCCTCGGTGAAAGCGTACGGCTCGACTCTCCCTCGCCTGATGACAGGGCGGGGGTGGCGGTATGGGCGGTCGCGCCCACGGGGCTATGATGAGATTTTTGAGTATGATAAATATGGATCGGAAGGTAAACTTTTTGTGCTTGAAGTTGATAAGCTTGTGAAATGATGGCATCTTTCAAGGAAAAGAAATTTTGTTTGGTAAGTTTACCTATTTGACCCATCAATTTCATGTTAAAATTTGTCGAGATGGACAATTCAATGAATGATGTGGCTCTCTCTCAGCTCTCTCTCATTTCTCGGCTCTCTGAGCAGAAAGTATCTCTCTCTCTCTCTTTTTTTCTCTCTGCAATGGCCGGAAAATGCTCAAGGCGTCGTCGGTCTCTATTCTCTGGGATGGCGAATCAGACCGGTTTTCAATCCCTCTCTCTTCCTCTATTTCCCTCCGGTTTCTCTCGATCTCTTTGTCTTCTCTACCTGTTTTTCTGTTAAAATTGCCGACCCGGACCCCTCTCTCTCTTCGGTTTATAGATGGCGATGTGAGAAAAATGGATGGATAGTTTTCTTCTGCTCCACTTGCGTCTTCGATGGCGATGATTGCAAATCGGCCCGGAAACATTAATTCAAGTACCTTAAGATGGTAAAGGAGCGGTCGATTATCTACACACTTTGTCCATTGAATAGGGGACGGGAGCCTATATAGGAGCTCTTCATATGAACCTAGGAGGTCATCCCCATCTTGGCACATCTTGGCAAAGCGAAAAACCATCATTATGGCGTCAGCATGGGGAACAGAAATGGGTGGGAGGAAGAGCTTTGGGTCTAGATGGAGGGAGAAGGAGAATTGGCCAATGTATGGGCGGGACAGTGCGAGGGAGGGAGAAGGAAAGGAGAAGCGGGCTGGGCTGGTGGGGAAAAAAAAAGAAAAAAAAAGAAAAGAAAAAAGAGAAGGTGGATATGTCAAGGAGGAGGAGGCCCACGTGGGGAAAAAAAAAAAGAAAAGAACGGGCCGAGGCCCGAATCCTCGGACCAAAAAGGAGCATCTACCAAGAAGTTCGCCCCCACCCGCCAGAATTGATTTTTTTTTCTTTTTTTCTTTTTTAATTAATTAACTACTTAATTAAAAAACAAAACATTTATTATATTATTATTTTTTTTGAAAATTTTTTAAAACACTTTAATAGACCATATTAACACAAACAGGCCTAATTTCTATATGCAATGCATGGAAACATATATTTTTTGTTTTTAGGAATTAATAAGAATCAACTCCTAAATTTTGTGCAATTAATTTTGGGCAAATTAAAAATAGGTGTCAACACCAAACAATGACCCAAATGGTGCCTCCGTGGAAAAAACAGTAGGTTGCTCTCCAATGTGAAGGGAACACAACAAACTACATGATCCAGAATTCAGAGATATTATAGGTTGAAAATATCTGATACTTAAAAGAATGCGTATGGAACTTTAGTCAAAGGTCCATTCGTAGCCTCACAGAGAAAATAGATGCGTATGTGCAAACACTAAAGAACGGGCCACCCACGGAATCAGACGTGATTTAGGGGGTTCTCCAGGTTGACCTCTAGGTGATAGCATTCTTTTAAAGGACAAGTTCAAAGTTTGCAACATGTAAGTCCTTCCATGGACTCGGGTATCGCCCCTAATAACTCATTGTAGGGGAGGTCGAGGAAATCCAACCCTTAAAGGTCGCCGATCAATCGCAGTATCGATCCTTAAAACGAGTTCCTAGACAAGTTGAGAGAAGCAAGGCTCTTCAACTCGTGGATGGACCTCGTTATGGTGCCGGTAAGTCGGTTCTGAGAAAGATCGATGTTGTTTATAGCTCTCATTTTCCCCATGTCAAACGGTAGCCCTCCGTTGAAAGAATTGAGTGACGTACTGAGGAAGGTGAGTTCTTGAGAGGAAGATATTGACCTTTTTTTAGAACCCAAACTCAAGTCCGGGCTCAAAGGGAATCGTCAAGAAACAACTGAAATCAAATACAAAAGCCAGCTCAAACCCAACAAGCATGTGGACTTAAAGAGACCGACACTTGACTTCACGGTTCGGCCAAAATGGCGCCGAGCAGCCGGAGCTCAAGGGAATGAGTTTTGACTGTTAAAATCCTTACCCGGCTCGGAGACGGAGGCTAGAAAGTTCGAGCTCGAGATGAATAGAGCTATGGCCAACCGCCCCTCCGGCGAGATCTCCGAGAGCCCATCTCATCTCGGGCATCTTCTCTGAAAATCCGAGGAATTTTCAAGATTATTTCAGGTCTTATTTCAAAATCAAGGAATTTTGAGCTTTCAAATACCATTGGGAATTCCATATACTTGGTGGGTTTCAAAGCTAATCCATACCCCAATTTTGCTTTCCCAAATCTTGGGTAAAGTAAATGCAGGTATGTTTTCTATTTTGCATTAGCATCCACATATCACATTAGAAAATGATTGTGGGCTCATTGAGATCCCATTTACTGATAAAAAGATTAATTTTTTCTCATTGCATTTGCATATTCAAAAATTAAGGTATCATTTTATCTTTGAAAGGAACCTCTTGAGCTCCCTAGAAAGAGGGGTAGCTGTTGACACCTAAATTTTAACGATCCAGTTAGTTGTTCGTTGCATTAAAAATTAGATATCGATCCTGGTCTCTAGGAAAAAAATATTAATTAAAATGCATATAGATATTAGAAGCATTTGCATAGGGCTCATATAGTTACATTTGCATTTGAGCGAGGCCTGAATTTTTTTTAATTATTATTTTTTCTAAAAAAGAAATCTAATTAATTAAATCTTTTTAAATTTTTTTAATGTACAAGAAAAATATGTTCTAATAGAACATTTTAATGCAAATGTACCTAATGTTTATATGCCATGCAATTTTAATGAAAATACTTTTATTTAGGGGTTAAAAATTAATCCCTAATTTTCTATGCATTTAAACTTTAAATGTTTCGACCAAAAATAAAACTTTAAATGACTGGGCACAAATTTAGGTGTCAACAATAATGAAAACATTTCCATTCAATTAATTTTTATAAGCGATACAAACAATATTGTTAGGAAAACGATTTTCAAATAATTCATTTTTCGTGAAATAAACACATCATAATTCCTTTCTTATCAAAGTTGCGACACTTTGCATATCTCATTCTCAATATGCAAATTTACACTTTAAATTATCAAAGAGTCATGCTAAAGCCTAGAAACTACTTATACATAATACAATTCCATGGCTAGTATGCTTGTAGAATTATCAAGCGATAATAACACAAATGGTACTCAAACTTTGATCCAACGTGTAATGTGGTCTCCAGACATCAGTCCAATGCTCAATATCATCCATAGATTTTTAATTTGTTTAATGTGATCTCTAAACTATTGGTAAATATTCAATGTAGTCCCTAGATTATAAGAAAATGTTTAAAAAATTTTAAGAACTACATTAAAAAAAATTAAAAATTCAGAAATCAAATTACACATTTAGCAATTTATATCAAACTATCAGTTATTACCTTTCAAAGTAAGAGCGAATAAAAGCTCTCTCGCCTTGGCAAGAGATTCCTCTACCCCACATGGTGGCATGGTAGCTCCACAAACCCTAAACCCTAAGAGTAGCAACCGGATAAGAGCATCCTACGTCCATCGGGAAATTGTCCAATCAGGCATAAACTTATTATATGCATACCAATTCATTCTTAAACTTTATAATTTTGTCAATTTAGTTATAAAATTTTATGTGAAATTCCAATATAGTCCTTCTGGTCAATTTCACCAAAAGTCACTGACTTAGCGACGTGCTACGTAAGACGGCAGGCAATGACTGAACCATCACGTCAACGATTTTCGGTGAAGATTAACCACATAGAGCCACTACTTTATGTAGTTGAGATACTCAACTCACTACTATACATGTAATTGTAGAGACATATCTAGTGATACTCTTACCACTATCTCAATCACCCGCGTGATCTACATCCACATAACCCTACAACTCTAGAGATGTACCTCCACAACAAAGAGAGTATTTTGATATACCTACTAGATATCTCAATATCCATTTTGCTACATTTCAATGCCCTTTTGCTCGGGTTATGCAAATATCGAAATCACCACTCCCACTTGTGCAATATTTGGTCTCGTGCTCACCATGGCATATATCAAACTCTTCCCATTGCTTATGTATATAGGACTGCCATCATCTCATCTTTCAAAGCTTGAGTACTTGGACACATATCCTTTCTTAGAAAGTTTGAAGTGACTCGCTAGAGGAGTCGCAACCGATTTTGCCTTATCCATGTTAAACCCTTTTAACACCTTATTCGCATAGTCTTTCTGGGACAACCATAATTTCTTATTTTGAGTTTTAGATTAGCCATTGAAAAATTGAAAAAATTATTTAAATAATATGACAGTATCCAAATTCACTATAAAAAAATTAATTAAATTCTCAAGTATGCTAATAGTAATCATTCTTTTCTAATTTTTCTTTCATTTTTCGGTTGTAACTAAATTTTAAGTTCACTTTCCATGCTTCTTTTTGTATGTTTAACTTTACAAATTTTTTCCTTCTATATGTCCAACACAAATTTGATAGAAATGACATATGTGACAACATTCCTATGATTACACAAGTGACCATATATATATGCCCAACATAAATAAAAGTTCATATATACAAATCTGTTTGTGTAAAGCGCAGATGATGTAATTAGTTTTTTCTTATTTTTAAGGGGGTGCATCTCAAACCAATAAATTGTATCCTCTTGCAAAAAAGGAAATTGCTTACAAAACATTTTAAGGTAGTGCAACTACTCAAACCTTCATAGATTGGTAGCGTTCTTCATGTACATCGCTTGCACTTTATTTTTATTTTTTTATCAATATATGAGAAGAACTTTATTAACAATTGACCACGGACAAGCGAACCGTGCATGTGCCCCTTCGCATTTGGACGTTGTGCGTGATATGTAATAGCAACGATCAGTTTAGATCCTATTGATTGATTCATAAGAAATCACCCCTCCTTCACGATCACATCCTCAAGTTGTTACTGAAAGTAGTTTTGGGAGATTTGGCCACATGGATGGACTTGGCCCATACGCAATTGGACAATGGCGAGGAATGATTGTCGAGTCGAGAGAGCTGAGACAAGATTCAGCACCTAGCCGGTTTTCAGGATGATGAATGGGGTAGGAGTGAACCAAACTACATATCTAGCTGAAGAAGTATTGTTGAACGACACAGGTTAACATTGTAGAGGACATCATTTAAATGTGGGAATTTGTGACTCCTATTATCTCGCGTATCATATTGGCAAGACTTTCTTATGTTTATTCACAAGTAAAGACACCCAAATAGCTACCATTTCACATGGTTACTAGAGTAAATCTTTTGAAGACTTGACCCACGCGGAACATGTTGGGTTGTTACAACGTGAATAGGATATGATATGAATGAAATTGGAAGTCAAAATTCACTCAAATTTTCTTGACAAAAGATAAAAATTCAATTGGAAGCCATCATATGGTAGGCCAATTGCCAATTTTTCACGCGACTGGGCACTCAAAGTTAGCCAATTAGGCTCGTGAGCTACTTGGTCCAACTATTTTGGGATGTGATGCTTTACTTGTCATGATTAGGGGTGAACAGTTTTAGATTCTATACAAATTTCACCTGGAACCTATCCGTTAGAACTCTTTCATATTTTTTGAAACCTGGAACCTACCATGCATATCTTGAAACTAGGTCGGTTCTAGGGTTTACCCAAGTTCTACTTTTAATGACAACTACTTGCTGCTACAATCCATTGACCATAACCTATATTTAGACACACAGAAAATATGAAACATTAACAAAGTAAAAGTCTAAGTTATAAAATGAAAGCTCAAACTAGTGATTCTAGATTATGCACTCATTATCGGATGCCATCAAATGCCGCGGGATCACATGAAGACATATACCAAGAAAAACACAAAAAACTTATTTTGAAGAACCTGGAATCTGTTCGTCAAAATAGGTTCTCCAATTTGTAGGGCCTGAAACTTATACTGCATACCATGGAACCAAGAACTAGAAAGGTTCCCATTGGTCTAGTTTTTCAATTTTCGGTTCTACTCTGAAACCATGCTCACTCCTAGTAACGATAACCACAAAACTTGTAACTTTAGAGAAAGAATTGAGTCAAAGCCAAATTTGCCAGTTGAGCTCGAGCTCCTGTAGCTCAGAAGAAGCATGGTCAATTTCAAATCCCAAGGATTTCTTCTATTTGGGCCTAGTAGAATTGATTTCGTTTTTATATATACTGGTCCTAGCTCACTCCACCCGTATCAAAGCAATTTAGAGGCCCTCATAATTTTGGTGGGAAAATTCATCTAAGTCCTAGTTTTGGTGGCCCGAATGATTTTTGTCTTTACTTCAGCCGGCCGATGAAGGCTGCTTAGCTCTTTGTCCAAGGACGATTCAAGTCCCTGCGTATACAACTCGTGAACTTAGCTGATACATTTTCTATCATAATTTGACTAATTTTTTCCCTCTAGTGTCTTCAATTATCTACGCTTCACCGGTAGTGATTCTACACAATTTGTACAATCGTAATTTAATGAAGAGCAAGACACCCACATTTTTCCAAAATCATAAACATCGACATCGACACGTTAATATTTTTGAAGTTCTTCCAATCTTGTAATTCATCAATCTCAAAGCATGTTGTACACTATATTGTGATGTCCGCCATTAATATACATTAAAAAAAACCCAAAAAAATAGCCTTAAGCACTTGTCTAATTCGGACTTGAAACAATAAATACATTACAATATCATGAAAAATCAAATCATTTCCATATGTCTTTCCCCCCCTCCATTTTTGGCCCCTCCTAAGAGGTTCCATTCATTTCACCTACCGCGGGTTTAAGCACAGTACAAGGGCATGGTCGAAAAAAGAAAAGGTCGTGAGATATTAATTATAAACACCAGAGGCCAACTTTGCTCTTAGGTCCTTCCTCAAGATTTTGCCGGTGGGGGCCTTCGGAATTGCGTCCGTGAAGAAAACCCGCTTGATTCTCTTGTAATACACGACCTGCAGGAAGCAATAAACACCATGTCCTCGGTCTTAATACTTCTAAATTTCATCGTTGCAACAGTTACAACGGTTAAAATAGGTTTTTATAAAAGTGTCAGATAAAATGTTTCCTAGCCGTAACTGGCCGCCGGATGAAAGTGTTTCACCCGATTTTAACATGTATTGTGGAATGAAAATGGAAACATACCTACGGTACAACATAATTAAATATGAACTTCAATAGTACTAAACAATTTTAATCATTTCAAAAACAAACTCCAAAACCCTAAAAATGGAAATACTAGTTCATTTCCTCGTTTAGAGCCTTCATGTGTTCAGAAGGAAATTAGAATTTTGCAATTATAGATTAGTCAACCGTTCATGTTGAGACAGATCGAGTTAAAAAAAAGTGGAAATTAGATGAAAAGTGGATGTTGGACAGCTATGGAGAACCTACATAATCGGCGAATAGTCAACATCTAATGCACCCCCCCTCTAGACACATTATAGTTGGCAAGGAATTTAATTTGGGGTCGGTCCACAATAATTCAAAAAGTGCATTTTCTTTATGGCAAATCATGATTTAAAATAGGGGAACTACCTAACTTTCCCCCCATGAGTATTTGGTCCCATCAAACCCAGTGCTGGCCGATAAGCAACTAACCTCAGCGTGCCCTAACATCTATGCATGGGAACATTATTCCAAAAAGCATATTTTTCAATATAGTCGGTCAAAAATAGACCAAAAAAAAAAAATTTGTAGCCAGTAAATTTCTAACTCAGTCCCATGTGAATGTCTTAATTGAAGAGACATATCTATAACTTCACCAAAAATAAAATTCAATTGGTGAAAGAATCGATACTTCTAAAGAGAAATCTAATGTACCTGCTTTGAAATGTATTGCTTGATTTCGTCTTCTGTGATTATGGAACCATTGGATTTCACCACGAATGCCACAGGAACCTCACCGGCAGCCTCATCCTTCATCCTATCATTCCCAAAAAGAAAATATAAATTTTATAAGAAAAATATATATGTTTATATCCCGAAAATTTTGTACTAAACTTGCGAAAATATTGGACACCATGTGGTCGAGCGTAGGACACTTACGGTACAACGGCGGCATCCGAAATATTCGGGTGTGCAATCAGCATTGCCTCTAGCTCAGCCGGAGCGACTTGGTTGCCCTTGTACTTGATGAGCTCCTTCAGCCGGTCGACAATGAAGAGCTCGTTGTCATCATCGATGTAGCCGATGTCGCCGGTGTGCAGCCACCCTTCTTTGTCTATGGTTCTCGCGGTCGCCTCGGGGTCGTTCAGATAACCTGAAGACAGAAAATAAAAACGACGTCGGACAACTAAACATTGTCTACAATGACAAGGCTATTAAAGTGTGTGCCAAAAATCATTCAAAGGTGACCCAATGAGGCCCCCCGCTTTTCTAACACCAATGATTCTTCACGTTAGTTCTTCGACGTAGGTGAGGGTGTCTTTGTAAATGTGCTCAAGATAAAATAATTATATAATTCTTCATGGTTTATTGAATATATAATGCATCCAGTGAACTTGGGTTAAATCCAAATATACCCAATAATCTTTTTTCAAGAATTAAATGTTGTGGGGCATTTTTATTACCTACATTAAGTAATTTAAACCACGATTCCTTAGGTTATGTATCGTTGAACAGCCTTTTGTTCATACATCATGATGACAAGATGAGTTAAAATCAGAGGAATACCTAAACCAAAATCATGCAACTGAATAAGTAGTGCACAAAATTATATGAGATAAAGTCACTCTCCAATGCCCGCATTTGATGCAAAATCTATGAAATTATTGCAATCAATGATGATGAGTGTCTTTCTATGCTCCTATGATCCACTTATGTCGCTATTTATAAACAGAAATGCAATGACTTCCCATGTGTCCTGCTGGATGGATACCCACTTGAAAAGTAAATCCAAAAAAGAATCTTCACTAATTGCTTCTTGTTTTGAGTTATATACTAATTAACTAGTGGATATAGAAAAAAAAAGTGGGTCCAACATGACAAAATTGATTTTAAATTAATCGTCAATAACATTTTCTCAAGTCACTAAGTAAATTAGAAATGCCGAATTCCGGCTACTTCTTAATCCGCATTGTGATGTAATAAACAAAATGTTAATTGAGATTTTGATGGTCGCTTGGACCATCTTACTTTCGGCTTCTAGATGATCATCATTAAGAAGTCCATTTCTTTGGTTTCAAAAGAGAAAAGGACTATTCAGGCCCCTCTTGATCCTCTCTACCACCAACTCCCGTTTGCCACAGGTCAAGCTAATCCCATTATTCACTTTTTTTTTTGTCCGAAAAGTCAAAGTTTGCAATGGCAGGGGAAATAAAAAAAAATACAATTAGAATTATTAAATATATTAGAAGAAAATATTGGCCGGAATTTTCAGCCACTTCTTGGTGTCATTGTAAACCTTTCATATCTCCATTTTGCTAGTAAACTACCCATGGGCTGACTCTTTCAATATTTAGGATTTTCCCCAATTTTTTTTCCAGGATCGGAAAATTGCCCGAGCACTCAATCAACCTCGGTGAATATGACTATCCTCTAATTCCCGAATTGGGTAATTATCGAAACACACAAGTACGTGCTCCTAGTACGTGGTGCCCTTTAAGAGATTATGCTCGAGTGTAGCCATTTGAACCAAGATAGGAAAGGTCTAGTTCGATTAGTCATATCTAAGGAGATAATTTCTTGGTAAAGACCCTAAAACCTCACGAGACCCGATTGTCAAATATGATTAAACGCGAAGAAATCTTGCAAGAAGGACCTAGGGAAGTCATTGTTGCCCACGAGACCCGTCAACTTGAGAATCGAACCACTCATCATTAATTTTTGGGAAAATTCCAAAATGGTACCCCAAGTAGACTCATTTTCTCAAAATGATACCCCAAATGAATATTGTCTCAAAATGGTACCCGAAGTGGTCAAATCGTCTCAAATAAGAGCTTGAAGTGGTTAAATTGTCTTAAATAAGGATCTTTGATCAGCCGGTGACTATTTTGTTGCCGGCGATCATTGTCAAAAAAAAACATATAAGTATATATATTTTACTTTCCTTTCCTTTTCCTTTTTCCTTTTTTCCTTTTTCTTCTTGGCCTAGGGTCATCGGGCGCTGGTCACGGCCCCTCAGCCTGCAAGGGCCACCCCAGTTTGGTGTCGAGGGAGGGGCCACCGCGCTGTGAGGGTTGCCCTCATTGGATCTGTCGAGGTCACCGCCCCATGGCCAAGAATCTGGCCGAGGGTTGCCTTCCTTGACATCGGCGGGGCCACCCTCGCTTTGGGTGGGTGAGGGTTGCCCTCACCCTCCCGAGGCATTGGGTGAGGGGTTGCCCTCGCCCGGATCTGTAAGTCGTCCCCCGCCCACCGGCGGTGGGGGACCCTTGCTCGGCCCTTGAATAGAGGCGGCCCTACTTTGTTTTACCGATGTGAAGTTGTGACCCTTGCCTAACTGCCAGGTGAAGGAGGCCCTCACACCCCCTATGGCATTGTTACCGGCCATGTGCGCAATGACCGCCGAGGAAGAAGAAAAAAAGGAAAAGAAAAAGAAAGTGAAAAAAAAAAATATATACTTATATGTTTTTTTGACTAAAATACTTCTTCTTCAGCAAAGGAATAGTCACCAACTGGCCAAAGGTCCTTATTTGAGACAATTTGGCCACTTCAAGTATCATTTTGAGAAAATGAGTCCACTTAAAGTATCATTTTGGAATTTTCCCTTAATTTTTTTATATTCCTTTTTCAACGAGACCATCAAGAAAAGAGGGAAAGAAACTTGGAATATGGAAATGGTGGGTGGTGTTGATGATGCGTACCTTTCATGATCTGGTGACCCTTGATGCAAATCTCGCCGGCCTGGTTCTGGGGAGTGAAGCGCCAGTCTCTAGGTCGACAATCTTCATCTCGGCGTTCCTCACGACGGTCCCGCACGCGCCCGACTTGATCTTGAATGGCTCCTTTGCGAATGCCAAGCACATTGCCAGCACCGGGCCTGCCTCCGTCATCCCATAGCCCTACGCATTTTTTCGCATATCGCATAATTAGAAAGAAAGAATACTAATAAGATTCACAAAGCTTTTATTCTATGCATAGTTGGCATAGCCAATTAGTGCACGCAAACAGAGTTTAGATGATAATGTATGATAAAATTTCCATTCTTAGTTTCTGTCTACCGAGTCATTTTTATAAGCGACTTAAAAAATGACAAATTAGGAAATAACTTTACTATTACTGAGAACTGATTATTTGCATGAGCTAGGTTTATGGCAATGTCCCAAGCGGGGGCAGTTTCCCAATGGTAATTAATAGGGTAAATGATGGGGATGGATCGATTTATTTGGTATGTGATCAATGAGCAGTAACTGTCTCATTTATTTCCCTCTCCTTGTTACTTTCCACTGCTCATCTCTGCCCTTGCATTTGGAGATTTACTTGAATTGGCAATAGGGAGGGAAGACAAAGCTAGGGTTGACCCAAAAGTGGGGGATGTAACTGCTTTGACTCCAAAAAAGACTGAAGGGGCCATCAATGGACTACCCATTTAAAGATCTGATTAGTGGTGGGGACTTTAGTAGTACTTAATTTTCTTTCCCCTCCTCCCTTCAGAAAAAGTAGATCACCTAACTAGTGGACATTGTGGAGGTTGCCTCTTTGAACCTCGAATCGCGCTAGGGATAGATCTAAATCCCGTTTCGGATTCGTGCGTCCATGGCGGGATCGAATATGATGTGCACGTGATCTGCCATGCCTATCACATAGATGCGGAAGATACCCAGAAAAAGATGTATGTGAACCAAATTATTGCGGCCGGCTCTCTCTAACGCAGAAATTTTCCCACCGAACTAGCGTAAAAACGTCTTCTTATGTTTAAAACGGGTCCTACCCAAGAGAGGATAAGCATAAAACCACACCACGAGAAAGTCTTAAACTCCTAAAGCTTAAACAACACGGTCGTACACACTTGTCACCGCTCTGACCAAGTTGCCTCCCTCTGTCACAACATGTCCAGTCGATGGAAAAATATACCTTACACGTAATTAAAAGAAGAATTAGAATCTACGTTCTTGTCTCATTTTTAATAACTATACTACAAAAAATTCTAGAAGCCCACGTCTTTACCGGGTGCTGAAAGATTTCGATCGCAGACCCAGTTCAGAAATGAAACTTCCTATTCAGGTCGCGTGATTTTGGACGATAATTATGGTTCCAAATCCAATTTCATCCGCCGTTCGACGATGCTGTCGTGCCACGCATTTATAATCATAACTGTCGTAATATGTCGGGAGTATTAAAGCAAAGAGGAAGAGCGGATCTTCACCTGTCCGAGCGTGGCATTCGGCAGCTTGGCTCGCACGGTGTCCTCAAGCTCCTTCCCCATCGGGGCCCCGCCTGACTGGACCGTCCGGATCGACGAGAGGTCGTACTGGTCCACCTCAGCGCTCTTGGCAATGGCCAGCATGATCGGCGGGACGATGGGCAGGATCGTCACCCGGTACTGCTGCACGAGCTCCAGCAGCGCCACGATCTCGAACTTCTGCATGATCAGGATCGCAGCGCCGACGCGGAGCGCGCAGAACATCACCGAGTTGAGGCAGTATACGTGGAACAAGGGGAGCGCGCACAGGATCACGTCCTCCTTGTGGAAGTACAGGTTCGGGTTGTCCCCGTCAACTTGCTGCGCCACGCTGGTCACCTGGCCCCGGTGCGTGAGCATCACCCCCTTCGGAAGCCCCGTCGTGCCCGACGAATAGGGCAGCGCCACGACGTCGTCCGGGCTTATCTCCACCGCTGGGGCGGCGTTCTCATCCGCCTGCATCAATTCCGAGAAGTGCAGGCAGCCCTCCAGCGCAGCGTCTATGCACACGATCTTGACCCCGTTCTCTTCCGCTAACGGCCTCACCTTCTCGGCGTACGCGGCCTGCGTGACCACCACCTTGGCCCGGGAGGCCAACGCCTGCTTCGCAATCTCCACGGGGGTGTAGAACGGGTTCGCGGTCGTACTGATGGCGCCCCGGTAGGACGCGCCAAGGAATGCGAACACGAACTCGGGGGAGTTCTGGAGGAGCAGCATGATCACGTCCCCCTGGCCGACGCCAAGCCCGTCCAGCCCCGCGGCGATCCGGCGGGACGTGAGCTCGACCTCGGCATACGTGTAGGTCTGGCCGGTGGCCCCATTGATGACGCAGGGGCGGTCGGCAAACTCGGAGAGGTGCTGGAAGCAGTAGCCGTGGAGGGTGAGGTCGTCGGGGATGTGGATGTCAGGGAGCTTCGAGCGGAAGATGAGCTCGCGGGGCTGTTCCAGTGGCTTAGCCTCCATTGTCATGGCGGCGGAGGGCGGCGGAGGATGATTGGAGAGAGGGGTAGAGGGAGGGAGGGCGAGAGATTAGGAGGTGAGAAGGTGAGCGTTTGGTGGTGGCGCCTGTACCTTCCCTGAGGTTTGGTTTGAGTCTTGGGCTGCGGGTAATATACACGAGTCGGCGCGGGGTTAGGAGGGAGCTGGTGGACGAATTCCAGCCCCCTCGACAGGAGTATTTTGGTCATTTCACTCGCTCGATCGGGACAGTGGGGGAGAAGATATGTTGCAGCTACTGCCTGGGGGCCAAGCCAATAGGGCGCTGCCATGCGTCGCAGGAACTTATGGCGCGCATGATAACCATTATGTTTTTCTGTTTTTCAATTTTTCTGCTTCAGGGAATAGATTTGGAACAAAAATCCGTTTGATGGCCGTAATTTTATTTTTTATTTCTGGACCAAATTTCTATTCCAGAAATAGGTTTAGAACATAAATCAAAAGTAAATTTGTTTTATTTTTCTATTTCTATTAAAAATAAAAACTATTATTATCACTTGCCCTCACCGCTAGCTAGCCGCCCGCCCACCGCCCCACCGTCTCCACCGGTCGCCTCTTGTAGCCGCTGACCGTCGTTCGTCCCCATCCGCTACCATCCTCCACTGTTGGCCACCTCCCGCCGTCTGCCTTTCTCCGCTGCCCAAAGCCAGCTGTCTCCCATTGTTGGCTACCGCCGGTCGTCCTCTGCCACCGCCCAACATTGGCCACCTCCCACCGCCACCTACTTTCCATCACCGCCCAACATTACCCACCTCTTGTCACCGCCCAACATCGCCCCACCTCTTGCTTCGCTATCCACCACAGGCCTCCCATCGTCGTTGTCCTCCTTTGCCCGATTGCCTCACCGTAGCTCTCCTTCGCCACCGACTGCCACGCCTCCGTTGCCCAATGCTAGCTACCTCTTGTCGTTGCCCGCCTCCTATCGTCATCCTCCACTGCCGTCCACTGTCCTCCTCCGTTGCCCAATGCCGGCCACTTCACCGCCACGTCGCCTCCACCACCACCCACCGTCCGCCACCTTCGGCTCACCGGTCGCTCAAGAGGGAGAAATTTTATATTGTTATTAAACGAATTTTTATTTCAAAAATAGAAATTTTGTATCGTTATCAAACAGATATTTTAGCTCAGAACCTTATCCATGGAGTAAAAATAAAAAAAATATTTTAGCCAAAAATTGATTTTTGGAATAAAATAGTTATCATTCACGCCTTTAATTTGTGGCGCTTTGATTGTCGGGGCCGTGCGTACATGGCGAGATGTGATTGGAAGACGGGGAGAGAATATTGGGTGGGTTCTCGGGGCATCACCTACTACGCCTTGGGAAGGAAAGAAGGAAAGACAAAGATAATTGTTTTCCTTTTTCTTCCTTTTTTTCTTTTTTTTTTTCCTTCTTTTTTTTGCCCTTTTGGAATTATTTAGTGCATGCCACGTTTTGACTTTGTCCAGCAATGCTGTGCCATGTAGGATTTCACCTACCGGAGCCGGCAGCCCCCCTCCCGAATCAGACGTTAATCCCACATCACCCTGAGCGAGCCGTATATTCAAATATGGTATTAGAATCGGATTAGAATCGGGTTCTATCTTCTTCTTTTTTAAAGGGTAGAAGGGTTCTACCCTTTCAAATTTTGATTGTGTTACTTCCGGTCCGGCTCGCATGTAAGAAGCAATGTTGAAATACTCATTGAGCCCGACAATATGGTGATTTCATTTCCCGTTTAATCTCAAAAAACAATAGGCTCGATCCTTATCCACCACATTCCACTTTCTATCGTTAAATATAGTCAAGGCTCATTAATCACAGTACAAATATGAATCGGCCCGATCGGACACGCATTTAAAGACATTCGAACCAATCTTATCTCATCAAGTTGTTCTTTCCTATTTGGTGATGAGATATCATTGCAGATACACGACGCGTGCATGCGTCATTTGGACATTTAGTGATTCTGCTTAGATCGAATAAAACGAAATCGGCTTCGGACAAAACAGTGATATTTAGACAATGGCCAACGAAGTTGCGCCACGTAGGACTTCACCTACCAATGACCTAGACGGACAGTGTGGGTCATGATTGAAGAGGACACCATGCGGCCTTCACCTACTACAACCTATATATACAGATAAATATAAATACGAATATATATTTGTGTTTTTTTTTTTTGGTTCGGATACTAGAACTGCTATTTGATAACGTGATTTCCGTTTGATTTCAAACCCCAATCTCTCTACCAATCTCTCTACCAAGCAGGGTCGCGTTCCGATTGGCCTTCGATTGCTATATGATAATGGGCCTTTTGTTTGCTTTGTGGAAGTGACACTTTCGTGACGCAGCTTTAAGACCCGGTTTTATTTGGTTGAAAAGATCAACTTTTTGACTTTATAATTTTTCTTTCTAATTTGGAGCTATTTTGAGTGGGATAGGTCTGTCTGAAGTTTGGTGAATAGGTGAATGGGGGCACAAGGGATGCACGCATTTTCCTAATGGCCACCAACCTTGTAGGACTTTGAACATTGCTATGCTACCAACCTGTGAGAATATTTGAACAGGTAAAACCCTTGTGCCTCGCGAATGGGTGGACTTCATCCTCCTCGATCTCTCTCAATTGTTTATGATTGTTTCAGTTGGGTCCACTGAATTTCGAGTTTACTCGTTCTTCGATGCAGTAAACAAAATAACATGTGATGGGTAGAGTGACAAAGGCCTAATCCCCTAAAAAATCATCAACTTTAGGTTCGCCTGAACCTTTTTTATTGTCTGAAAAAGTCCAAACTATCGCTCTAGTCTCAAATCTATCCACACATTAAAAAATCGTCACTAGTTTAGTTGATATATGGGGTCAATTAGAGGTTTGTTATCGGAACCCACATCTTTGTCAAGATTCTCACCTTTATATGAAACAACAGCAACCTCCTGATGTTGATAATCTTGAAGAAGTCAATGGCGACTCTTGGACACGTGGGCAGATTTGAGACGATAGTGAAAATTGGGGATTTCTTTTTTAGACAATAAAAAGGGGAAAATTATCCAAAATGTCAAAAACATATTATTTAGTGATAAACATTTTAATTGTGTCAATTGAATCCTAAACATTTTCACTTTTATCAATTGAGTTCATCCAACTAATTTTAATTGAATTACTGACGTGGATGCATGGCCTTCTTACGTGGTATAAACGGTGTTGAAAAGAAAACAAGAGAAAAATAAAAAAATTTAAAAAAATTGAAAAAAAATTAAAAAAATTATTAAAAATTGCCCACATAAGCACCAGTCATACCACGTAAGGTGGCTAGCATCCGCGTCACCGGTTGGATCAAAATTGGCTGAATGAACTTAATTGGAAAAAAGTGAAAATATTTAGAACTCAATTGTCACAATTAAAAGGTTTAAAACTAAATTCAAGTGCAATAAGTTTAGGATTTTTGGAAAAAATTTCAAAAAAAAAAAAAGATTAAGGGCAGAATTGGAATTAGAACTAAAATTTGAGTTTTTTGGGGGATTAGCCCAAGTGACATAAATGACTTGAGAGATTTTGTGGATATTATCTCTTTATGTACTTACGGCCCTACTAGCTAGTTCAAAGAAATAAATATGTAGATAGATTCTTTTTATGAATGATGTGATGGATAGAGCCAATCAGAGTTTAGAATTAGTTAGAAACTACGTGGAAACTTATGCTTTTGAGGGGTACATAATTTGCTGCATTATTTTTTTCATATGTGAGCAACATAGTCCATTAGAATAAGCTAGGATGACAACTGCCCTTGCTCCACTGGTCCTAAATTTATCCTAGTGGAAATTTTGGTTTGTGGGGCTGTATTGACAAGTTGTGGGGATTGAACCCTCCACTTTCCCGTTCTGTTTCAAAACGGTGGCCACTAGGGCATCACCATATTGGTTGCTATATTATTTAATAGGGAAAATTACTAATAAAGTCTTAAGCATATTGTATTTGTGCCAATTCAATTAGTTGGAAGGATTCAACTGGCGAATTGTCAAACGGTTTAGGACTGAATTTTCTTCACCCCTTCATACTTTTTTGGAGGAGCGATATGTAGTGGACCACAACACAATTGTCAGAGTCGAATGGGTAACTTAGTCTCTTTGTGGACCACTAACGGAGTGAGGCCCATGTGTCACGGTCCCAAAGTTTCCCATGCACAAAGAACTGTGTACGATCCAAGAAGAGCGGGCTAGTCTCCTTGGATTTCCACAGACCTCTAGAATATTCCTAGGCTTGGGCAATACAGTAAATGTACCATGTTCTAGAGAGTTCTTGTCTTAAATGTCGGTAATTGGTAGATGAGAAAATGCAATATCAGCCGTTAGATTTAGAGATAAACAATGGCGGTAATGAGAGGGACTCTTGTATAAATATGAGTGCCCTTCCCTCATTTGTATCAATGCAACGCTTGAGTAATAGAAAACATTCTATACCATAATTTCTCTCTCTAAAAACTCTTTCTCTCTATGGTCCAGGTGAGCCAGCAATCAATCCTTTAGAAGAAGGCTTAGCTTAGGGGCTCGCCGCACGGTCCCAATCCCAATCAAATCGGCCCATGACACAGAAACATCACTTCATTTTATAGTTACATCTATGCCCCTTTCAAGTATCGGGTTGTTACAATGGTCAGGCACTTACCATTTCTCACCGAGCTGAGTTGGATTGGTTCTCATCAATCTGAACTAATTAAAATCCCTATGGATTGATTAGTCCAGGCAAGAGTGGGAGTTTCCTAACATAACCATGCTAGAGCAAGGAATAGATGCTTTGATTGCAAAAAACATTGCATTCTTTTGGTGCATTCGTTTCGCGAAAAATGAAAGATTTGAAAAATATTTTCCTAAAAATAATTATTTATATTATTTAAAAATGTGAATGAATAAAAAAATTTTCATCGTTCATGAAAATATTTAGACATAAATTGTTATCGATAATGAAAATACTTTCAATGACTAATTATTTTAGGCGATATATTTTCAGAATTTTTTTTAAATTATTCATTTTTTGCGAAATAAACGCTTGTCTTTTATTCCTCATGGTATAAAATCGTCGCCAACTTCAATCGTCACATGTAAGTGGGTAAGCGATTTTGTAGGAACTTTTTGGGCAGGCCCCTTTTTACGTGCATGTCTTCAACGACAGAAGCGTATTCCTCTAAACTCCCCCCACTATTCCTAACAAGCGTGTGATCAAGCTGGCCAAGTCCGCCATCCTTTTCAACACGGAACAGAGACCAACTTTTGACTTCCCCAGCTAGTCCTAGCATTTTACGATAAAACAAAAACTTTCCCCAAATTACACCAGCACGAGGACACGCGGCACTGTATAAAAAAAAAGCAAGGGGCCCTGGTGACCGTCCCCTTATTTTATCTTATCCCATATTATTATCTCCTTGATCGAGAGAGGGAAAAAGGCCTAAACCCCCTCCCTCCTCCTCCCTCATTATCAGCAGGCCGCACTATTCGGCGCTCACCACCTATTATTATGTCTATAACGCACGCACACCGACGAAAAGGGCCGCACACGCCCCGCACGGGGACGGGACAACTACTCCTCTGCATGCAAGCCTTGTGTCTCGGCAAGAGCGTTTGAAATGAGCTTTTGTCCCATTGCTCCCATGCAATAGTTCACCAGCAAATTTTGAAGCCAGCGAAGAGCTTTAGTGCTTTGAAACCCCAAAAATGCTTCCAATTTTTGGCCCGTTGAAAATTGTGGTCAGGTGATGAATGTAGTAAGACTTTCCAAAGCATTTTGTTTTCTTAACTGGGTGTTCAGTTTGATCCGATTGGTGGTCTTGGTTACCCGAGTCGAATATTGAGTCTAAAAGTCCTGTTGGTCTTGTCCATGATTTGGTAAACACTAAATTGAGCACGTGAGAAAAGATTGTTTACGGGCTCTAGTTGGGGGAAAAGTGTTAGAAAAGTTCTAAACCTATTGCATTTGTACTAATTTAGTCATAAACATTTTTCTTTTCTTTTCTTTTTTTTCTATTCTTTTCTTCTTCCTCTAGCGGTTGTCATTTTGGAGGATAAGGCCGGCGAGCCCCATCGGCCCCGGGCGAGGGTCGCCTCACGGTGCCTACGAGGTCGCAGCCTGCGTCAACCTCGTGGCCTCTCCAAGAGGCTGGGCGAGGAACGAACTCGGCGATTTGATGAGGTCGCCTTGCCCATGGCTGGCAGGCTCAACCCCTCGCCATATCCGGGCGAGGTGGTGCCTCACCCAACCGGGCGAGGGCTCAAGCCTTGGTGGTTTATGAGGTCGCTGGCCGAGCCTCATTGCCTCGCCTCCAGCTAATCGCTGGATTTGGCGAACCGGAGGAAGAAGAAAGTAAAAGAAAAAAATAAAAAATATTTAAAAATTTTAAAAATTCAAAAAATATTAAAATATCATTAAAAGTTATCCACATTAGTAAAATCCGATCAAAATTAGCCGGAATGACTGAATTGGCACAAAGATAAAAGTTTTATGATTGAATTGACACAAAAAAAAGGTTTAGGACTGAATTGGCACAAATGCCAAAGGTTTAAGACTTTTTCAACACTTTTCGCTCTAGTCGGGAGTAAGAAGGAAACAACTTATGTAGATAATCCCATAATTTGCATTTATGTTTTGGCAAGCTTAAGGGAGGTTAGCTAAGTCCCACGTCCATGCATCCACGATTGGCTCTAATTGATGTGGCATGTAATTTTCGAGACATTGGGATAAAAGTTATTAGAAATGACAACTAAGGAAAGCCAGATTTAAATGCAATAGAGATCTAACTGAACTCAAAATGCAAATTTCGAAGGTGAAAAGAGGTTAAAAGCAACAGTGGCCTAAGGAGAGCTAACGAGGGTCGTCGACTCTAGCCTTTTCGTGTTTGATGCTATTTTTATCAAATTATGTACATTGTTTTCAATAAAATTTCCATATCTTGACTCATGACTCGGGAGAATCAAATTCCATTGAAGATAATCAACTCATAAGACCACCCCAAACCTCAGCAATCAACCAATCCCATTTGATACTTACGCAAGTTAAGGGAAATTTCGGCCATAACATGATCCAGTGACTCCATTGGGGAGAAGGTATCCAAGATGGAATTTCCAAAAGATTAAGAAAGGCTGATTCGGCTATGTCAAGGCTAAAGGGTTGTCTCCTAATTAAGTGGCTTTCCAAGTTTGAGTATATCTCCAAGTTAATATGTCCTTGGTCTGTTTCAATTGTAAGAATTCAAATAAAGTTGATATTTATGAAAATTCTTCCCAAGTGAGTGATTTCATCGGTTCCTTGTCCAGCTCTTTGGTGGTGAACCTTAAAATTCTTCATTCTTGACTGAAGCCATGGTGGTGAACTCTTCTATTTCAAAGTGAACCTTAAAATTCTTCATTCTTGACTGAAGCCATGGTGGTGAACTCTTCCATTTCAAAGTTATTTTCCCTCAATCACACCAAACATTTTCATTCATTCCATCAAGCAGGTTCAGCATTCTCACGAATTCACCACGCATCACCCCATCAGTTAGGTAAAGCAATTTCTTTTCCCAGCCACCAAATTAGACTTTTGCATTCGCCTCTAGAAATAATGGAAGTGAAATACGAAATGCATACAGAAAGAGGTACAATCAGAGATACTCATTGGAGCAATAATTTGGAAGCTCATACATGGGTGCACTCTTTCTGAGACTTGTGCTCTAAAACTTTTCTATGAAGTGAGAAACTACAAGGGTGATAACTTAATTATTTGTTGTGAGAGTATCTTTTTGAACACTCATATGCTGTTGTGGAATGATTGAGATCTCATTGGATCTCTACTAGTCAAACTAGTCATGAGGAAGCAATCTCTGAAGTAATATATGATTTTCCATAAAGAGGAGAGCTATGAATATAGAAAAAAAAATCAGTTTTAACTACTCCGGTTGCTATAAAAAGTGTGTCATAAATATACAACGAGGGGGAAGCACTTCAAAAAAAAAATGGGCCTTTGTGGCTGTTGACACCTAAATTTTGATTAACCATTTAGTAATTAATCGCATAGAAAATTAGGGATTAAATTTTAACCCCTAAAGAAAAATATTAGAATTGCACAGTATATAGTTTAAGCTCATATAGTATAGTTGCATCTGCATTGGGCGGTGTTGGATAGATTTAAATGAATGGCTCCGGACTTAATGGAATTGGACTGAACCCGCGTGGATTAAGGATTTTGGCCTAGCCCATTTATTTTGCGCGAGGGGTCCTACACTTAGAAAGAATTTCGTAATTCACAATCTAGGGATATGCGATCAAGAGCGACATATAAATAGTGCAAAAGGTTATATCCTTGATTGTGTGCATATTATATGTTTGCCATATATTTGGTGCATAATTCTCGATCAAGAATCAAAAAAAAAACAAAGAGAGAGATTCTTTTCCGAGTCTTGAAAGGCGTAATCTTGTTGGTTTAGGCGTGGAATCTTGGTTGAAATACGGACAATATTCTGATTTGGCGAGGGAAGAAGACAAAAAAAGAATATAAAAGGAGATGTGTGCGAGAGGGAGGGAAGAAAGAAATTGCATGGCTAGATTGTGCAATACGTGGTTGGAAAGAAAAAAAATTGTATATTTTCTTTCCTTGGTGAGCTCCATTTTTGGGCATATAAAAAGATGGGGGGGGGATCAGGATCCGAAAGAAAATTCAGAGAGCGCTCATAATATACAGAGAGAACACGTTGAGAGAGTGAGAGTGAAGGGAGAGAGAGCCCGGCCTGATCCTCCAAGGCGAGCCCCACTCTTCTGCGGCCATACCTGTTTTTTTCTCTGGCTGGACCACCGACAATCCCAGCGAGTTTCCCAGCTCAGTCCCCTGAAGTTTGCCGATTCCCCACTGGACGTTACGGAGTTTTCGGAACGCTATCCGGTCTGGTCTCCATCAACACTAGCTAGACATTCAGGAGCTAGGAGTTCCAGCACCTGCTCAAAAAGAAACTTCAAAAGAAAATAGCACAGAGAGAGGGCCAAGTGGCGAAAATCTGGTGAAAAGGAGGACTTTGACCACCGCTTGAAAAGAAAGGTCCTTTGCGAGGCCAACAGGTGGCCTTGAGAAGGAAAAACATTCAGCAAGCCCAGTTCCAACGAAGCACCATCGTTTCCGTTGATTCGGTGACGTCCTCATCAAGCTTTCCGTTGTGTCCTCCCTGCTTCCATTGTGATTTGCAGCCACTTTGCTGAACCGACGAAGCAAACCAAGTCAAGCCGCGACTCGTTACACCTTCGGCCATAATCTACTCTCGGCGACCTGCACCAATTGCAAGCCCGACGTTGCTTGTTCTTGCTTTTCGCTTTTGCAGGTGTTGTCGTCATTGCCAAACTCCTCACTGTAATGAGGAAATCGTACCAAGAAGCCAACACTGAGCACCACCGCCGGTCCACTGTCGCCAGTCACATCGGTCCCGATCCGCAATCCCGGTGATTCAAATTTGGAAATATCCGCCAAATTAGGTACGATCAATATCCAATATTTTTTAGAATATTTTAAATTCCTAGTTTAGGTGTTTTAAATATTCTGAGAATATTTGATGGATTGCTAGATATTAGGGATAATGCATGCAATATCCGCAAATATTTGAAACACTTAAAATTAGGAATTTTGCGTAATTTAGCAACGTATCTGGACGATTATCCGATCTTATCTTTAAGGTACGATACGCGACGATACGGAAAATCGTTATCTTGTCCATAATCACTTGGACACGATAATAGATTTTATTTGCTTTCCAAATTTAAACAATCAGCTTTCCGTCGATATCTATAACCCTATAGATATGACCGTTAGTTTGATTTCTTTGCCTAATTTTTTGATAAGAACTTATGGATTGCGTGGATTGTTTGAACGTGGTTGTTATCTTTGTTTAATTATTTTCCTTTTAAATAAAAAAATTCCAAAAAAAATGTTAGTTAGGGTTTAAATTAGAAATTTTGCATGCTTAGGGAATCTTAAATATATCCAAAAGAATAAGATAATTATTTGATTTAAATTGGGATTTAGGGTAGCATATTTCCTAGTTTAAATTAAAGATTGTTTTAATCTTAATGGATTATTTAGGATATTCAATAATTTGAATTTTAATAAAAATCCCAAAAAAAGAATCACTTTAGGATAGATCAAATCATTTTCTCTAGGATAGATTGCATGTTAATTTGAGTAATTTTTAATTCCGAATTTCATTTGAAAAATACCAAAAATAAATCATTTGTCCGTCATTAGAATTAGGTCACGTCGTCGCATGACATATAGTTTGCATGTTAGGCTGCATTAATCACATGTTAATTTTGCACGTCATTACATATAGGTTAGTTTCCATTTAAATAAGTGAAAATCCTAAAAAAAAAATATTGAATGAACTGCTTGTTAATTAGAAATCATATTAGGATTGTTGATGTGATTTTCTAGCTAACCATGCAGATGCTTACGTTGCTTCGAGGTAAGTAAATTTCCCAATCTTGCAATTTATTTAATGCTTTGATTATTGGGTGTTACTTTGGTGGTTTGCACACCCGTATGATCACCTCACATGTTAGTGCCTAAGATAAAATAAATCCAAACTGTCTACCAAAACACTTTTTGAAAAGAAAAGATATCGAAAAGGCGTTAGACTAGATCTAGCGTAATTAAGTCCCCGAGCTTAGAATTTCTGCTTCGTAGGAATAAAACATATGTTTTATTTAGGTTTCTAATTGACCTATCATAAATAGATTAGTGGCAACTCAAGCATGAAAATATTCGCACGTTAAGAACTTAAATCCTAAGTTGCGAATTGGTAGGGCTTGGGAGGGCCCGAGTTAGGTTTAGTCCTAATAATTCATTAACCTAAGAGAAATTTTAGGTCGTGACAGTGGCTTTGGATGCATTGTTGCCATAGGAAAAGGCAATAAATTTTGTTTTATTGTACTTCATTTGTGGCTTGCTTGGTCGCTTTTTTTTAAGGCAACAAATTTGATACCAAAGGTGACGAACGACAAAGTTGGCACCTTTGACACAAAAATAAGATTGTCTTGCTCAAAGGCAATAAAACTCATTTTTTATAGTCATAGACCGGCCAAAGATGATAAATATTTGTCGCGTTCGTGAGCCTATGGCGACAAAGATATCATTTCTTGCAATATGGTCAATTCTTAATGGTCTTGAATTCTCCCTCCCTCATACCATCATTCTCCACTTGTATTGTGTTTTGAAGAACAAGATCGGGAAAATGTCCTATGGTGCTCCTATCACGAAAACCATGCTTGCGAAGAGCATTACCACTCCTGAAGAACTAAAGAAGGAGAAGACAGTAAATTTGGAGATGGGGAATAGCAAATTTCAAGTCAATTTCAAAGAATGGATTGGACAGCATCATCGGGTTGCGAATAAAGGCATATCTGTTAGAATCCGAAAAACCCAAGAACCGTTGAAAACCATCAATGAAACAGGATCATACATGTATAATTCATTGAGAAAACATAAACACGGAAGCGCATCTGAATCCATAACGATAATCGTTTTTCGGCGTCGTGCGGGTAGCCTTCCAGAACAATACGTTTTCTCTGAGAGTTCCCTTTTAGTTCTCTCTGTGTTTTACTCTTTCGATGGGATGAAGAGGAATCAGAAAAACTTACGTATGTTCTGGGGACCATAACCGCTCTTATAAGGTAACCGCAATGTTACCCTTTAGAAATTACAATTTTGCCCATCATAAAATTGTAATTTCCCCTTTTAGCCTCTACACATTAAAGGACCACACCCTATTTGATACATTAAAGCCCTAAATTACCTTAACTTAATTTATCACTTTTAAAGGGCTTAACTTTATATGACAGTATGCATTGCATTATTATTTCACATATAACCCAACGTTGGATTAAGGATCCAACAATCTCCCACTTGGATTATATGTGTATCCTTATAATTATGCTTTGCAATAACAACTGTTTGAGCTCAACTTTACTGTCATTACCGAAATGTATCTCTAACCAATCCGGTCCATCAATCATATCAATATAGGATCAAAGCGGCTTTTGTCACATCTATCGTAACTCAACCCATCAATGGTCACAAAATTGATACAACTGAATGACATGGATTATGATGTGGATGTGTAGCATGGAAATTTCATGAAATGTGATATTAACATGCCTATTTCCAACTGGTCCACCTTAAACCTTAGTGAGATCAGACTTTACCAAAATCAAAGTGTGAATAAATCCTGACATTCCTGCAGAAAATAACCTCGAATATCCATATACTGAAATAACTGAAAATGTCTATATTAAGAACATTTAAATTACAAACTCCCACTAAAACTGAATATCCTCAATAAACATAACACCCATGCGAGCAGTATGCTCGTGGAACACCTTGGGTGGCAATCCCTTAGTAAGCGGATCCGCAAGCATGGAGTTTGTACCAATATGTTCTATAGACAACTGTCCACTCTGAATTCTTTCTTTAACAACAAGGAACTTGATGTCTATATGTTTTGACTTCGACGAACCTCTGTTGTTGTTAGAATATAAAACTGCTGATTTATTGTCACATAATAACTTGAGTGGTCTTTCAATGTTATCCACTATCCGTAGTCCCGTGACAAAATTTCGCAGCCATATTCCATGATTGGATGCTTCATAACACGCTATGAATTCTGCTGCCATTGTTGAAGAAGCCGTTATGGACTGTTTGGCACTCTTCCATGAGATGGCACCTCCGGCTAACAGATAGACATAGCCTGATGTAGACTTCAAACTATCTTGGCATCCAGCAAAAATCGGTCGAGTATAACCAATAATCTCAAGCTGATCCGACCTCCGATATGTGAGCATGTATCCTTTTGTTTTCTGTAAGTACCGCAAGACCCGTTTGGTTGCTTTCCAATGGTCTACTCCTGGATTGCTTAAATATCTGCCCAACATTCCAGTAATGTACGCAATATCCGGACGCGTACAAACCTGAGCATACATCAGACTCCCTATTACAGATGCATAAGGAATCTTCTCCATTTCCTTTCTTTCAAAATCATTCTTAGGGCACTGATTGAGACAAAACTTGTCTCCTTTAGATACAGGGGTATCACCTGGTTTACAATCTTGCATGCCATACCTTTTGAGAACCTTTTCGATATAGCTCTTTTGTGATAATCCAAGAATACCCCGAGAGCGATCCCGGTGTATTTGTATACCTAATACAAAAGAGGCGTCACCAAGATCTTTCATCTCAAAGTTATTAGACAGAAATCTCTTGGTTTCGTGCAATAAGCCTATATCGTTGCTGGCAAGCAAGATATCATCAACATACAAAACCAGAAAAATGTACTTGCTCCCACAGAACTTATGGTATATACATTCATCAACCAAATTCATCTCAAAACCAAATGAGACGATCACTTGATGAAACTTAAAATACCATTGTCGAGATGCTTGCTTGAGCCCATAGATGGATTTCTTAAGTTTGCAAACCATACTCTTTGGATCTCCAGATACAAAGTTTTGTGGCTGCATCATATATATAGTTTCATCAATGTTACCATTGAGAAACGCTGTCTTTACATCCATCTGATGCAACTCAAGATTGAAATGCGCCACCAATGCCATTATAATCCTAAAAGAGTCTTTCGAAGAAACTGGAGAGAAAGTCTCTTTATAGTCAATGCCTTCTTTCTGTGTAAAGCCCTTTGCGACAAGACGAGCCTTATATCTCTCCACATTGCCTTTTGAATCCCTTTTGGTTTTAAATATCCACTTACAACCAATGGGCTTCACACCTTCTGGCAATGGGACAAGATCCCAAACGTCATTGTCTTTCATGGACTTCATCTCCTCCTTCATGGCATCATTCCACTTCTGAGAGTTAGAACTTTCCATGGCTTGACGAAAGCTAATTGGATCATCTTCCATCATTCCAATATCAAAATCATGCTCTTGGAGAAATACAATGTAGTCATCTGGCATTGCACTTCTCCCTCTCTCTAGTGGATCTTCTTAATGGCATATGTTCTTGAGGTGGTAGAGTTTGATTTTCTGGAATAATTTCTTGAATGGGAGGTTCTCTTTCATCGTCCTGATTAGTTGTGTCTCGATCAATGACAATGGCACTTGTGGGATCAATGTCAATGGCGGGTGTAGGAATATTAACATATTCCTCTTCAAAGTCAAGGTCCCTAACTTTATCTCCTCCCGCAAACTCAACATCCTCAAAGAACCGGGCAATTCCGACTCAAAAATCGACTTAACTGTAGGATCATAAAATTTGTACCCCCTTGATCTTTCAGGGTATCCAATAAAGTAGCAACTTATTGTTCTTGAATCCAGTTTCCTTTCATTAGGCTTATAAGGCCTTGCCTCAGCTGGACATCCCCAAACACGTAAATGCTTTAGACTAGGCTTTTTACCCGTCCAAAGTTCATAAGGGGTTTTGATAGTTGCTTTAGTTGGAACCCTGTTAAGGATATATGCTGCAGTCTTAAGCGCTTCTCCCAGGAGTGATTCTGGTAAGGTAGAAGAACAAATCATACTCCTCACCATATCCTTAAGCGTTCTATTTCGTCTTTCAGCAACACCATTCATTGT
Organism: Syzygium grande; assembly: GCA_024733475.1. Lineage (NCBI taxonomy): Eukaryota > Viridiplantae > Streptophyta > Magnoliopsida > Myrtales > Myrtaceae > Syzygium > Syzygium grande. Next base: position 16,541,169 of record JAMXDD010000008.1, on the reverse strand, counting down.
GGGCGAACCCGGCATAGTGTACTGTGGGACAATACCGCATTCCTCTAGGAATTTAGCAAACGGTCCTGGACGTTGCTCACCTGAACCGTCATATCTGCCGTAGTATTCACCACCACGATCAGACCTGACGCTTTTAATTTTCTTGTTGAGTTGATTCTCAACTTCAATTTTATATGTTTTGAACATATCCAGTGACTGTGCCTTTTCTTTAATGAGATATATGTAGCCATATCTTGAAAAATCGTCTATGAACGTTATAAAATATTGCTGACCATTCCAAGCAGCCGTTGGAAATGGTCCACAAATATCAGTATGGATAAGTTCTAAGACGTCCCCAAGTCCTATTGGCTACAAATCTCCTTTTATTGGTTTGTTTGCCCTTTATACAATTAACACAAATTTCAAAATTTGTGAAGTCTAAAGGATTGAGAATTTCATCCGACACAAGTCTCTCTATTCTTTGCTTGGAGATATGACCTAATCTCTTGTGCCATAGAGCAGCTGAATTCTCATCAGTTAATTTTCTCTTTGTACCTCGTGTACTCAAATGCAGGGATTCATTAAAAGAAGCAATCACATCAAGTGAATAAAGATTATCATAAATTGATAAAGAACCGGAACCAACTAATTTTGAATCTTGAAACAAACTGAATGTTCCATTCCCAAATGAACAAGAATAACCAGATTTGTCCAAAGCAGAAATGGAAATCAAGTTCCGTCTAAAGGACGGTACAATAAATGTCTCATCAAGATCCAAATATAATCCAGTCTTTAATAATAATCTAAATTTTCCAATTGCTTCAACTTGAACCGTCTTGCCATCGCCCACATAGATGTATCTTTCAATATCACTTGGCTTTCGGCAACTCAGGCAACCCTGCATAGACACATTGATGTGAGTTGTTGCACCAGAATCTATCCACCAAGTGTGTCTAGGTACCGGGTTAAATTAACCTCAGAACAAACCAAATTAAGAAGCACACCTTTCTTTAGCACGCCATGCATGATAATTGGTGCAATTTTTCTTCACATGTCCTGTGGCTTTACAAAAGAAACAACCTGTGCTTTCCGGATCATCCGGTTTCTGTTGTTGTTTCCTTTTGTTTGCCAAGGTTGCAGCTTCTTTATCCTTCTTCCTTTTCATTCCCTTATCCTTGGAAGTCGAGGCTAGATGAGCACTTTCTGTCTTATCTTGCTTCAGCCTTTCCTCCTCTTGGACACAGTGTGAGATGAGCTCATTTAGAGACCAAGTCTCTTTCTGACAGTTGTAGCTCACCTTAAACTGATTAAACTGTGCCGGAAGAGATATTAAAACCAGATGCACCAGCAAGTCCTCAGTGAGTTCCAGCTTAAGTGCTTTTAACTTAGAAGCAAGATGAGACATCTCCATGATGTACTCCCTAACATTGCCCTTCCCTTTATAGCGCATTGAAATTAAATTTGTCAAGATCGTACCAATTTCAGCCTTTTCGCTCTTGACAAATCTCTTTTCAATGTCAGTAAGGAATTCTTTAGCTGTGGTTATCTTTTCGGACATTGTGCTCCGGAATGCTTCTGGAATGGCTTTCTTCATGATCATCATACACATGCGATTTGATCTCTCCCACCTTTCCATATCCCTCTTTTGATCAGAGGTGCTTTGATCATTAAGTGGTGTAGGAGAATCGATCCTTAACGCAAGGTCGAGATCCATGACTCCGAGAACTATCAGAAGGTTCTCTTGCCATGACTTGAAGTTGGTGCCATTTAGCATAGGAATTGAATTAATGCTGGCAGTAATATTCGCAGGAGTAATAGCTGAATTCAAATACAACCAATAAAACATGCTCACGTAAGTTTCAAAGCAATATATCAATTCAAATCAAGGTAATTCCCATCTCAAGACATCGAGCACTACATTAATACCTTGTCTTTGGACAACATATTAACTAGTAAGTGATATCTTGTTACAAATAATCAAACATTGATAATAATAGTCGTCAAACAATAAAACTTCCTTTTGGGCGATTTATTATTCACATACAAAATCCAAATAATCATCACATGTTAATCACCGCAGTTGCAAATGTGATTTTGTTAAATATTAACCTTCCTTTGGGCTGGTTAAAAAAAAAACCACATGCATCACATGTGCATACCTTTTATATTTTAAAATAAATCAATTTACACAAGAGAGGTCCATTTGTGGACATGTTGCTTCAATCAATTTATTTCAAAATATATATTCCTCCACCAAAATTTGAATTTTAATTGCTATTTCATCAAAAAAAAAAATTTTTTTTTTTTTTTTTTGGTCAACGGACTCCGGCGGTCAACGCTGGCGTCCGCTGCGTCGCGCGTGCAACACACGCGCCTTAACCGCTGCGTCGCGCGTGCAACGCACGCGCCTTAACCGCTGCGTTGCGCCTGTGCTTCAGGCGCGTGCCCTCCGCGTCGGCGGTGCCCGGCGGCACGTGGGCGGCGTGGCGGGCGCGTCGACCTCTCGATGGAGGCGCCGCCCATCCCCAGACTCGTCTCGTCGTCAGGATTCCAGATTTAACATCAAAATTCACTTTTAACAAATTTAAAGATTCGAAAAATACTGTACAGTATCAAAAACGATTTTGCTTCGTTGCGCAAACATCCGCACGAACCCTAATTTCACAAATTGCTAAAACCGAACCCTAAAACCAATGAATCAACATGTATACTGCTCTGATACCACTTGTTAGAATCGAAAAACCGAAGAACCGTTGAAAACCATCAACGAAACAGGATCATACATGTATAATTCATTGAGAAAACATAAAACGGAAGCGTACCTGAATCCATAACGTATACTGTTCTTCGGCGTCGTGCGGGTAGCCTTCCAGAACAATACGTTTTCTCTGAGAGTTCCCTTTTAGTTCTCTCTGTGTTTCACTCTTTCGATGGGATGAAGAGGAATCAGAAAAACTTACGTATGTTCTGGGGACCATAACCGCTCTTATAAGGTAACCGCAATGTTACCCTTTAGAAATTACAATTTTGCCCATCATAAAATTGTAATTTCCCCTTTTAGCCTCTACACATTAAAGGACCACACCCTATTTGATACATTAAAGCCCTAAATTACCTTAACTTAATTTATCACTTTTAAAGGGCTTAACTTTATATGACAGTATGCATTGCATTATTATTTCACATATAACCCAATGTTGGATTAAGGATCCAACAATATCTTCGATTATCAAGTGAGTAGGAGTAATATCATGCCTCTATCAATGACCTAGAAGGTGTTAATATTTTATATATCTCAGTTAATCATTAAACAAAAACGAAATAGCCATTAACCATGCTTGAAATTAGGTTGCAAAGAGGATTGAAGCTAAGTCACAACAGATTTTGCGGTTTTGTTCAAACAATCAGAAAAACAATTATTTGAAAGTGACAACAGACTCCATTTTGGGAAACCTTATTGCTGCCTGTAGGAACATCTTTGTACGGACAGCTGGACCTTTATGATTGCTCCTATCAACACCCGACGGCTACTTGATCCGTCTAAAGCCTCTTCAATGGTTATATTGGAAGTGGAACGTCCATAAAAGAGGATCAAAGCAAGCTTAACATTGGCGGAAATTGAGAAAGCTTGCATTATGTTATTATCAACTTCTCTCCCAGGTGTACTAGTGTGCTATTATATGTTTGTGACTCTCTGCATAAAGAGTTCATCTTGCTCACTATAATTAGTGATAAGAAAAGTGTACAAGTGTAAAAGTAGTGTTGGTGTATTGAGTGGGATCTATTAACTTTGGATTGAATCGGCACTCGCTACATTGTTTACATCTCTTGAGATTACTAGGGAATTCTAGGTTGGTGTATTAATAGTGGGATCTATTAACTTTGGGTTGAAGCGACACTTGCTACTTCATTTACAGCTCTTGAGATTACTAGTGAATTCTAGCCTAGGTTGAGACTATTTGTGATAGAGAGTGGACGTAAGTTTGGTTATAAACCGAACTACTATATATCTATGTGCAATATCTTCTATTTATTTAATATTGTAAATATCTATTTGATAGAAGTATCGTGCATATGATATTATCAATTTGTTTATATGTCAATTAAAGTTAAACTTGAAGTATTCCGCGAAAATTTATTGAAGTTCTTTTGAGCAACCTATTTACCCACTCCCCCCTTGAGATTGTATAACCTCAACAATATCACCTTGCAATTTGTGGTTGATGCACTTAAGAATGACGATGTAATAAAGTTAACTAAGTTTTGAGGGCAAAGGCCAAAGGTACATATGCTTAAGCTTTACATGTTTATGAAGCAGGTCTCGGATTCTCTAGGACTGAAACTACCGATATGACTAGACCACATGAAGATGGAGGAGGAGGAGGAGGAGGACCATATCAATAAACTTCACACAATATCATATGGAGTAATCGCAAAATAATGTACTTTTGCGTTATGATGGATCTTTATTCATATGTAATGTTATCAAATTGATGGAAACTGTCACGATCGACCTCCGGTTTTTTAAACATCAAAAAAACTGGGTCTAGCCTGGTATGCACTAAGTCTAGGTTCATACGCTAAGTCTAGGTTCGAGACTTAACTTGGGCTCATCCAAGCCCATACCATATCACAACTTAGGGTTTAGGCTTTTAACCTGCAAGTGATTTTTATCTAGAAGTCGCCACTAATCAGTTTGCGGTAAGTTGATTAGAAACCCAAGTAAGGTGACAGGAAAATCTACTCCTACGAACCAGAGATTAAATGAGTTCGGGGACTTGGTCACACTAGTCGAGTGATTAGTGTCCTTTTCGGTACCTTTTTACCCTGTTCATTTCTAAAAATGTTTATCAAGCAGTTTGGATTGATTTTTGGACTTGTCTCCTAACATGTTAGGTGATCAAGCGGGTGCACAGACATTAAATTAACAATCAACAGTTAAGATTATGCAGCCTAAGGTTCTAATCCTAACTAAGGATACAACATTTAGCATATAAGACAATTTATGCAACCATATAGTTAGGGAAAAAACATGCATAATAGGAATGCAACATCAATTTATAAAACATCCAGATAATTTACATGATTTAGAAAATTATATAGAAATACTAATTTCTAAATTATTTCCTAATTATAAAAGAAAATAAAAATTTTGAAATTTTTTTTAAAAATTTTTTAATTAAAAATAAAACATTAATATAATATTTGACCGGGTCGGGTCGGCAGATCCAGGTCACTCAGAACCAACCCGGTCAATGGACCTAACCCATCTCGTTGAACCTGGTCGAATCTCCGGATTGGTTCAAAACCGACCCGATCAACGGACCGGCCCAAAGCATTGATTGGGTCGAATCTCTAGATCCGAACCGGGTCAAGAGGTCAACCCGGGTCATTGACCCGGTCTGGACCGGATCGGGCCCGGTTGGGGCCCAGTCCGATGAATATGGACAAAATAGGGCCGATTCGATCGGGTCGAACCGGCCTAGATGGCCTACATACCGGTCCGACCCGATCTGCACACCGGTCCAAACCAATTCTCGTGTGCCTGAGGCGCGTGAGAACGTCGATTGGCGAGATCCAACATCTCGCCGGCCGACCCAGACCAAATCCGGCCCAGATTTCACCTCCTGGGACCCCTACGAAGCTCCTTGACGGCCCACCGCTTGCCCGTCAGGCCACCTACTACTTGACGGTGACCAAAATCAAATCTATTTCATTGGGACATTTCATCGAATGCTTGGCGAGCACTACTTAAAAAAGGAACTTTCGACCTGTTTCGAGGCCTCACCGTCCTCCGGCGACCTATCCTTACCTTTGGCGATGACATATAGGCTGTGGGGAACGACGGTATGGGCCGGGATTCACGTGAAATTGTCGGCCGGCGAGTCCCGACTGACCGGTGCACAAAAACAGGGGAAAACAGGGCAATTGAAGAGGCCGATAAAGCTCACCGTCGGCAGCGTGTCTAGGGTGGTTGCCGACGGTCTGCGGGGCGGCGACAGGGTTGTTGATGTCCCTATTGACCTGCAAAACTCTCTCGACTCACTCTTTTTCCCTCAAATTCTCTCTCAATCTCTCTCTCTTTTCCGGTGCTCTGTTTTTGCTTCTCTGTGACCAGGGCTCTCTCGAAGATTGCCGGCCAATCTGCTGGCGACGGCGGGACTAGCTGGCATCCTTTCTTCACTTGTGCCGCCCTATTTTCCTTCTTTCTCTCTGGTTCTTCTCTTTGTCTCTCTATTTTTCTCTATGTTTTTCTCTCAAAAATGGCCGCCACTTTTCTCTCTTTCTCATTGGCTTATATAGCCGATGCCGGCCACTCACGTTTGCCCCCCATCTCCCCTCTTAATGTCCTGCATTGGCCTACGCCCCTTGAAGACTTTTGTGGCCATTTTAGGCCAATGCAGGGGCTCCGTTTTGGTCGAGGGGGAAAGAGACAGGAGGGAGAGGAATGAGGAAAAGAAGGAGGCCGGGAAAGGGGGCGGATGGGACTAGCCATGAATACCAGTCCCTTGCCGTGCTCTCTTGGCCATCCTCTAGCTGATGGGGACGGCGGAGGAAGCTCGGCCGTTCAATGATTCGATGGCCAGGAGGAAGTTCAATGATCGATGGCCAAGAGGAAGGGAAGTAGAGGGAGAAAGGAAGGAAAGGAAGGAGCTAGGCCGGGCCAGGCTAGGCCTAGCTCGCGAAGAGGTGGGAAAAAAGAAAATAGAGTGGGCTGGGCCCACGGCAAAGGGAAAAGAAGAGGGCTAGGTCAACCCAGCCTATTCCAATAGGCCCTAATAATGCAAACGTGCCTAATTTTTTTATTTTTTTTAAATATTTTTTTGATTAATTAAGAAAACATGCTCTAATAGGCCCTAATAATGCAAACGTGCCTAATATCTATATGCAATGTAATTAGATAAAAAAATTTTTTTGTTTTAGGAGCTAAAAGATTTAATTCCTAATTTTTGCATAATTAATTGTGGGCAATTTAAAAATAGGTATCAATAGAAACATACACAATTTTCTTTTTCCTCACCAAGGAATATTGACCAAAACCACATTTGATGAATGAAATCATTTCTAATGGCGCTTACATTGGTGTTGGAGATAAAAAAAAAAAAAGGTCATCATATATATTCTAGCAATGTGACCGGTATAATGTACCGCACTAATAACCCTAAACATAATTTATCTAATAATTTTGTCAGTAATGAAGATACACTTAAACTCATAACTTTGACTTAAGAAATAATAATTTACATATAATAGAGAGATAGTACATGTAGTCTATAATTTTAAATAGTTGCCGTGTCGATTTACACATAATCTCACAAAAGATTGAGCAAAAGACCAAGAGCTTTCCAAACTTTGTGGAGCAAATAATTATTGAACACAATCGGAAATAATTATTCCAACATTGTTCTCTCAAACAAGAAAATCTCTAACTCAAAAAGAGAAACTTGTTTATATATGCGCTATATATGTTTTGTCTTAACTTTTTGGTAACTATATCATCACAAATCAAAGTTTCCATGTGCTTCACTGAAAGAAGTGGCCGACGAAAGTCCTTTCACCAATGGTTAGATTTTTGGTTTTTAGAAGTGAATTGGGTTCTGTGGCGATTTGGATAGGAAACAATGGGTATGGATAAACTACGAACTAAATATAATAACGAATAAAGAATCGACGAAGTAAATTGCAGAAAAATTGATAAGTGTGATTGATTGCACTGATGCTTTACAATTGACTCTTCCTGGCCTTATATAGCCTTGTACAAAATGTAACTGTTGAGAGCGGTTATAATTCGAATCACAAATTCTAATTACTCTCGAGATTCTAGGCCTTAACTTGATTTGCTGGTAACCACGCATTCTTAGTCATAGGCTCTTACAATTTGGTTCGGTCTCTTTCGTGGATCTCGTAATCGGCCGTTACCCTTTCATCGTATTTCGATCTCCGATCCTTACCGATTCTCCCTCATTGATGACGAGTGGCCGATTTGTAGTGACAATCTGCAGCTGTCTTGTCAATAACCCACCATGGACCGTAACCGATCCATCAAAGCTTGAGTTATTTTTGGGTGTCAAAACCATGTAGGGTGTCGGATGGTGGAATTCAGATTCCAACAGTGGAGGACGGTATAATGATGCTATTAATAATATGACAACAAAATGGACAGACTCTCGGGCTTGTTTAATAAAGCTGAAAAATTAAATGTTGAAAATTTAAATACTGAATTTTACGAATTGATAATTTTAAGTGCTAAAAATAGAACTAACAAGTTGTTTAGTTATAACTGAAAATTGATGACCGAATATAATTGATTTCTTGCCATGCATGGATTTGTGTGCATTATTGGTATGTTTTAGCAATTCAATTAGTAAGATTCTAATTGCTACCAATTACTTTTTCTACTTAATTCATTAATTAACCCCTTCCTCAATTACTACCATTAAGTTATTCTTTGACTTAATTGAATTTTTTGTAGTCACTGTTGATTGTGTTATCAAATAAGCTTAAAGTGCTGAATTTTTTTATTTTTTATTTTTATTTTTAACACTTAATTATGTTATCAAATATAATAATCAAGATAGTTGTTGACTAGTCCCACGAACATCTTACTTTCAAAATGGAATTTAAATCTATCATCAACCACTTCTTTTCCTAACCTAATTTGCATCTTTGAAGGTTCTTTCTCTCTCCATGGCCCGCACAAATTTTAAATACTTTTTCCTATGGTAAACACGCATTTGTGTGTGCTCTTTTGCTAATATATATAATATACGAATTCAATAGTTCACCCTTTTAAATTATTCGACAGTTGTCCCACAAAATTCTACAAAAGAAAGATAAATTCTTGACTTTTTCAAAACCACGGCCAATCTAACCCCTCGTTAGGCATTTTCCTAAGTTAAGAGAATTTGTCATCGGTTAGACTGAAACTTGCTCATAGTTACATCAATAATCATTTTTCAATGCATTCTTTGAATTCAGACGCTTCAAGTTCAATGGTGATAGCAAACTGGTGCCAACAGAAGAAAAGGTCAATGGTGCATGAATACACATTTCCTTTGACTTTGCGTGAAGAATAAGAATAAAAGAATGTCTTCTTCCACTACAAAAAACAAGGATTTAGCCACGGAAATTTGCGACGAATAATTTTTCGTTGCTAATTTCCGACGGACTTTGCGACGAATTTTTTTCCGTCGCAAATTTGCGACGAAAAATTAAATTAGCGACGGAAAAAAAATTCGTCGCAAATTACCGACAAATTTTGCGACGAAAAAAAATTCGTGGCTAATTTGCGACGGAATTAGCCACGAAAAAAAATTCGTGGCTAATTTGCGACGGATTTAGCCACGAAATAAATTCGTGGCTAATTTCCGACGGAATTAGCCACGAAAAAAAATTCGTGGCTAATTTGCGACGGATTTAGCCACGAAAACAAATTCGTGGCTAATTTGCGACGATATTTGCGACTAAAAAAATTCGTGGCTAATTTGCGACGGAATTACCCACGAAAAAAAATTCGTGGCTAATTTGTGACGGATTTTGCCACGGAAAAAAATTCGTGGCTAATTTGCGACGAAATTTGCCACGAAAAAAAATTTGTGGCTAATTTGCGACGAAATTAGCGATGAATTTTTTCCGTTGCTAATTTGCGAAGAAAGTAAATATTTTGTCGCAATTTCTTTGCTACGGATTTTGCGATGAAAAATTTTGTCATATTTAATTTCTGTGAGTTAGCGATGGATTTCGCCGTTATTTGGGCCGAACTTTAGTGTAAATTTCTCGGAATTACGGGATGAATTTAATTGGACGATGTCGATATTATTTGTGGCCGCGATATTCTCGGGATAGGTGAAAAGTGAATTTTTTAGTAAGGTATTGATTTGGACTGATGAAACTTCTCTCGCGGTGTATTTTTATTGATACCATTTGGTCAAATCCTAAATTATTAATTAAATTTTTCAGGACCGTTAGATTGTTTTTAATTCGAATCGTGGCCGTTGGATCGCAATTATTGCGATTTGACTTTTCCTCTTTTCTCCTCTCTCTCTCTTTACCCTTTTTCCACGCTGGTCCCGCCCTCATGCGCCTGACACCACGTACCCCATCATTTCCCCTTTCTTCCTTTTCTTTTTTTTTTCTTCTTTCCTTTTCTTCCTTTTTCTTCTCCTTCGCTCTCTACCCTTTTCCACGCTGCAGGTCCCCCTGACACCACCTACCCCCATTATTTCCCCTTTCGTCCTTTTCTTTCTTTTCTTTCTTTTCTTCCTTTTCTTTTTCTTCTTTCCTTTTCTTCCTTTCTTCTTCTCCTTCGTTCGCTGGTCCTCTTCTTCCGCTCGACTTCTGCTTGTTGCCGCACTTCTTGCCGGCTTGCCCTTCGTCGGACCAGCTCCGCCACGCACCACCTTCTTGCTGCCAAACCGCCACCACCCCGGCTAGCCCGTTGCCGCCCACGACCGCCATTGCTGACTTGTTTCAGCCAACACGCGGGTCGCACCTCCCGCAACCCAGCCGCCGGTCCGCCTACGCCCGGCCTCGCCGCTTGCTATTGTTGTCCCGACTGCTGAGACCACCATCGCCAACCTCCATTTCAATCGCTCCCTTTGCCGTGCTCGTTTGCCGCCGTTCATCGCCCGTCCGCCGGTGGCCGAGCCCGAGCCGCGGACCGCCCTCGTCGCCGCCCTTGTCATCGCGTCGTCGCCTGCGTTAGCCGAGTAAGTTAACCCCTAATCCCGTATTTAGGATGTTAAACTTGCTTAGGGTAGTTTAAATATTGTTTAGATTAATTTATTAATTGTTTAGTTAATTGGGATTAGGTGACAGGGTATCGGTAGATGTGCGATAAGTTATCGTGAATGTGGTGATACGCTATCAATTATATTATTATTGTTGATTATGTTATTAATATTAATATTGTAAGAATTAATTATTATTTTATTATTTTGGAATTGAAATATTAATATTTTATTATTAAATAATTAAATTCCGAAAATTAAATATTAGTATTTTGGATGATTTTCAATATTGAATTGTGATGCCAATGTTGGATTACGCCGTATAAGTTGGCGTATTTCGAAAATGATTTGAATGATTTCGATTCGAGAAAATATTTTGAATTATGGAAAATACACATTTATTTATTATTATTTCAGAAAATCTTGAATCTCAAATTATGATTTCCAACTTGTATGGTGATGATTATGTCATCAATTGTTATATGAAAATATTTATGGGATTTTTGGAAATAATTTATTTTTATGGTTATGCCAAGTAATTATAGTGATGCTTCTCGACCTCGCCACCCAGATCTAGCCCCATGAGGTGACATCGCCCATGGCCGCAAGGTCGAACTCGCTGGCCTCGCCCGGTCTTAGGGCGCGGGGGACCGCGACCGGGAAAAAAATTTTAAAATTTAAAAAATTTGGAAAAAATTATTATAAAAAATAAAATATGAAGTCAATTTTTTTTTTGTAGCTACGTATCCGTTTAAAAGTTTCGTAGATGAAGTGAACGTTGCAATTCTCATCAAATTGAGCACTTTCAACTGCAAAGATTTCGAGTCAAATACTTAGGTAATTGTTTTATTTTTAAAATTTCAAAGTAATAAATTTATTGATTATTTTTGTTTTAAATATTTTACGAGATTTTGTTATTTTTATATAGACACAATGCAAAGAGGCAGGCTTGGATGTATAATAAGAACTTACCCGGACGTCGAGGATTGACCGATTGTTTTTTTTTTTAAAATTTCAAAGTAATAAATTTATTGATTATTTTTGTTTTAAATATTTTACGAGATTTTGTTATTTTTATATAGACACAATGCAAAGAGACAGGGCTTGGATGTATAATAAGAACTTACACCGGGACGTCGAGGATTGACCGATGAGTTTTATCTTTGGGTTGGAACTATTTTTGGACTTCGCTAGTAGTAAATATGAGTTGATGGATGGAAATAAGTTAAAGGTGTCCGTGTAGAAAGTACGAGTAATGGTAAATTTCATGTGTGTGATCTGGTTAGAGAACATCTTTGTAGATTTGGGTTTACTCAGAACTACTATAATTGGACTTGTCATGGTGAACCTTTTATATCGATGAAGGATATGAAATAAGTGATCAATTTTCGGTTAGAGAAGAATGTAGCTATTATGATCAATTGAACCCATATCGAGGAGGATGGTGATTGATGGCCGGGTGGTCAGAATGTTGTTTCGGATCCGAACCATGCAAGTACTAGTTTCACTCCTACATTTGAGGAAGAGATAGGAGTAACAGGTTTTGATGAGAATGTGGGTAGCGAAACGTTTCCATCTAATCGGTTAAGGAAGTGTTGAAAGCGGCCAGATGAACCTTTATGGGCAGGTTGTGACAACCATACTCGATTATTAGCGACAGACAAGATTGTTAAATATCAAGGCGAGGCATAATGTGTGCGAGAATTGCTTTAACTCTTTTGTTGAAGTAATCGAGAAACAATGCCTCGTGATAACATCATGCCAAGTGATTTTTACGATATGAAGAAGTTAGTGAATAACTTAGGTCTTCCGGTTGAAAGGATTGATGTATGTAGTAGGGGTTGTATGTTATATTGAGAGATGATGAAAATGCAGAATCTTGCAAATTTCGTAGCCTTCCGGTACAAGATTAACAGTCGCGGGGTCATAATCGGGAGGGGGTCATAATCGAAGCGTAGACCATGCAAGCAAATGTTTTATCCGCCTTTAATCCCAGTTTGCAAAGGCTTTATGCGTTTGAAGCCCTTCTTTGAACACATGACTTGGCATGCAAATCATGAAACAAAAGAGGGTCTAATGTGTCATCCTTCGGATGCGAGAGGCATGGAAACATTTTGATATAACATACCACGAGTTTGCGATGGAGCCTCAAAATATCAGGTTAGGTCTCTGTCTTTGATGGATTTGCGCCATTTGGAAAATCGGGGAAAAGTTATTCATGTTGGCGATTATAAGTAACTCCGTACAATCTTCCACCGGTATGTGCATGAAGACACCTTATATGTTTTTGACATTGATCGTGCCCGCCCCATAAAATCCAAAAAGTTGATAGATGTTTATATGCAACCATTGATTGAAGAGTTACAACGGCTATGGAATGAAGGTGTCGATTACGTATGATGTTTCTACTAAGCAAACATTTCTAATGAAATTTTGCTCTTCTTTGGACGATAAATGACTTTCCAAAGATATGGAATGTTATCCGGATGGAGTACAATTTGGGATTTTAGGATGTCCGATATGTTTGGAGAGATCGAAATCATTCAGATTAAGACATGGTAAGAAGCCCTGCTATTTTGACCGTCACAGGCAATTTTTGCCGATAAATCATACATTCAGAAGGAATAAAAAAGAGTTCATCAAAAATAGGATTGAAAGAACTCATCCACCGTTGAGGTTGACCGGTGATCAAATATGGGAGCGAGTGCAGGACTTTCCAACTGTTGTTGAAAACCCTCATGGCACAACTATTGCGTACGGAAGTGCACATAAGTGGACTAAACGCAATATATTTTGGGATCTACCATATTGGAAGGCCCATCTTATTCATTATAATCTTGACGTCATGCATATTGAGAAGAACGTTTTCGACAATGTCATAAATCTTTGTTATGGATGTCACGGGAAAACAAAAGACAACTTGAATGCAAGAAAAGATATGAGAGATATTTGTGATCGGCCAACATCGGATGTGGGCTGCAAGCGCGAGGGACCAAAACCAAAAGCAGTTTATACGTTGGATAAGGAGCAGAGGCGAGTCATTTGTCAATGGTTAAAATCATGCGGTTTCACGATGGATATGCTTGAATATTGGAAGATGTGTTGATTTGAGCGAATGCAAGTTGATAGGATTAAAGAGTCATGATTGTCACATATTTATGGAAAGACTAATTCCAATAGCTTTGAAGGAACTTCTACCTAACTTTGTATGGGGTGCCATTCTGAGGAGTTAAGTAATTTCCTTCATGATATTTGCTCAACAAATGTTAAAAGCATCACACATGGAGGCGGGAGAGAGACATTCCAATTATTCTTTGCAATTTAGAAAGGATATTTCCTCCATCGTTTTTCGATTCAATGGAGCATCTCTTAGTTCACTTGCCTTATGAGGCCAAAGTTGCAGGTCCCGTCCAATTTCGATGGATGTATCCATTTGAGAGGTAAAAAAATTTTCAAAATAAATTTAAAAATACTTTAGTAAATATTATGTTCTGATAAACTTCTTTCTATTGCAACAAGGTTCTTATATCATTTGAAGAAAAAAAAAGTGAAGAATAAGGCATGTGTTGAAGCTTCAATTTGTAATGCATATATTATGGAAGAAGTGACAACATTTGCATCATACTATTTTGAGCCGCACGTGCAGTGCAAGAGGCGGAGAGCAGGAAGAAATGATGAGGGTCCCATCGATCCCAATTGCAAATCATTCTCTATTTTCAATTATCTCGGTCGACCAAGCGGTGCATGTCAATTTCGTTGCTTAACAGTGAAGAATGGCGGGGTTTGCCCATACCTATATTTTCTTTGAGCTGTCGTAAGTGGAGCCATACTTCCAAATAAGTGTATATTTGCAAATATATGTATTGCTTGTCAAATATTTACTAATATATAAATGTAAATTGTTAATAGGATTTTCAAGATTCAATGTATGGACTACCACCAAATGAGTTAAATAGTTTGTGCGATGAACAATTTGCAGCATGGTTCAAAACATATGTAAGTTGCCTATAGACCAAAACCAAGTTATAAATATTTTATACATATATATTATTGACTTTGCGTGTGTAATCTTAGGTTCATCGTGATCAAGGTAAAAAGCAAGGATTGCTATATTATCTATCATGGGGTCCACAAGCAACCATACGCACTTGGCCAGCATATTTCATAAACGGGTATAATTTTCACACTCAAGCATATGGAATGGGAAAAGCCACAATGAATAGTGGTGTGTGTGTTCGGTCATCCAATTGTGCTAGTTCAAAAGATGATTTTTATGGCTTGTTGGATGAAATCATTGAGATAGAGTACCCCGGACCATTAATGCGGGTTGTGTTATTTAAGCGCATGTGGTTCGACCCCGTCAAAGGAATGAAGGTGCATACGAAGTTTAATTTGGTTGAAATAAATTACAAGAAAAGGTATAAGAAATACGAACCATTTGTGTTGGCACAACAAGCAATTCAAGTATATTATGCATCATATCCTAGTTTGAACGCGTGACAAAGGTTCGATTGGTGGGGTCAGTATGTAAAACCAAAGCACGAAGAAAAGTCGAGGAGCCTTTGGAAGGATACAGCCTATCAACAAGAGGAAGTTTGTAACGTGGTTGAAACCGAGGAATATAACATTCTGTAACATCCTGAATTTCGACCCATTTCGGGATCCGATGAAGTGGATATTATTTCTCATTTGATTTTAGACGCTACGCCGGAGTTGGCCCCGCGGATAATCTTGACCAATGGGAAAGGCTAACTAAGAAAATGGTACGTGGACCGAGGACCCGATCGCATGAATCGGACGCTTGATTCCGGAAATGGCGGAAAGTATTTTGGGGCCGGTGTGGGCCGATCCTAGGAAGGTAACGGATTTGGTTTGCTAACGACGTCATTTATCGGATCATGGTGATTCCGCTCACCCAGAGTGCGCGCGTGGCAAATAAATACCGAACCTAAACCGAGCGATCGTGACTCTGGAATAACCAATAACCCTCGCATTCCTCTCGGAAATCGAGACCCCGTCGACTCGAGTGACCCTAGGTCGATCTGGCGTAACCCCCTAAATGCCTACCCCACGTCTGTAGGAGGCTCCTAAAATTCTGAATTGAGCGATTTTGATCGCCAAATTGACCCAACTTGATGTCGAAATTCTATGGGTGTTTGCGATTATTTTGCGAGGCTCCACGTCATTTTTGAGTGGCCAATCATATTTGGGGTCGGTATGGTAGAAAAATGAAATTTCGATCCGGATAGGAAAATTACGAATAATATGCCTTTTTGTGTCCTATTTTTGGAGTTCGAATTTTGGGCAATTTTGGGGATTTATTTGTGGATAATTATCAAGAAAAATTCATAATTATTGAAAGACTAAAATGCCCTTGGATATTTTGGCTTGGATTAATGAGAACCAAGTGTTTAAGGGGCAAATTTGGAATTAAGGAAAATTGGGTCAAACCAATAATTTAATCCCCTTGACCACTCTCTCTCCTCCCATTCCTCTCACCATCAGCCAGCAGCCCCCCCTTCCACGCCAACACTTCTTCTTCTTCTTCTTCTTCTTCTTCTTCTTCATTTTCCTTTTTCCTTTGGCCATGAGAGGCCCTCGTCGGAGCGCCGTCCGCCACCGTTTGCGCCGCCGTGAGGACGTCGGGGCGCCGCCGCTGAACCGGTTCGATCCAGCTGCTGTTCAGCCCTTCCCTCTCCTTGTTCAGCCCCCTTTTGAAGCCACAAACCAAGTGAGTGGAAATCCTAACCCCTAATTAGGATTTTATGCACTTTGGACAAGTTTTAGGGGTTATTAGGGTATTTTAGGGGTAATTAGTATGGGCTGATTTGGGGCTGAAGTTATGGAGATTTTAATAGCCTAATGTGATGATCTAAGGATGGTATTAAGGCTGTGGAGACTGGTTTAGAGGTTGTATAAGCTTGATTGGCTTAATGGTGCAAGTTTAGTGATTCTCGGATTACTGGATTTTACTGTACCTCTGTGTTTTGTTATTTTTGTTGTGATCATTATGGGCCGAATTTGAGGAATGTTTCTTCATGAAAGTTGTTCCCAACATCTTGAGGTATAACATACTTTAATTTGGGAATTTTTGGAGATCATTTGAGGCCATTCGGAAGTCCATCTTTGGACCGAAATAAAACTGTCCGATTTACTGTTCATCCGACCTTCGGGTCTGTCCGAATTTTTTATAAATTTTTCCAGGCCTATTTTCAAAATACTTCCTTCACGGAAATTATTGGGGACATTTGTGGCTATAACATATAAAAATTTCAGAGGTTTCCAAAATGATTTGGGTACCGAATGAGTTGTATTTTGATGGCCTGAGGGGCTGTCCGAGCGAACCAGATTTTGTCCGAAGTTGAGTGTCAAAACGAGGTGTTTAAGGTTAGAAACGGGTTTCGAGTTCTTCAGGAAAAATGTTCATTGAGATGTTTTGTACAACATATCCAAATTTCAGAATTTTTGGAATTTATTTACTATTTATTTTAAATGGATTTCGGTCACTGTGCAACTGTCCAGTTTGGACCCGATTTTTTATATTTTCGGTTTATCTCTCTCGGGCTGATTAGTGGTTTATTGTTCCGATTAGAGCTGAATCGGAAGCTAAGGTTCGGATGAATAGTGGCTGTCCACTTTGGGACTTAGTTGGTTCATTGATTAATGACTTGAAATTAGGCAATTTGGGGACTATTTAGAGCTTGTATAAATCCTATTGGGTGTCGCCATGTTCGAGGATTGATCGGTTAAGTTTGATTGGTCATGGCGGGCCTTAGGCGCATTGAGTTGGATTGATATGAATGCGCGGTACAAAGGCCGGACTAATTGGGCTAGAATGGGATTAAATTGAACATGCCAATAATGTGTTGAATTTTGCCTAAATTGTGAATGATTGTTGCTTGTTGAGGCCCAATTGGGGCGTTGCCATGCCGCGTGTTCGCGTGATCGACTGAATGCGGTGTGTGATTGGCCAATCATTGGTGTGAATGATTATTGCCCAAGTGCGTGAATCATGTTTTGGGCCACATGGTATTAGTTGGTCGAGTGCGCATATTGTGCTATTAAATTGGGCAACTGATTGGCGTTTGAGCACGTGGGCTTGGCATGTTTGTTGAAATGCCGCGTTGAAATTGAATGCTTATGTTGCATTGTACGACATTACATGGCCACGCATTGTGTATGCCGAGAATGGAGCATGAGATGAGATTGTGTGAGAATGCGTGCCTGACATGAGCATGTGTGATCACCTAAATGCCTAATGCGTTTACGTGGGGCTCGTAGGAAAATTTGGCGGTGTGCCGTGTGATCACTTAAGGCCTTCGGGTCGATTCCGTCCGCTGCGTTTATGCGAGACGATGCCCGGTTTGTCCGGAAGATTGAGGAGATCGGTGTTGCGCCTGCGAACTAGAGACACCGGGCCATATGTAACCGGTAGCGGGCGTGAAGTGTTGTGGCCTCTACGGCCGGGCCTTCGGGTCGATTATCATCGCGGGCCACTGGTCGGGCCTTGGTCGGTTTATCATTGTGGCCTTCGGGTCGGGCCTCGGGTCGGTTTATTCTTCGCGGGCCTACGGGTCGGTTTGTAAATTGCAAAATGAGCCGTGTGTCAGCATGCATCATTTGAACTAAATCATGAGCATGGCAATTGTGTGCCGGAGTATGTGACTAATGTGCGCACCGGTGATTTGTGTGTGAGATAGGCACTATTGAGCATGAACATGCGTATGGCGTACGAGTGACTAGTGTGTCGCATATGTGCGGCGTGATTCATATAAAGTGCCTAACCGGCAGGGTCAATAAGGTAAGTGATCCGAGCCCAAGGGCCTAGGTCATTTGATTGACATTATTGTCGGCGGTTGTGTTGATTTGCTTGTCGGGAGGTGCATGTTAGCCTAGTTTCGATTTAGGAGGCCTACTCACTGAGATTCGTCTCATAGTTGTTTAAACCCCGTTTTTCAGACCTCTGTTAGAGGATACTGGTGTACCCGATCTATGTGAGGATCCGAGCCTATAGAGCAAGATCCCAAGCAGGGATGGCGAGAGGTCGGCGGATGGACTCGGGAGGATGAGACAATCGAGGTTTGAGTCCGAGTCATTAAGATTTGATCCCGATTTAATTTCCTAGGATCAACCTTAGCCGTAGAGTGGTAGGGCCGGTAATCTTTTAACTTTAGTGGCACTGATTTGTTTATAGTAGGCTGTTTGTATTTGATGTGTAAGATGAATAATGTAAGCGTTTTTTTTATGGCGGTTAATGGTGCTGGTTGATATTCGAGGATTGATGTTCGCTACCCTTGGTCATGTATTATTTTATGCGGGTGTTTTAATAATTGCTTCCGCATGTGCCTTATCTTTCTGCGTGGGGAGTTGGGTCGACGCGCCCCGGGACGTCACGGGGAAATTAGACAGCACGTGGGATGATGGCGCTTGAGGGTTGGGCGTGACATCCCGTTTGATTTGGTATCGAGCAAGGACAGCTCGATCCAATTAGGGAGAAGCTTGGAGTGATAAGGAGCGATGACCTTGGACAAAGATAGGGTGACCTCGTGTGCTAAATGTACCTCGATTATGCGTGTCTTGGTTGCTTGGTGTGATTTGACCCGTGAAACGCACGGTCTTGGCGGGACTGAGGTGAGTCACGTATACCTCTTTGTTGTAGGTCTTGTGTTGTTTGTGCTAGGCCGCATCTTTGGTTGCTTGATTGTGTTGTGATACCCACCTAGGACCTTAGACCAGGTTAGATTGGTTTAAGTCTCTAATCCCTTAGGAGGTTATAGCGGTGGGTGATCGGTGAGGTGCAAGGATGACAAAATGAGGGGTAAGGAAGATCAAGAGCAATGAAAGTGCTATAGGCCATGAGACGAAAACCTAAGATTAAAGGTTGTAACTCGGGCTCTATAAGAAAGGGGGAATGTGTGGGCGGGCAAGCTCGGGAAGAAAGCGTCGTTATTGCCTGGGTTGTCGAGGTTGCAGTGATTACTATTATGAGTAGGAATAATGCCGGTGGGGTTAAGCTTACATAGTGGCCAATAGGCAAGTGCATCAACCTGGTGGAATAATCTCTAAGGTGGAACTTTCTTGAATTCAATAGTAAGGGTGACCCCGAGGTCGCGCCAAGAGATGGGTAGCGGAAGTTGAGAAAGCCTTGACATGTTGGGGAACACCGGGGCTGAGAAAATGATATTGGTAGTGTACTAGCGTAAATGGACATAAAGAATGAGTGGAAGACCACTAGGGATAAGATATCCCCAATGAGTACAAAATTTTAGATTTGGACAATGATTGTTAAGAGTTCCTATGGAAAAATATTTCCTGGAGAGTGCCAAGAAAGGGAACTGATGGAGTTTATGTGACTTCGCCAAGGGCAGATGACTGTGGAATGATATGAAATGGAGTCCGCTTTGCTGGTTGAGAATCCACAGGACAAGGTTCGAAAATTTCGAGGGGCGAACTAAAGTCGGATCTCAAGCCTAATGATCTCTTTGAACATCGGGGAATGATAGGGAAATGTATGAATGAGCTCAAGTGATAGAGCGAGATCGGTTGGAAAGTGCAACTACTTTGGGATAGTGATTTGCTCAAATTAAGAATAACCGGCCGGAAAGAGGCGGATGGCGGAAATAGACAATTCGTCCCTTCGGTTAGGAAGGATATCACAAAGTCGAATTGTCGAACAGGCGTCCCGAGGCTTGCATCGAAAGTGGGAGTCGAACAACTAGTTAAACGGATGGGATTGAGTCTGTTGTACTTGAGTCACATTTGGTGTGACGATTCTTCGAATGATAAGGTGATGGTGTCGTTGAGGTGTCTTAATTGTGAGACAGTAATTGATAGTAGAGAAAGGAGTGTCGACTTGGCAGTATTGGCCATGTACGATTTTGTCGTGGTAATTGATACGGGGCGATTTGTAAGGCAGAAAGCCGTAATGAATTATGACAATAGGGTAATCCAGTTGAGTCCGAATGGACGTCCTAGGTTTGGATTTCAGGAAAGTCGAGGAGGAATCTCAATTCCTTGAATGCCCTTGCTTGAGGTGATTAGATGTCAGATGAATATTGTGAAGGACGCTTAATGGGCGTGGTTGATTCGATCGTGACAGAACTAAAGTCAGAAAAATTAACGAGGTGTGTAACCTTCCGAAGTCTTTCCTTAGAAATTTCGGGGTTGCCACTAGAATGAGAAGTGGAATCATGAAAGAATTGGCCCTGCAGTGGAACTGATTTCGAGGAAATAGTATTGAATGTCCTTGTTGGAAATTAAAGGAATTGAAAGTCTAGATGTAAGGACTCGTGGGTAAAATTTTATTCACCCTAGTGTGCCCTCGTGGGGAGTTCCTGTATTGTGTATGAAGAAAATGGACGGGACATCGAGATGGTACGTAAACTACCGGCAGTTGAAGTAGTCAACGGTAAATAGTAAGTACCTACTGCCGAGGATCGATGATCTATCTGATCAATTGTAAGGACCTCAGTGTTCTCCGAGATTGAACCACGGACTTGATGTCACCAATGGAGACTCCGAAAGAAAAATGTTCCTAAGATTGTATTACGGACTAGAATTTTTAGTTAAGGATATGAAAGGGAGATATAATTACGACGGTTTAACAAACGAGGTATGGGTACTACGCATTCATAGTAATGCCCATTGGTCTAAGAAATGCCTCGCTGCTTTTGTGGACCTAATGAATCGAGTACTCCAATAATTATGGGATTAGTTCGTAACGGTTTTCATTGATGATGTATTGGGAGACTCGAGGAGCCTGAGAGCAAGAAGCAAGTCTGGCTGAGGTATTACAAACTTTGAGAGAACACGCACTCCACACCAGGAATGACAAGTGCGAACTTTGGTTCGATGGAGTCGCGCCCCCCGAACGTATAATCTCGGAAGATGGAACTTTTGCGGACCCGACTAAGGTCAAGGTGATAACTAAGTGGCTAGGATCGAGGCCGATAATCGAGGTTTGAAGTGTCGTAGATGTGGTCGACAATCATCGATGTTTTGTGGAGGAATTTTTTCGTCAATGATTGTGCTATGGGCACGACTAATCGAGAGGATACTAGTATGAATGGAATGATTAGGGGAACGGAGTTCCCAAGAGTCAAGCGTAGGGTCGATAATTGCCCCAGATTGAATATTCAACCTGAACCGGGAGGATTCGAGGTCTATAGTGACACTTTATTAAGAAGACTTGAGTGTGTGTTGATGCAAGACGGGAGAGTAGCAAATTATGCATCATGCCATTGAGGCCACGGGGAAAAGAATTACTCGACGAATGACGGGAAAATTGACTACAACACCCGTATCACCACGGAAGAGTTGGATTTAGCAATGTATACGCTAAGTCGTGAATCGATTGTGGCGTATAGGGTGATCAAGGAATGAACCTTGTTAGGAAGGCTCGGGGACTTGGAAGTTAAATTTGAGGTGAACCGGATGTGGAATCGTTGACCGCCTTTAAAGATTAGTTGGAAATCTAGGCCCGTAACAAGGAATGGCATTATGTGGATCACGAGACACCTAAGAGTCATTGAGGTGGATGCCGATAAGAGGAAGTCGGATTTCCATATATTCGGGGATAGAAATCTTAAGGTTCTAGGAATGATTATGTGTACCGATGAGGCGAAACTTGAGGAGGAAAATTTGAATGGAAATTTCTGAAGAAGTATAATGTCCACCGAGTAGCACTAAGGTGTGTCGGGGGACTTGCAACATTCTTGGTGGAATAGAATGAGGGTAAATGTGACCAAGTGTGTGGCCGGATGTTTGACGTGTCTATAAGTGAGGACAAAGCACGGTAAGCCTAGAGGGCTATCATGACCGTTGAAAATTTCTAAATGGAAATGTGACATGATCTCAAGGATGTTGTAACAGGATTAACGTGAAGCCGAGAGAGAAGACCCGATTCCATAGGAATAACAGGTTGATAGATCGACTAAGTCGGTGCACTTCACGACAAAGAAGAACGGACTTTGAGTCGAACAAATAAATAGAATCGTCAAAAGGTCACACGATCGGAGATGATGACTTTTAGAACTTGAGATTGGGGAAGCCAAGTGTTAGTGCAAGTGCTATCCAATGAAAAGATTGTCATAAGTCGGCAGAAAGGAAGGCTACATCGAGGCATATCGGATCGTTCGATATTCCGGAAAGGAGTGGAAATATGATCTAGCGAATTGCCTCACCGCCTAATCTGTCCCAAGTATATGACGTATTCCATGGGTCGATGTGGAGAAAATATGAACCAAATATGACCCAAGTTAAGAGAAGATAGACGTGGACGACGAAGCGTCGTATGTGGAAAGGCTAGTGTAGCTTGAGGACAAAAAAGATCATGGGCCACATAATAAGACGATCGCAATGGTCAAAGTGTCTGGGACCACCAACGGTTAGAAGGTGTCGTTTGGGAAAAGCAAAGAGGCCATATGACGTTAAACCCCAATTGTTGATGAGATAAGTTTATAGTACAAATTTCGAGGAATTTTTTTTTTTTTTTTTAGGGGAAGAGTTGTAACATCCCGAATTTCGACCCATTTCCGGAATCCGATGAAGTGGATATTATTTCTCATTTGATTTTAGTACGTCCTCGCCGGAGTTGGCCCTCATGGGATCTTGATCAATGGGAAAGGCTAACTAGGAAAATGGTAGTGGACCGGGGACCCAATCGCGAATCGGACGCAGATTCCGGGAAATTATGGGAAAGTATTTTGGGCGGTGTGGGCCGATCCTAGGAAGGTAACGGATTTGGTTTGGCCAACGACGACGATCGGATCGCGGGTGATTCCGGGCCGACCGAGAGTGCGCGTGGCAAATAAATACCGAACCTAAACCGAACGATCGTGACTCTGGAATAACCAATAATTCCTCATTCTCGGAAATCGAGACCGTCACGACTCGAGTGACCCTAGGTCGATACTGCAGAACCCTAAAAAACCACCCGCGTCGGTGAGAGGCTCTAAAATTACGAATTGAGCGATTTTGATCACCAAATTGGACCCCAACTTCCGATGTCGAGATTCTATGGGTGTTTGCGATTATTTTGCAAGGCTGACGTCATTTTGAGTGGCCAATCATATTTGTGGTCGGTATGGTAGAAAAATGAAATTTCGATCGGGACCGGAAAATTACGAATATGCCACTGTGTCCTATTTTTGGAGTTCCGAATTTTGGGCAATTTTTGGGGATTTATTTATGGAGAATTATCAAGAAAAATTCAGAATTATTGAAAGACCAAAATGCCCTTGGATATTTTGGCTTGGATTAATGAGAACCAAGTGTTTAAGGGGCAAATTTGGAATTAAGGAAAATTGGGTCAAACCAATAATTTAATCCCCTTGACCACTCTCTCTCCTCCCATTCCCTCTCACCATCAGCCAGCAGCCCCCCCTTCCACGCCAACACTTCTTCTTCTTCTTCTTCTTCTTCATTTTCCTTTTTTCCTTTGGCCATGAGAGGCCCTCGTCGGAGCGCCGTCCGCCACCGTTTGCGCCGCCGTGAGGACGCCGGAGCGCCGCCGCTGAACCGATTCGATCCAGCTGCTGTTCAGCCCTTCCCTCTCCTTGTTCAGCCCCCTTTTGAAGCCACAAACCAAGTGAGTGGAAATCCTAACCCCTAATTAGGATTTTATGCACTTTGGACAAGTTTTAGGGGTTATTAGGGTATTTTAGGGGTAATTAGTATGGGCTGATTTGGGGCTGAAGTTATGGAGATTTTAATAGCCTAATGTGATGATCTAAGGATGGTATTAAGGCTGTGGAGACTGGTTTAGAGGTTGTATAAGCTTGATTGGCTTAATGGTGCAAGTTTAGTGATTCTCGGATTACTGGATTTTACTGTACCTCTATGTTTTGTTATTTTTGTTGTAATCATTATGGGCCGAATTTGAGGAAGGTTTCTTCATGAAAGTTGTTCCCAACATCTTGAGGTATAACATACTTTAATTTGGGAATTTTTGGAGATCATTTGAGGCCATTCGGAAGTCCATCTTTGGACCGAAATAAAACTGCCCGATTTACTGTTCATCCGACCTTCGGGTCTGTCCGAATTTTTATAAATTTTTCCAGGCCTATTTTCAAAATACTTCCTTCACGGAAATTGTTGGGGACATTTGTGGCTATAACATATAAAAATTTCAGAGGTTTCCAAAATGATTTGGGTACCGAATGAGTTGTATTTTGATGGCCTGAGGGGCTGTCCGAGCGAACCAGATTTTGTCCGAAGTTGAGTGTCAAAACGAGGTGTTTAAGGTTAGAAACGGGTTTCGAGTTCTTCATGAAAAATGTTCATTGAGATGTTTTGTACAACATATCCAAATTTCAGAAATTTTGGAATTTATTTACTATTTATTTCAAATGGATTTCGGTCACTGTGCAACTGCCCAGTTTGGACCCGATTTTGTATATTTTCGGTTTATCTCTCTCGGGCTGATTAGTGGTTTATTGTGCCGATTAGAGCTGAATCGGAAGCTAAGGTTCGGATGAATAGTGGCTGTCCACTTTGGGACTTAGTTGGTTCATTGATTAATGACTTGAAATTAGGCAATTTGGGGACTATTTAGAGCTTGTATAAATCCTATTGGGTGTCGCCATGTTCGAGGATTGATCGGTTAAGTTTGATTGGTCATGGCGGGCCTTAGGCGCATTGAGTTGGATTGATATGAATGCGCGGTACAAAGGCCGGACTAATTGGGCTAGAATGGGATTAAATTGAACATGCCAATAATGTGTTGAATTTTGCCTAAATTGTGAATGATTGTTGCTTGTTGAGGCCCAACTGGGGCGTTGCCATGCCGCGTGTTCTCATGATCGACTGAATGCGATGTGTGATTGGCCAATCATTGGTGTGAATGATTATTGCTCAAGTGCGTGAATCATGTTTTGGGCCACATGGTATTAGTTGGTCGAAAAGCGCATTTTGTGCTATTAAATTGGGCAAGCGATTGGCGTTTGAGCACGTGGGCTTGGCATGTTTGTTGAAATGCCGCGTTGAAATTGAATGCTTATGTTGCATTGTACGACATTACATAGCCACGCATTGTGTATGCCGAGAATGGAGCATGAGATGAGATTGTGTGAGAATGCGTGCGACATGAGCATGTGTGATCACCTAAATGCCTATCGTTCGCGGGCTCGAGAGAAATTTTTGGTGTCTTGGTGTGATCACTTAAGGCCTTGGTCGTGGCCTTCGGGTGGATTCCGTCCGCTAGCTGCTTATGGGACGATGCCCGGGTTTGTCCGGAAAATCGAGGAGATCGTGGGTGTTGCGCCCAAGTGGGCAGAGAGACATGGGCCATATGTGTTTGACCAAGGGCCGCGGAAGTGTCAGGGGTTCACGGGCCGGCCTCGGGTCGATTTATCATTGTGGCTCAAGTGTGTCGGGCCTTGGGTCGGTTTATTTCATGGGCCTATATTTTGGCTTTATAAATTGCAAAATGAAAGGTGTCAAAGATGCATCATTTGAACTAAATCATGAGCATGGCAATTGTGTGCCGGAGTATGTGACTAATGTGCGACCGGTGATTTGTGTGTGAGATAGGCACTATTGAGCATGAATATGCGTATGGCGACGTGGTGACTAGGGTGTGTCGATATGTGCCGCGGATTCATATAAAGTGCCCAACCGCAGGTTGGAAGGTAGTGATCCGCCCAAGGGCCTAGGTCATTTGATTGACATTATTGTCGGTGGTTGTGTTGATTTGTTTTGTCGGGAGGTGCATGTTAGCCTAGTTTGGGTTTAGGAGGCCTACTCACTGAGATTCGTCTCATAGTTGTTTAAACCCCGTTTTTCAGGACCTCTGTTAGAGGATACCGGTGTACCCGATCTATGTGAGGATCCAGAGCCTATAGAGCAAGATCCCAAGCAGGATGGCGAGGTCGAGCGGATGGACTCGGAGGATGAGACAATCGAGGCTGAGTCCGAGTCATTAAGATTTGATCCCGATTTAATTTCCTAGGATCAACCTTAGCCAGTAGAGTGGTAGGGCCAGTAATCTTTTTTAACTTTAGTGGTCATTGATTTGTTTATAGTAGGCTGTTTGTATTTGATGTGTAAGATGAATAATATAAGTTTTTTTTTTATGGCGGTTAATGGTGCTGGTTGATATTCGAGGATTGATGTTCTGCTACCCTTGGTCATGTATTGTTTTGTACGGGTGTTTTAATAATTGCTTCCGCATGTGCCTTATGCTCTGCGTGGGGAGTTGGGTCGGCGACGCGTCCTGGGACGTCGCAGGAAATTAGATCGGTACGTGGGATGATGGCGCTTCGAGGGGTTCGGGGCGTGACAATTCCTACTCTACGAGATCCATGTGGAGCAATGATAGATGTAGTTAGAATCGAAATTCGCAAATCAAATTTAGAAGGTGTTGCAGAATCAGATTTTGAGACAGAGGATGATGAGGACGATGAGGATGATGAAGATGATGAGGAGGATGATGAGGATGATGATGCTCAAGAAGAAGATCAAGATGAAGACGAAGGTGAAGATGAAGATTTTTGAGACATTTTTACTAATTATGTCGTAATTATTATTATGACAAAAGTTTATTATTGTTGTTGTTTTTTGTTTATTATTATCATTGTAATTGTTGTTGAATACTGTTGAATACTGTTAATGTTATTGTCTGGAAAAAAATGAATTACACGGGTGTGGGATAGTAGAAATGAAATCCGTGGCGAATTAGCCACGGATTTTTGCCACAAATTTCATGAAAATTCGATTTTTTGGGTTTTTTAATTATATTATAGGAAATTCGTGGCAAAAATCCATGGCAAATTAATTAACTTGATTTTTGCCACAATTTCATGAAAACTCAAATTTTTATTGGGTTTTTTTAATTATAGGAAATTCGTGGCAAAAAATCCGTGGCAAATTAGCCACGGATTTTTTGCCACTCAATTTCATGAAAATTCAAATTTTTTGGTTTTTTTATTAAATTATATTATAGGAAATTCGTGGCAAAAATCCGTGGCTAATTTGCCACGGATTTTTCACTAATTTCATGAAAATTCGAATTTTTTGGGTTTTTAATTATATTATAGGAAATTCGTGGCAAAAATCCGTGGCAAATTAGCCACGGATTTTTGCCACAATTTCATGAAAATTCCAATTTTTTGGGTTTTTTATTAAATTATATGATGGGAAATTCGTGGCAAAAATCCGTGGCTAATTTGCCACGGATTTTTTGCCAAATTTCATGAAAATTGAATTTTTGGGTTTTTAATTATATTATAGGAAATTCGTGGCAAAATCCGTGGCAAATTAGCCACGGATTTTTGCCACGAATTTCATGAAAATTCCAATTTTTGGGTTTTTTATTAAATTATATGATGGGAAATTAAAAAAAAAAATCCGTGGCTAATTTGCCACGAATTTCATGAAAATTCCAATTTTTTGGGTTTTTATTAAATTATATTATAGGAAATTCGTGGAAAAAATCCGTGGCAAATTAGTTCACGGATTTTTGCCACGAATTTCATGAAAATAACATTTTTATTGGGTTATTAAATTATATTATAGGAAATTCGTGGAGAAAAATCCGTGGCAAATTAGCCACGGATTTTTGCCACGAATTTCATGAAAATAAAATTTTTATTGGGTTTTTAATTATATGATAGGAAATTCGTGGCAAAAATCCGTGGCAAATTAGCCACGAATTTTTGCCACGAATTTCATGAAAATTCCAATTTTTTGGTTTTTTTATTAAATTATATGATAGAAATTCGTGGCAAAAATCCGTGGCAAGCCACGGATTTTTGCCACGAATTTCAAAAAATCAAATTTTATTGGGTTTTTTAATTATATTATAGGAAATTCGTGGCAAAAATCATTGGCTAATTTGCCACGGATTTTTGCCACGAATTTCATGAAAATTCGAATTTTTTTTGGGTTTTTTTATTAAATTATATGATAGGAAATTCGTAGAAAAATCCGTGGCAAATTAGCCACGGATTTTTGCCACGAATTTCATGAAAAATCAAATTTTATTGGGTTTTTAATTATATTATAGGAAATTCGTGGCAAAAATCCGGCTAATTTGCCACGGTTTTTTTCACGAATTTCCTATCATATAATTTAATAAAAAACCCAAAAAATTGAATTTTCATGAAATTCGTGGCAAAAAACCGCGGGCTAATTTGCGACGGATTTTACCACGAATTTCATGAAATTTCGAATTTTTGGGTTTTTTAATTATATGATAGGAAATTCTGGTAAAAAATCCGTGGCAAATTAGCCACGATTTTTTGCCACAAATTTCATGAAAATAACATTTTTATTGGGTTTTTTTATTAAATTATATGATAGGAAATTCGTGGCAAAAATCCGTGGCAAATTAGCCACGGATTTTTGCCACGAATTTCATGAAAATTCAAATTTTTTGGGTTTTTTTATTAAATTATATGATATGAAATTCGTGGCAAAAATCCGTGGCAAATTAGCCACGGATTTTTGCCACGAATTTCATGAAAATTCCAATTTTTTGGGTTTTTAATTATATGATAGGAAATTCGTGGTAAAAATTCGTGGCAAATTAGCCACGGATTTTTGCCACGAATTTCATGAAAATAAAATTTTTATTGGGTTTTAAATTATATTATAGAAACTCGTGAAAAAACCGCGGGCAAATTAGCCACGGATTTTTGCCACGAATTTCATGAAAAATTCCAATTTTTTTGGGTTTTTTATTAAATTATATGATAGGAAATTCGTGGCAAAAGTCCGTGGCAAATTAGCCACGGATTTTTTGCCACGAATTTCATGAAAATTCGATTTTTTTTGGGTTTTAAATTATATTAGAGGAAATTCGTGAGCAAAAATCCGTGGCAAATTAGCCACGGATTTTTTGCCACGAATTTCATGAAAATTCTATTTTTTGGGTTTTTTATTAAATTATATGATAGGAAATTCGTGGAAAAATCCGTGGCAAATTAGCCACGGATTTTTGCCACGAATTTCATGAAAATAAAATTTTTATTGGGTTTTTTAATTATATTATAGGAAATTCGTGGCAAAAATCCGTGGCAAATTAGCCACGGATTTTTGCCACGAATTTGATGAAAATTCGATTTTTTTTGGGTTTTTAATTATATTATAGGAAATTCGTGGAAAAATCCGTGGCAAATTAGCCACGGATTTTTGCCCTGAAATTTCATGAAAATTCGATTTTTTTTTTTGGGTTTTTAATTATATGATAGGAAATTCGTGGCAAAATCCGCGGGCAAATTAGCCACGGATTTTTGCCACAAATTTCATGAAAATTCCAATTTTTTGGGTTTTTTATTAAATTATATTATAGGAAATTCGTGGCAAAAACCGTGGCAAATTAGCCACGGATTTTTCCACGAATTTCATGAAAAACTCGATTTTTTGGTTTTTTTGGGTTTTTATTATATGATAGGAAATTCGTGGAAAAATCCGTGGCAAATTAGCCACGGATTTTTGCCACGAATTTCATGAAAATTCGATTTTTATTGGGTTTTTAAATTATATTATAGGAAATTGATTTTTTTTGGGTTTTTTATTATATTATAGGAAATTCGTGGCTAATTAGCCACTTGATTTTGCCACGAATTTAAAAAAATTTGAATTTTACATTTCTATTTGAATTTTAAAAAAATAGATTTGTCATGAAAATTAGCCACGGATTTAATTTCTATTTGAATTTAGAATTTAAATTGCATTAATTCCGTGAAGTTTCTAAAAATTAGCCTTTGGCCTTTAGAAATTAATTAGGGTTCTTCTAGTTTTTTATGGAATTCTTTGAATTTAATATATTTAAGTTGAAATGTTGTTGGATTTAGGTTGAAATTTGATCGAAATCTGAAATTTGATTACATTTGGGTTGAAATTTAGTTGAAATTTGTTTGAAATTTAGTCTTAAATTAGGTGAAATATGGTCGGAATGAGCTGAAATTTGGTCTGGTCAAGTGGAAACGGTTTGTCGATCCAAACTCACCGCTATGGCCGTGACGCAAGTGGTTTTTTGGCATTTTGAAGTCGTTTAGATGGGTTTTTTGGTGAAAAACGATTCTGGTGAATAGTGTTTTTTTGTGACAATTTGTGTTTTTTTTTTTCCGTTTCGCAGTCATTTGGACGTTAATCTCTATTTTTTCGTTTCGGAGTCATTTTGTGCCCTAATGATGGTTTTGGTTTTTGGTTTTGTTTATTTCCGTAACAGTGAGCTTATATCGGGGCAATTTGGAAAGGCAACTTTAGGTTAGTTGTCTTCATTTCCTGCATTTTCTTGTTTTAATGATGCTATCGTTGGAATATGACATTGTAGTTTTCTTGTGAACATCTTCTAAGAGTGTATGTATGGCCTTCTTGGGATAGTCTGTTATCTGTTGCTAGTCTATTATCTGTTGTAGCTTGGGATATAATTTGTTTGTATTGTATGTATGGCCTTCTTGACACTAAAAAATGATTAGCTTTTCGATTATTGACAAGTGGTAAGTTTAGTTGATAAGAACAAAGTCTGGTAAGAACGGAGGTCCTTCACTAACTTAAGGAAATTGATAACTCGCTAATAAAGTCATCAATAGCCTACATTACAAAAGTTATAGACCGAGGTCCTTCACTAATCAGTGATTGCTATTGCCGAGTGTTGGAGCTTGAAAAAGAAAAGATGATGGATCGATGCAATCACACGATTGCCCATTGGTTATCCCTATGATCTTGGAACATGCAACTCCTTGTGGAAAACAACTATTAGATTATAAAGGATTGTGCATAGGCACATGATTGCTGATCAATGATTGTAAGTAGTAACTGCTGCTGCTAGTACAATATAAGTAACTATGTGGTAATCTTTATAAATGTTCCCTAGATCAATCACAGAATACCTGTTATTGCAATGTTTTCTCATCTTTAAGTTTTTGCACATTTACCTGCCTTTCTTGCAATCTTTAATCCTAGTACTTGCATTTTTCAAGTCCTTTACTTTTCAGCTATTTACTTTCATGTCCAAAATCAACAAAGGTAATGTTTTTCCTAAAAATCCATCAATGTGATACATATTATTAGATTTTTCTCTTTTCGTGAAACATCATATTTTAGAGTAAGATAACACACCAATCAAAAGCGACGTTCATGATCGCACTATTATATAGATTCAAGTTAAGTTCAACTTGACTTCAAGATTAAAGGATTTTGCGATTTGGATCGTATACTTCGCTCCCTTTTTTAAGCATTGGCCAATTAATGATATCCAATTTAAACAATTGTTGACATCATCTCTCTGAGTGACTTTCTGGGTTCTATTGTTTAAGGAAAAAAAAAAGAAATGTTTTCCATACTGATAAATTGCTAAAAAAATTGATAAGTGACAAAAAACTGTTTGTAAAAGGTATTAACTTCACCCCATTCCCGGATAACTTATTGGTAAGTGCTGAAATAAGTTCTAAAGTTTCCGTTTTTTAGTCAATTTTAGATTAGAAAGGTTTTATTTTGGTCAACCAAAGACTTGTTCACAAAGTCCCAATCAAATCAGGAGCTCACCATAAGTAAAATCAAGTGTGTATGTTCAAGTTGAATCAATCAGGCCTCTAATTGCCTCCTTTTTTTCAGGGGCCAAGTTTCTCTCTTGCTTTCAATAACAAAATGGTAAGCTTCACAACGTACATCATTATGTTCTTTAATACATGTTCATTATTTTTTACATTTTTATCTAACCTTGCAATTTTTAGTATAAACGTGGAGGTCACATGCGTCGTGGTGATGCTTCACAAAGAAGACCGGCCCTTTCCGCTTCAGCCTCGTCCCTTTCCGCTTCCCCTACCCCTGCCCTTTCATCTAATCCTCAACTAGTACGTGGACACATTGGCCCTTCCTCCGACCCTCAAATGCCAACTGAATTCCCTCACATGCCAACTGAATTCCCTCAAATGCCAACTGAATTCCCTCACATGCCAACTGAATTTACTTCAGTTCCATCGCCTTCGGTTCCACCTTCTTTTTCAACGCAACACTCGACACATGAAGAAGATACCCGATTCATGATAGCCCCGTTTGGAGATTCGTAAGTATTTCATTGTTTTAACTATATGTGAATTATTATGGATGTCAACTGAATTGTCCGTATGATGCTATGTATGTTCACATGCTACATGCTACGACGTATGTTCACATTCTTTATTTGTATAACCCGTTTGCAGATTCACGGATGCTACGCAAGTTGTGAGGATACTTAATAAAATAATCAATAACCATTGGATGGGGCAATATAGTACTTGGACCACCACTCCAAAAGAAGTAAAGGAATTGTGGTGGAATGAGTTCAAGGTAAGTTTTGTCATTCTATTTCCTCACAAACTAAGTTCGATTTAGTATATTAAGTGTACAATTATTTTTCTATTGATTGCTTGCAGCGGAAGTTCAGGTGGGATGAAGTGGAAGAGAGAGAAATTAAAAGAATTTTTAAGAAGAAAGTCGGTGATCACATGCGAAATGTGATGAATAGAGCAAAGAGAAAGCAAGAAAAGCCAGATTTTATTACAGCTGACAATTGGGCGGAATTTCAGAGAACTTGGGACACCGAAAAGCATAAGAGAATCAGTGAAGTTAATAAAAAGAATCGAGCTTCTAGTTCCAGTGAAGGGTCTGCCACATATGCTGGGGGCTCTATCAATATCGGGAGCATAGAAAAAGAATGGTAAGTCATGTTTAAAAGACATGTT
The DNA here is from genome assembly GCA_024733475.1 of Syzygium grande. Taxonomy (NCBI): domain Eukaryota; kingdom Viridiplantae; phylum Streptophyta; class Magnoliopsida; order Myrtales; family Myrtaceae; genus Syzygium; species Syzygium grande. The sequence continues at coordinate 16,507,790 of JAMXDD010000008.1, read as the reverse complement.
GTAAGTTAAATCAATAATTACTCATTTATGTTTATATTTTGTAGGCACATGAATTGGGGACGGAACCAACATTTATGGCTACATTTGAACGCACCTTTCAAAAAAAAGATAAGACATGGACTGGCAATCGAGCAAAAGCTATTAAGGTATGTATGTAAGGTTATATTTTGTATTTACATATATATGAAGTTTTTTTTTATTTTTATCTATATTGTTAATGTAGGACAAATATGATGAACTTGTAATGAGCACGGCTGCTGCTAGTGGTAGTGGTAGTGGTGATGGTGATGGTGGTGCTGCGTCCGAGCCATCGATTGACAGTATGGCGTTATGGATGGAGGCATCGGGTGGAATGAGAAAAGGTCAAATATTTGGGATGGGATCCTTGTCAAGGATGTACAGAACGCCGGTTGCTGCAACTTCATCCTCCAGTGCGGCTTTTTTAAGGGCACAACGCGATGAGCGAACGGACCAAGAATTGAACCACCTGAGACAACCATCGGTACGGAAGGATGAAGAAATGATAGGAGTGAAACAACATTTGCAATTGATCATGCGACATCTCAACCTCCAAGGTCTTGACGTTCCTCCGGTGAGGTAATGGCCACAATGATAATGATAATGAGATTCCTGGCGACGATCGATGATGATGATCGATGGACGATGCGATGATGATGATGATGATGTCGATGATCCTTGCTAGTTTAAATTTCCAAGAGGTACTTATATCTTCATGCTTCGCTATTGAATAGATGTGAAAAATTAACAGGGGTTAGGAGTTTGATATTGTGATGTTTTGCACTGCGCAGATGGATGGACGGGATGAACACTATAGACAACGTGGAAGAACTTCTTGGCAAGATGAACAGTTTGCGAACTGACTAATTTAGAACTTTATTTTATTTCTTTCTTTTTGGGATTTCTTCTTGTATTGACTGTAATTTTCTATCAATGTTAATTAGATTTCTAATCGAAATCGTTCATAAACAACACTCGTTGATAAATTTTTCTGTCGCAATAGTCAAATTTTTTTCGTGCAAAAACCCCAAAAAAAGGGCAAATTAGCCACGAATTTTACAACAAATAAGTGAGTCACAAAAACGGTTCGTCACAAAAATTCGACAAAAAAAAAACGGTTCGTTGCAAAAAAAAATTAGTCACGAATTTTAGCAACGAATAAATTCGTTGCAAATAATTGAAAAAAAATTTAGCCACGAATTTTGCCACGAAATTTTTTTGTGGGAAATTAGCCACTAATTTTAGTCACGAATAAGTTCGTCGCAAATAATTGAAAAAAAAAATTTCGAAAATTAGCCACGAATTTTGCCACGAAAAGTTTTCGCAGCAAATTAGCCACGGATTTTGCCACGAAATTATTCGTGGCAAAAATAAAAAAAAATTGGTTTTGGTAAATTAGCCACGAACTTTGCCACGAAATACGAGACATTTTGCCACGGATAATTAGCAACGACTTTTGCGACGAAAATATTTCGTCGCATTGTCGAATAATGTTCGTCGCAAATTAGCGACGGATTTTTGCCACGAATAATGTTCATGGCAAATTAGCCACGAATTTTTGCCACGAATATATGTCGTCGCAAATTAGCGACGGATTTTTGCCACGAATAATGTTCATGGCAAATTAGCCACGAATTTTTGCCACGAATATATGTCGTCGCAAATTAGCCACGAATTTATTTCGTCGCAAATTAGTCACGAATTTTTGCCACGAATAATTAGCGACGAATTTTTGCCACGAATTTTTTTCGTTACAAATTAGTCACGAATTTTGCCACGAAAAATTTGCGACGAATTTTTTCCGTCGCAAATTAGCCACGAAAATTGCAATTTTCCGTGGCAAAATTTTGCGACGACCTATTAGCGACGAATTTTTTCCGTCGCTAATTTCGTCGCAAATTCATTTTGCCACGAATTTTGCCTAATTTTTCGTGGCAAAATTCGTGGCTAAACCCGCCTTTTTTTGTAGTGTTCTTCTACTGATTGAAGCTTTTAATACGTGTTGTCATTTCAATATCTCTAATTATATTATGCTTAAGTACCAGCTAATTTAGGGTTAGAAACGGCTATTGAGCATGACAAGGTCTTAGCCTGCGCTGATTAGACGACGACAATCTTTGCATCATATGGGGATTACTTAAGATCTTGAATGTGTCCACAGTTCCATATTACAAATATAAAAATAGGGAATGTGATGGAAATTACATGGGATTTGACTGCGTCATATCGTGGAAATTGGCCTAATTAAAAAAATCAATTTTACCTTGAATGATGTCGCGACCGACCTCCGAGCCTTTTTGAATAACATGCGAAAAATAAGAGAGGCTCTTTGGCACGTGCTAAGTCTAGGTTCAAGACTTAACTCGGGCTCTCCCAAGCCCATACCATATCGCGACTTAGGGTTTAAATATTTAACATGCAAATAATTTATACTAAGGAGTCGCCACTAATCGATTTGGGGTAGGTCGATTAGAAACCCAAAAATAAGGTGACGGAGGATCACCCTATTTCTCTGAATCGAGGAGATTAACCGAATTCGGGGACTTGGTTACATTAGTTAGATAACTAATGCCCTTTCGGTCTGCCATTTACCCCGTTTTTTTTTTTTTTTTTTGAAAATATTTATCAGGCAATTTGGATTGATTTTAGGACATTTCTCCTAACATGTGAGGTGATCAAGCGAGTGCATAATCGAAATGATCGTAAATCATGAACATAACAAGTCATGCGACCTAGGGTTCTAGCCCTAACTAAGCCAGATGACATTCAAAAATAAAACAGCTCATGCAATTATATTAAAAGGGAAAAAACCACCAAAACCCCAAACTTTGGCCCGTGTGACACATTTATCGAACTTTTTTTTTTTGTGACACCAAAACCCCAAACTTTCTTATTTGTGACACATTTACCCTAATGTACATTATCCATGGGCATTTGCCTTTTTTTCGCTTTTTCTTTTTTTTTCCTTTCGGTAGTGCCACCATGGCGAATCTCAATGACTCTCGCCTGTGGGAACCCTCGCCCGCCAGTGCCCTCATGGGGGCGTGAGCAGGCCCTGGCCCGCTAGAGGCGCCTGCTTGACGTGTTCGGCGAGCCGCCCTCGCGCCCGCCGCCCGACGGCAAGGCGAGGCCGCCGCCTTGCCAGCAGGCGAGCCTCGCCCGACGCCGGGCGAGGGCGCCTCGCGACCCTCATCCGACGCCGACGAGGGCGCGGGCGACGGTCAAGGGCGAGGGTCCTCACGGAAAGGAAAAAAATAAAAAAAAAAAAAAAAAAAAAAAGAAAAGCGGAAAAGACGAAAATGCCCATGGATAATTTACATTGGGGTAAATGTGTTAATAATAAGAAAGTTTGGGGTTTTGTTGTCACAAAAAAAGTTCGAGGGTAAATGTGTCACACGGGCCAAAGTTTGGGGTTTTTGGTGGTTTTTTCCCTATAAAAAAAACATACGACATACTATCGTGCAATTTTGGGCTTATTTAGTTTAAATAAAACCACAACATGCATAATTATAAAGGATTAAAACACTCAGATAAGTCATGAAAAAAAAAAAAAAGAAAATTTTTTTTCAGAATGTTTTTTTCGAAAAAAAAAAAATCGAGATAAAAAAACGAAAATAAAAAAGAAAAAGAAATTTTTTTGAAATTTTTTTTTTTTGAAAAAATATTTTTTTTTTGAAAAAAAAAAAAATTTATTTTATTTTTTTTATTATATATTTTTTAAAATTTAATTTTTTAAAAATATTTTTAATAGTTTTTTATTAAAAAAGGAAAAGAAAAAGGAAAGAAAAACCTTTTTTTAAAATTTTTTTTTAAAATTTTAAAAATTTTTAAAAATAAAATAAAAGAAGATAAAAAATTTTAAAAAAATAAACGATCGGTCGGGTGGGTCGGGCCCGGTCAACGGACTCGACCCGGTCGTTGACCCGGCCGAATCGATCGATCCGGCCGGGTCGGACGAGACCGACCGATCATCCGGACGACCCGGTCGTTGACCCGGGTGGTCTCTGATCCGGGCGGTGGAATTGACCGAGTCAACGGATTCGACTCGGGCGTTGATTCGGCCGGATCTGCCGATTCGGGGTCGGTCGACCCGTTTCGCAGACCCGCGGTTGCTCACTCTTCTCCGTGGCGACCTCGGTTGCTCGTCTCTCTCTCTCTTCTTTTGCTCTCTCTCTCCTCTCTGTATCTCTCTCTGTGGCCTCTCTCTCTCTCTCTCTCTGCTTTTCTCTGTAGGCCAGGGGCTCTAAAAGCCTTCCGCAGCGACAGGTGTAGTTTACTCGGCGAGGCCTCGGCCCGCGTTCTCTCTCTCTCTATCTTCTCTGTATGTGAGCGAGGCAAAGCCACCGGTGGGGGGGCTTCGCAAGCGTGAAGAGGAGAGGAGAGATGGCTCCTGAAATGAGGGGACGACCTGCAATTAATGTGCGCCTCCCTTGGCGTGCCTGCCCCAGGCCCTTATCCGGGTTCGACGGAGATGGCACCGGAGCCGCCCGGCCATTACTCTCGCGTCGATGGAAGAAGGCAGGGTGAGCTGCAGGGTGGGAAGAGAAAGGGACGTCATGAGAGAAGGAAGGAGGAGAAGGCCGGGCTCGGGCCAGCCCATCTCACATGAGGAAGAGGAGAAAGAGAAAGAAAAGCGGGTCACGGAAAAAAAAAAAGAAAAGAGGAAGGGCCTTGGGCTCATGGAGGAAGAAGAAAGAAAAGAAAAGGGCCGGGTCATTGACTGACCCGACTGATTTTTTTTTTTTTTTTTTTCTTCTTTTTTTAAATCTTTTTTTTTTACCTCTTCTTTTTTTTCTTTCTCTTTTTTTAAAATAATAATAATAATAATAAAATAATTAAGAAAATATGCTCTAATATGCCCTATTAATGCAAATATGCCTAATTTCTACATGCAATGCATTTAAATAGGAATATTTTTTGTTTAGGAATTAAATGAATTTAACTCCTAAATTTTGTGTAATTAATTTTGGGCAAATTAAAAAATAGGTGTCAACAAGTGACAATCTTGACCCAAACTTTTTTTGTTTCATAAAAAAAATCAACTTTCACTTAAATCTCAAATTTGATCCGAACAATTTAAAAATTTCACATCATAGGGGCCAAATTTAAAACTCGAGTAAAAATTGATACTTTTATTTAGATAAAAAAAGTTCGGATCAAAATTGTCACTCAACGTAAAATTGGTACTTTTTATTAGAATTAGCCTCATGAAAATCACAAGAAGAGACCGAGACCAATAGAGATGGCATGTATACATGTCGGACGAGATTATTAGAATTAGCTGTCAGGTTAAATTTTCTAGAAACATAGAAGTATGCATTATAACTAACGAAAGTGATATGACCGAATTTATAGCAGTCAGATTAAATATTTAGAAATATAGCTGCTTAGCTTGCAACAACTCCGACAATATATTATGGCGGCAATGTATAACGGTGGAGTTGGCTATACATCGTGGATTAATCACTAACGAAAGTGACGTGACTAAATTTATTAGTAATTATTTTGTGGAGTTTGGTTGACGATTTGATTTTAAATAGCAATTGACTTACGGTGAAAGTCAAATGCTTGGATTTTTAGAGTCCGTTTGTTTCACTGAAAATCCAATATTTCTGGAGAATATTTTTCAGGAAAATATTTTCAGGGAAAATGACAATGTTTTTCATTATTTAGCTGAGACCTGAAACTGAAATAGAAAATATTTTCCATCGATTAATAAGGAAAATCTCATTTGATTTTTCTAAATAAACATACACTATTCGAACGCTAGTAACTTGCATATAAGATAGCCAATGAATCTAGCATGGGCACTGTGTCTCAAGGACAATTACGGTGACAGTCCAAAAATTGTCACGATAATGCATTTGAATTTCATTAACTTTCTTTTCGTGCATTTAAATCCCAATACTTGTCATGGTCCTTTCATTAATTCCGTTAGCCTTTCTTGCTTGATCTATCTGGCATTTCTTTTATTATTATTTTTTGCACGAATGATGCTAATGTGGCGCCAAATCGGTATCACATCAATTAAAAAAAGGATTGAAACCAAGAAAATGTAAAAATAGAGATGAAGGGGTGAGGGGTTGAACCAATGGCCCCATCGTTGTGGGTGAAGGCTGGCCACCCTCACCTCAACCTTGGCAAGGGCCGCCGACCCTTGCTAGCAAAATGGCAGCGGCGGCGCTGCCGGCGTTTATTCTACCTGTCATCCTAATGTTTTCTTTTATTTATTTATTTTCAGTCAATTTTCTCATGTACTCTCTTCATCTTGAGTTTTTTTTTTAATTTGATTTATGATTTTTTGAAAATGTTTATGATGAAACATCGCAAAACAATGTTGCTTTGCGTTCAAGAACTGAAAAAAGGATCCATTCAGGAAATTGACATCGTGATTGGATTATATCTGGATGAAACAATCCATCAATTGATTATGACCGAATAAATCATAGAACCCCTTTATTCTAGGGACCTTATGATTTGGAGTCTTAAAGAATATAATTGTCAAAGCATTTTGCTCAAGACATTGCCCTTTTTGGATGACATTGGATTTGAGACTCTTTGATAAAGATTTATTTGCATTCCATCTGTAGCTTAGGAAAATATCATCTCTGCTCAACCTCCTTCCATCTTACCCTGCGTCTGTTCCCTCAGTTGCCTCTCTCGCAGAGCTTCGAATGGCAGAAGATGAGGATGCCAATGCTCTGCAAGAGATCAAGTAAGTTTTGGTCGGTGATGGATGGAGATGTTTCTGGGGATATATTAAAGGAACTCCGTCTCACTCTCTTTGGGAGACTGTGCTCAAACCCATCCGTGAATTTCCACGCCTTTGTGAATACGATGAAAAGAGCCTAGAGAGTCGAAGATGTAGTTTCTGCCGACCTGGGTTCTGGCCTTTTTTGCATTTACGTTCAATTCTGCAGGAGACAGACAGAGAGTTTTAAAATCTGGTCCATGGTCTTTTGCGAATCACCTCGTGTTGCTTAAATCGTGGGAACCCAATACAGCTCCTCATCGTTATGAATTTGCAACTTGTGCCTTTTGGGTTCAAATTTGCGGATTGCCCCTTGAATATTACTGTGTGGATGTTGTGAACAGACTTGCTCAGGGGATTGGGAAGGTTTTAGATGCGAAAGTGGAAAGGAATGGATTTATATCAGCAAGAGCGAAAGTAGAGATGAACCTGGATGCTCATTTAAAATCTGGTATCGTTGCTAGTGGTGGAGGTACAAAGCTTTGGCTTGATTTTAAATACGAAAGGCTGCCGCATTTTTGCTGTTCATGTGATAAGCCAGGTCATTATGCCAAGTATTGCACAGAGATCCCTTATGAAGAAGGCAATTTAATTCCAGAAAGTGACATTTATTTTGGGAAATGGCTACGGGCAGAGGTTGATTAATATAGCCCTTTCTGGAAGTTCTTTTATGCAGCAAAGATCGAAGAAGATATATAGTTCTAGATTCTCCACTCAACAACAATCAAATTGTGTTTTTTGTGGAAGGAACTTCTGGCCCTGATAACCTGCAGATAACCATTATGGAGAAAAAAGCAGAAGTCTCTCAAATTAGAAGAGAAAACCTTTTGAAGTCGGACCCAAGCTAGACTGTCGTTGGGTGAAATTTCCATCCCCGCAAAATCTCATTGCATTTCTATTGTTTTTGTCCAATACAGAAAGCTCAAACGAAGAGTAGGAAGTTTGCTGCAGATGTCTAGACAAAATGACATTGAAACGAAGTTAGTATGTACAAAACTAAGATAATGCTATGTTCAATTTCTATGAACAGCTCTCCACCTTATTTTCTTGTCAAGGAAGTGACAACTATATCTTGTTTCAATCTTGTTCTCAGCCAAAATCTTCACGATTCGAAAGTCTCGGACTTGTGCAACAAGGTCCTCGTTTAGAAGGACATTGCTAGGCTTCAGATCACAGTGCACAATGTGTTCCAGTTGGCCATGGTGGAGATATTCGAGTGCCTTTGCAACATCGACCGTTATACTCACTTGCTGATGGAGACCCAAGTTGTAGTCGACCGTTGGGCACGTATTGCAGCACCCGAGCTCTCAAAAACGTTTGTGTGGCTGCTGATCATCTTGACAAGATTTTGGTGCCAATTATGCAGAAAACCTCACATTCTGTGCAAAACTTTTCAGACCACCTTTGATATGGAAATTCAGTAATTTGACCGCAACATCTGTCCCGTTGGCCTAAGTCCGTTTGTGTACAGCGCTAAAGCATCCTGCTTCGAACAAATTGGTTTCGCTGAAGTTGTTAGTAGCTGAGTGGAGCTCCCAGTATGATATTATTAGGTGGTTTATTGCAGGAGAGCTTTTTTACCAGTGTTCTGACGCTTTCTGAGCAAGCAAATGACAAAGACCAAAAGTATAGCTGATACAATTGGCACCATAATGTATAGTAACTGGAGCTGCTTGTCCCTTGATGATTTCTTTCCATTTACTTTGCTCGGTGGGGCTTCAAAAATTGCATTTTCACAAAGTGCTTCATTCCCAATGAATGAGAGAATCGAAAAATTTCCCAAAGGGTCCGGCATTAGAAATCTCTCCTGATAGCTTATTAAAGGACAAGTTCAATTTTTGCAGATATGTAAGTCCTTCCAGGGACTTGGATATTGTGCTTGATAACTTGTTGTAGGAGAGGTCCAATCGCTTGCGTTGTCAATTCTGGAAACGAGTTCTTTGACAAGTTGAGAGAAGCAAGGCTCTTCAACTCCTGGATGGAACTCAGTATGGCGCCATTAAGTTGATCCAAGAAGGATCAATGCTCTCTATAGCTGTCATTTTCCCCATCTCAAGTGGTAGTCCCCATTAAAAGAATTGTGACTATCGAGGAATATGAGTTCTTGAAGGCTCTGCAGACTGACCAATTGTTTCCAATGCAAGTTAAGATAGACACTGATATACTATTTTGCTGGAGCAGCAACTCTCCTAAATTTGTCAAGTTGCATATCTCATGGGGGATCGGTGCCTCGAGATGGTTGTTATCACGGTACAGCCTTTGCAGGCTATTTTAGCCCCCCCAATAGATGACGGGATGTTGCTGTCTAGATTGTTATTGCTCAACTATAGAAAGTCAAGCTCTTCAAGAGACCCATTTGGTTGGGTAAGTGACCTGTTATTTGACAATGGGGAGTGACTAGAATCCGTAGGGAACTTGAGAAGTTTTCGATAGATTCCAGTATGGAGCCATGAAGCCGGTTTTCTTCCAGAACCACGGTCTGCAGGGATTGGCAATTAGACAAAGCAGAGAGAAAACTGAGCTCCGAACCATAAGTCTCTTCTGTTAGCTGATAGACTGAACTGCAAAGTATCTGAGGTTCTTCAAGTTGCCCAAATTCGTAGGTAGCAGTCTGCTGAGTTGATTGATCCTGGCATCGATAAAAATTAGGTTCGAAAAATTTGAAAAATACTTCAGGATGTTGCTGGCAAAGCCATTGTTTGCTAGAAAGATTTCTTCCAAATTCGGAATGCTTAGATCGCTACCTGAGGGAAGGCTTCCGGAGAGGAAATTGTCCATCAAAGAAAGCAGTTGGAGCGAAATAATGTTGAAATCCTCTTGAGGCACTTTGCCTGTTAGCAAATTATACTGAGGGCTCATTTCATTCAGATTGACAATAATGCCAATCTCACTCAGAGTGGCACCTCTGATGCAGTTATATTCTACGTACAATTGGTGCAAGATGCGGTTATATTCTACGTACAGTTGGTGTAAGCTTGACACGTTACCGATGGTTCGATGAATTATACCAGTCAAGTTGTTAGTACCGAGATGGAGCTCCTGCAGCTTTTGCAAGCTGTCTATGTCTCAAGGATTGCTTCCCCGAGACGATTGAATGACAATGACAACACAGCAAGCTCTTTGCATTAGGTTAGCTTCTCTGGTAGCAGGCCGCTGAGCTGGTTTTCAAACAGCAAAAGCTTCTGAATGTTAGGCCAGCGGTAGCATAGATTGGAGGGAAGACTCTCTGAAAGTTCATTATACGTCAGCCTGACACTCGTGAGCGACCTACAGAAAAGTGTCAAAGGAATCGAACCTGTGAGATTGGCCATGAGCAAACCAATGCCCTGCACTGTGGATATGTTGCCCAGGAAGCTTGGAATTTGACCCCGTAAGTTGTTGAAGCCAAGAAACAGTTGTTGCAACTTTGGGGGAAGTTGCCAAATTCTCTCGATATGCCACCGTTAGCCTGTTCACAGCAAGTGACATCAATTTGAGATTTTGGCACAGCGCTAAGTTAGGAGGAATGTTTCCTTCGAACTGGTTCAACTGTACAGGCGGCATAAATTACCGTTTTTATCTGGAGCCGTGCCATAGAAACTGTTGTTGCAAAGATCAAGAGAAGCCAGGAAAGAGAGATTGCTGAGGTAAGGAGAGAGTCTTCACTGGAGACCCGTAGAGGTGAGGTCTAAAGTCGGGACTCTCTGCCTGCGGTTGCTGCAGTCCATTCACAGAAGTTTGCTTCCGCGGTCTGATTGCTGCCTTTGGTCATGTTGTTGGGTCGACTTCGGTTGCTGATTTGAAATGGAGGAGAGCCTCTTGATCAGTGTAGTTACTGGAACAAATGATGGGCTAAAACGTCAATAAGGAAGCGAACAAACATCAAGAAATGCTAAAAGGATGATCTTCTCCATAATGAAGAGTCTCTTTGATTGAACTTGGAGAACCCCCTAAAGCTCCACTGCACGAATGTGACAAGGTTTTGTGATAACTAGGAAAGAGTCCGCATGTTCCTTCGACTATAAGAGTTACTTCACAAATTTTTTTTTTATCTATTAAAAGATATTTCTATAATCTTAAATTTTATCTGAGAAATTTATATTCAATGCATGTTGTGCTGCTCTCATTTGATAAAGTTTTCGATGGGATAAAAATGGTTAGACATTGTTTTCTACTTTTACTTCTACTGTAATTTTTTAGATTTGACTTTTATTTAATGTTATTCACCTTAATGATTTTGAGTTACACATATTGATATTTGAAATCTATTTAGAGTCATGTAAAATCTTTTGTTAAACTTTTGAAAGAAAATAGTTTTTAAATTCGGAGACAAAGTCATGAATACTTTTCAACAAGTCCATCCAAGCATGTCCAAGCATCTCTGAGCTTGTTTGTAATATGTGTTATTACAAGCAAAGCTCTATATGAATGAAAATATTGAAATATATAGGATATTCACCAATATCATAAAAACCGACACTTTGTATCTTCATTAGAGATAAATTGTAATGGTTTGTTCAATACAATGGACAGTATTGTAATTTAAATATTATTTACAAACTAATTGCACAAAGATCCCATTGAATTTGAATGAAAATTTCTTTGTTTTTCTTTTAAAATGTTGGGTCTTGTGGGTGGAGACCCGGCTACCTAATCCATGGGATACTCTACAAGCCCCATGAACCATTTAGGTTTAGACCTTTGATATTTGTAGTATCTCAGACACAAAGTAGTTTGCACATAGTTGGTGAGATTCGAATGGATAACCTCTAGTTCTTGAATTAGGAATCCCTCATATCTCCTAGTCACATATTCACACTTAATTTAACTTTTACCTAATGGGCATGTATTATTAATTTCTTGGCGTGAAATAGTAATTTGTGCCAAAATTTTGTTCACTTATCTTGTGCTAATTTGTTGTTTATCAATTTATCTATTTGGTTCCAAACTAATGAAAATTCACTATGTGATGTCTCGAAATCTTTTGAAAAATATCTTACATATTTGAATGTTTTTCTTCATAAGATGATAAAACAATATGCTCAATGCATATCCCTCATGCTACTAATAAAGAAAATAAGCATGTTTTAACGATAAATTGTTGCAAAATACCACATTTTCAAACTAAAACAATAAAAATATTAATTATTTACTTAATTGTTATTTTCTAATTTTTAGATATTAACTAAAGGATTATTCATGATATAACTTTATCAATCTTAGAAAATTAGGTAAAATAATTGTTAGTATCCTATCGTGCCGAAGGCACATATACCACTAGTATACGTATCAAAATAGGTAGGCAATTGATAGAAAGCACTTTGTACCAGGTGCTAGTAGCATACGACGACATGGTTGTTAGAACCGTGATTTAGATTGTATGATCAATGACCTACGATCCCAAATCTACTAAACGATCCCAACCATTCGAAAATTGGATTAGAGGTAAAACCTTGTTAGATTGCCCATCAAGATTGCAAGATTTTACACTACAAAAAAAGATGAATTTTGCCACGGAAATTTGCGACGGGGAAATTTTCGTCGCTAATTTGCGACGAAATTTGCGACGAAATAAAAATTCATCGCAAATTTGAGACGGAAAAATAAGTCCGTCGCAAGCAAATTTGCGACGAAAATTAAGTCCGTCGCAAGCAAATTTGCGACGGAAAATAAATTTGCGACGGAAAATAAATTTGCGACGGAAGAATAAGTCCGTCGCAAATTTGCGACGGAAATTAAGTCCTCCTCCCCACCTTCCTCCTCCTCCTCCTCCTCCGTCGACTGCACCCTCTCCCTCGGCACCCCATCCACGCGCCTCGTCGTCGCCGACGATGCCCCCAACGATCACTACAGGCGGCGCGGCGGCGGCGGCGGCGGGAGCGGCGCCTGCCCAGAGCAGCACCGGCGCTCGACCGTGTCCAACTTCTGCTGGGACGTGTTCCAGCACAAGCACGCCCCGCACGGCAAGGCCAGCCGCGGCGGAAACAGCGGCGGTAATCAGTCGGTGGCGACGGGCGGCGGCGAGCGATCCCCTTCTCGCTCGCCGCTGCGCCAACTGCGACACCACCTCCACTCCGCTTTGGCGCAACGGTCCGCGTGGCCCAAAGGTGCGTTGTGGATTAATTATGCATCGCAACATCGATACGTGTGTACGTCCGACTGTTGCATAAGCTCTTGCATTTTAGTTTTTTGTCCTTTTCCGTGCAGTGTATATGATCGAGAATGTTTCACGTGTGTTGTTTCGAAAATCGTTCTGGTTTCTGCAATTTGTTTAATGGAGTTCCTTTTGTTTTGTTTTGCTTATTTTCTTATTTTTGGTTGGTCGGTTCATCTGTTCATCAAAATTACGACGATTCAAATTCTCCGTTCATGGTACTGATAACGTGGCATTCGCACATAAGAGTGACGAAGATCACCATCATCTAGTGTTTTCTGAACATCCATAATGATTGCACTAGTACAGTGTTAATGTATGTGTCTGCGTATGTATCGAAGCTCTTCTTCAGTTCTTTTTCTCCCAGTCAAGCAATGTCGTAATCTTTGCCGCTGACCATACATGTATCATAGTTCGATGATTATTTCTTGATACCTGTCCGTTAGCATGTTGCATCTCTCCACCTTTTCCGGTATATAACATCACCGTTTTCTGAATGTGCAGTCGCTATGCAATGCCTGCGGGATCCGGTTCAAGAAGGAGGAGAGGAGAGCGACGGCCGCCGCGGCCTCCGGCGGAGGAGGAGTCGCGGAAGCGCAGCACGTGTACGGCCATCAGTGGGTCCACCAGGCGCAGGCGGCGTCGCAGAAGGTGCCCCCTTGCTTCTCGCCGGCGGCGATATCGGGCCACCACCACCACGAGTTCCGCTTCATGGAGGACGACGTCGTCGCGTCGGCGCAGGACTCCTCCGACGGTGGGATCTCCTTCCTCTCGTGGTGCCTCAACGTCACGGACAGGCCCAGTCTCGTCCACGACTTCACAAGATGAAGAAACGCACGAAGAAGAAGAAGAAAGATGGATAAAAAGAGTCGAGATCACATCGCCCTACCCAGTCCTTTTCCGTATAAAATATTAACATATGTATCACGAGGTCGATGTTTTGAAGCTTGTTGATGATGGCCATAGTTATGGTCGTGGCCGATTTTTTGGCATTTCTTTGGTTTACTCAACCGAAATCTTTTTTTTTTTTTGGAAATTATGCTAGGATTTTTTTTTATAAGTGCAGAAAAAATAGATTTATCAAGTTTGGTTGCAATTCAATGTTATCCGCTCTATCTTCAGCTAGCCATCTGAAAAAAAAGGGTTAATATATTATTGTCGGAAGAGGGGGCTACGTAATTTCGGCAGCAAAATAAATGTCCCGATAAAATAAAAAATAGGAAAAAAATTCAAACAATGTTAAAATTCTTAGAGACCAAAAAAAAAAAACATTTCGTCACAATTTAGAGACCAAAAAAAAATTTCGTCGCACATTAACGACGAATTTTGAGAAGAATACAATTCGTGGCTAATTTGTGACGAATTTTGCGATGGACAATTAGCGACGAATTTTGCGACGAATACCGTTCGTGGCTAATTTGCGACGATTTTTTTGCGACAGATTTTGCGACGGATTGAGTTCGTCGCAAATTTGCGACGAAATTTGCGACGAATTTGCGACGAATTTTGCGACAGATTGAGTTCGTCGCAAATTTGCGACGGAATATTTGCGACGAATTTTGCGATGGATTGTATTCGTAGCTAATTTGCGACGAATTTTTTTCCGTCGCAAATTTGCGACGAATTTTTGAATTTTCCGTCGCAAAAATTTGCGACGCCCTAGTAGCGACGGAATTTTTTCCGTCGCAAATTCGATTTGCGACGGATTTTTCCGAAATTTCCGTCGCAAATTTCGTCGCTAATCCGGTGTGTTTTTTTGCAGTGTTATTTCTAGTTGCTAATTCACAAAAGTAGCCCATAAAAAAATCAAAATTTGGCCAATATTAGTAAAGCCTAGCCTAGAATTTTTAACCTCAAATTCCAAATATCACTTAAACAATAAATTTGTTGGAAGTACTAATAATGACTTTGTGTTTACTAATGAATCTGATGAGGGAGGTCAATGGAACTAGTTACAGTCTCAATCAATATGTCAAGATGACAGCTTATTATTTATTCTAGATTTTCTTTACTAGTATTTTTTTTATTGTGTGCCTTTGATGTCATACCGGTGAATTTTCTTCATTTGCTTTGTGTTCCGTTTATAACTACTTGATATGAAAATGACATTATTGAAAAATAATATAATTTAAAAATAGTGGTAGTGAAGTTTTCCATTGTTGACCTATTTTTTATACCACTAAGGTCTTGTTCAATTTATTTATGACTTATAATAAGATGGGTGATTATTTTTTAGCATTTATTTTATGGTTGGAGATTTCACAATTTAATCTTACAGGTTAGGTAGTGATTTTACTTAAAATAGGGACTTTAGAAAATATGTACGACAATCTAGTAGCCGATAATATCGAGTCTCTGCCATCGCAACCGAGAATTAATTCTAAACATTCATTTTGACATTCTCTTATTGCTGGGTAATCAATTTGTGCCGTGCTTTTCTTAATCTTAATATGTAAACACCCATGACTTTAGATCGAGGTCCATCTGAGGCGATGAATTTAGTGATTGTCTTCTTTAAATGTCCAATAAGAGTTCGGCACATTTTTTAGATGAAATTTTCATAAGATTATTTTTGTACAAGTAGCAATGTTTGGGTGAAAATTATCTAGTGATTTTCTAAAATGTACAATATAATGTGGTCTCTCTATTAAAAACGCCTTATATGTGGCGGATGTTGAAACTCAAAGTTATCAAGAGTTAAGTACAACGGGCTGTTTACACGTTATAGGGAAAATGATTTTTATGCAACTCATCAAGTTGGACAGGGCATCTTATGAGGCACCAAGTCCGCCAAATACAAACAGCTTCGACGTAGAGTTGTTAATTGTAACGTGATGTGATTTGATGTGATGTGATGTGATGTGATGATTATATTTGGGAGTGGAACATCAAATTTTGGGTTATATATAATTTAATCAAAGAATGTGAAATTGAAAGGACGGCATCGACCTCGAAATCGGGTGCTCACCCTTACTCTTGCATAATTGAACCGATGAATCTATATATTTGACTTTCACAGGCTAGTTGACATTTAGGTGATTAATTGATTTCCTCGTAACAACTAGAATTTTAAGTTTCTAATCCACCTAAGAAATGATTGGTGTGCCACTCCTAGAATAATTTAGGCAGGTTAATTATTATAGCTCACCTCAGCCTATGAAAGGGAAGACCCTGGCCATAAACTATGGGACGGATTTTTTTAGAAACTGAATTTTGCTTATCATTTTCATTTTTTACTCTTGAAATTAAAAATCTAGATTTGCGCAACAGCGAGTCACTACACGAACGTCCATCATTTGAATATAGTGAAATAAGATTGACACAAGGCGAATGGTTCACATCTAGAAGATTGAAGTGACCTCGAGCAACCATCACTTAAGTAGACTTTTGTGGAGAAAAATGTGAAGTTCAATTTGAATTGATGTTTAGATATCACGTCTTTTCGTAATACTACTCGAATGAAATTTTTCTTGTAAAATTCATTTGAAGTGAAGGACTTCAAATCATTCTACCTGTACATCAAGGATAAAACAACAATGATAATAAGCTATTATTCATATTCATATTGTATATCATTTCTAAAAATGCCCTTAATCTACATTAAGTCAAAAAATGGGTTTTATCTCACTTTTTGATTTCCCATTTAGCCCTCCGCTACATATTACTTTAACTTTTTAATATAATCTAACTTTACGGAGAAAAAAGAAAAACAGGCCAAAGACAGAGATGATAGAGATAAGAAAATGGCCTATCATATTTTATCGTTTCATTAGTGCAACAACTAGTTTCATCCTTCTCTCAATTTCTTCTTTTAAAATTTGAATAAATGCTTTTCTAATCATCGAAAGAATAAGAATATATCATTTGATGTTTTCTTTTTCGAAAATAATTATAATGATAAAAAAATGACTTTTGATTTTTTCTCCATCCAATTAAAATTATAGTCTTGTTAATATCCAAGTATGACGTTGCATAAGTAATGAAGATGACCGTAGAGGTGTGTAATGCGGGCATGAGAACTTTTTCTTTTTGAAGGCCAAGCTTCTGTCTGTTCCATTTAGTTTGATTTCACTTTGCAATCTTAATATGAAAAAAATAAATTAAACCTTTGTTGGAGTAAGTAAATTACAAGTTTTTTTTGTTTAAAAAAGGGCATATTTAAAACAGAAAAGGGGTCGAAATTGGCCCAAACACGTGACGGGCCCGGGCTTGGCATGTGGCCCGGAAAGGCCTGGCCCTGCCCAGCTTGACACGCAAGGCTCATGGGCCGTACAAGGCATGACCAAGGCCTAAGGAAAACTGTTGGTCAAAGGAACCAAGAAGCTGCCAATGATCAATCGAAAACGATATCTTCTTCACGTTTATCGCGGTTTCCGAAGTCAGACACGAGTTAAGGCTCTTGTTGGGTGAACTTTCATGGCTGGAAAGTCTTGTAGCGTTTCCAATTGTGTTCCTCCAACTCAGAGAGCTCAAAAGAAGATCGGGAATTTTATTGCAGATAACTATACACAATGCCTTCGAAACGAAATGACTATCTACAAACTAAGATGATACTATGCCCAAATTACGTACTGCTCTCAACCTTATTTTTTTTGTCAAGGAAGTGACAACTTGATCTTGTTGAGCTTAACCATGACAGTTTTCATGTCCATTCTTTCCTCAGGCAACTCCTTTGAACATTCTAGTCCTAACTCGAGGATCGATAAAGCTATGCTCTCGAGTTCCGGGAGCGTCAAATCTTTTGGCTTCGTGCTAAGGATTTCGCTATCCACGATGTCAAGCACTCGGTCCGGAATTGCCGCACCTACCCATCGCCTCAAGCTCATATCTGCATTGAACATTTCACTGGTTGGCTTCTTCCCAGTAATCACTTCCAACAACAATATGCCGAAGCTGTAGATATCTCCTTTTGTCGAGACTTTTCCTTCCGAACCGTACTCTGCAAGCATAGTAGATTGGGAAATAAGAACATCAGCATTGATCTTTTTCTTTTTGGGACATAAGCAATAAGATCGAGAGGCATATGAGTGTTAGTATATCTCTATTATGTTATACCATTATATTGGCAATTGAAGGCTTGAATTAGCTAAAATTCAGTAAGTGTACCTGGAGCAATGTAACCAATTGTGCCGAGAGTTCGGGTCTGTGTTTCAATCTTGTTCTCCGCCAAAATCTTCGCGATTCCGAAGTCGCAGACTTGTGCGACCAAGTCCTCGTTTAGAAGAACATTGCTAGGCTTCAGATCGCAATGCACAACGGGTTCTGGTTGGCCATGGTGGAGATATTCGATTGCTGTTGCGACATCGACCATTATCTTCACTCTCTGATAGAGACCCAAGTTAAAGTTGTTGGAGTAAATCCATTTCTCCAAGCTCCCATGGTGCACGTACTGCAGCACCAGAGCTCTCAGATTGGCATTTGTGCAGGTGCTGATCACCTTAACGAGATTCCGGTGCCTAATCATGCGGAAAACCTCGCATTCTACGTCGAAACTTTTCAAGGCACCTTCAATATGGAGATTCAGTACTTTGATCGCGACGTTTGTCCCATTGGCCAGAGTCCCTTTGTATACAGAGCTAAAGCTTCCTGCTCCGAGCAAATTGCTTTCGCTGAAGTTGTTAGTAGCCGAGCAAAGCTCCTGATATGATATCATCGGGTGGTCAATTCTAGGCAGGTTGTCCACCGAAACTGGAGTTTTGTTGCCAGAGTTCCCACACTTCCTAAGCAAGCAAATGACAGAGACTAAAAGTACAGCTGATCCAATTGGCAACATAATGAATAGTAACCAGAGCCGCTTGTCCCTTGATTTATTTCCATTTAGTTTGCAAGGTGGGACTTGAAAAGTCGCATTTCCACATAGTGCTTCATTCCCAATGAACGAGCGAGCCGAAAAATTTCTAAAGGGCCCGCCATTAGGAATCTCTCCTGATAGCGTATTAAAGGACAAGTTCAGACTACGTAGATATGGAAGTCCTTCCATGGACTTGGGTATTGAGCCTGATAACTCATTGTAGGAGAGATCGAGGAAATCCAACCCTTTGAGCTTGCCGATCGATTGCGGTATCAATCCTTGAAACAAGTTCCTTGACAAGTTGAGAGAAGCAAGGCTCCCCAACTCCTGGATGGAACTCGGTATGGCGCCGGTAAGTCGGTTCCAAGAAAGATCAATGCTCACTATAGCTGTCATTTTCCCCATGTCAAGTGGTAATCCTCCACTGAAAGAATTGAGTGACAGATTGAGGAAGATTAGTTGTTGAAGGTTCCACAAACTAACTGGTATAACTGATGTCATGTTATTCGAAATTACGAGAAACTTTTGAAGGCTGCTCAGGTTTCCAATGCAATTCGGGATCGACCCCGATATCCTATTTTGCCGGAGCAGAAAATCTCCTAAACTTGTCAAGTTGCATATCTCATTGGGGATCGGTCCTTCGAGATGGTTGTTATCGAGATACAGCCTTTGCAGGCTTTCTAGTCCTCCGAGTGATGATGGGATGTTGCCATCTAGATCATTATCGCTCAACTGTAGGAAAGTCAAGCTCTTCAAGAAACCCATTTGGTTGGGAATATGACCTCTGATTTGACAATTGGGAGCGAATAGAATTTGTAGGGAACTCGAGAAGTTTTTGATAGATTCTGGTATGGAGCCATGAAGTGGGTTTTCTTCCAGAACCAAGGTTTGCAGCGATTTGCAATTAGATAAAGCAGAGAGGAAGCCAAGCTCAGAACCATAAGTCTCACCTGTTAGCTGATTTGACTGAACCGCAAAGTATCTGAGGTTCTTCAAGTTTCCCAAACTCTTAGGTATCGGTCCGCTGAGTTGATTGTTTCCGGCATCGAAAAGGACTAGGTTTGAAAAATTCGAGAAATACTGTGGGATGTTGCCGCCAAAGCCATTGTTTGCTAGAAAGAGCTGTTCCAAATTCGGAAGGCTTTGTTCGCTGCTCGGGGGAAGGCTTCCGGAGAGGGAATTTTCCATCAAAGAAAGCACTTGTAGCGAAGAAATGTTAAAAACCTCTTGAGGCACTCTGCCCGTTAGCAGATTATCTTGCAGGCTCATTGCATTCAGGTTGACCAACTTGCCAATCTCACTTGGAATGTTACCTCCGATGCTGTTAAATTCCATGTACAGCATGTGCAAGCTTGACATGTTACCGATGGTTCGAGGAATCGTGCCGGTCAAGTTGTTAGTACCAAGATAGAGCTCCTGCAGCTTTTGCAAGCTGTCTATGTCTTGAGGAATGCTTCCCTGAAAACGATTGAATGACAACGACAACACAAGAAGCTCTTTGCATTGGGTTAGCGTCTCCGGTAGCAAGCCACTAAATTGGTTATGAGACAGTAAAAGCCTCTGAATGTTAGGCCAACGGTAGCAAAGATCGGAGGGAAGACTTCGAGAGAGATCATTGTACGTCAACATGACACTCGTGAGCGATCTATTGAAAAGTGTCGGAGGAATCGAACCTGTGAGTTTGTTCATGACCAAACCAATGACCTGCAATGTGGATATGTTGCCCAGGGAGCTTGGAATTTGACCCCTTAAGTCGTTGAAGCTAAGAAACAGTTGTTGCAACTTAGGGAAGGCGCCGAATTCTCTTGGTATGCCACCCGTTAAACTGTTCACTGCGAGTGACATCAATTTGAGATTTTGGCACTGAGCTAAGTTAGGAGGAATGTTTCCTTCAAACTGGTTTGATTGGAGTATGAGTTCTTTCAGGCGGCGTAAACGACCGATCTCTATTGGAATCGTGTCGTAGAAACTGTTGTTGGTAAGATCAAGAGAAACCAGGAAAGAGAGATTGCCGAGGAAAGGAGAGAGTCTTCCCTGGAGACCCATATAGGAGAGGTCTAAAGCCACGACTCTTTGCCTGCGATTGCTGCAAACGACACCGATCCATTCGCAGAAGTTTGCTTCCGCGGTCCAATTGCCGCCTTTGATCGTGTTGGTCGGGTCGACCTCAATCGCCGATTTGAAGTGGAGGAGAGCATCTTGATCGGTGAAGTTGCTGGAACAAACAGCGGGCGGAAACATCAACAGGGAAGCTAACAGAAGCTCAAGAAGTGCTAAAAAGATGAACTTCCCCATGATGAACAGGCTCTCTTTTGATTGCATCAACAGACGCTTTGCTAGTTAGGACCTGTTCTTAGCAATTCATACCAAAAACTGCCAAATGGTGTCTCTACATGATCCAGAATTCAGAGATATTGCAGGTTGAAAATGAGTTTTGAGCGTCAACATTCTCACATGATATGATCGTTTTCAATAATTTAAAAAAATGCTATTCGCAATACCCCACGAATGCTGTTCGCAATTCCCCACAAACAAACAATCGCGCCTAACAAGCCATTTGAGTTGGGACCTTCCCTGGAGGTGAGCTTGGAGAACCCCTTACAAAATCATCATGCCTGGCTCCGTAGATGGCCCGTTCTTTATGTTCACACACACGCTTTTGTTTTCTCCGTGGGGGTCCCAATGGACCTTTGACTAAAGCTCCCATGCACGAATGCCAAATGGGATTTATTGCGACAACAAGGAAGAATTATTACGCAAATTTTAAACTATAGTAAGTTATATCGTTTTTAAACATATCTTAGAAATTTATGCACATAGCATGATGTACTACCCTCGTTTTGTAAATGAACAGAAAATTTTTGAACATCTACTATTGTTTTTTTTTTTACTTTAGCTTTAATTTTTGAGATTTGACTTTTACTTAATGTTATTCGCCTTGAATATATTGAGTTGCACATATTGACATGGAAATCGAAAGAAAATAGTTTTCCATTAACCTTTTTAAAAATAAGAAAAGCCATGTATGTCTTTTGATGTTATAGTTGTTGTTAGGTTGTGACCAATAATGACGGCCATTGCTAACTCATGTTTTTATAGTTACATTTATCTTTCAATAATAGTCACTAGTGAAAAACATGTGTGATTCAACAATTTATGCATTTGAGTTCCGAATAGGGATAACATATTAATCAAGGAAAAGAACAAAAATGATAAATGAGTATATTATGAAAGCAAAGTGAATATGCGATTTTTGCAAATATAAAGAAATAAACGGTAAATAGGATAAACTAAAAAACCAAAAAGGAAAAAAAATAACTATATGAGTGAGTCTCATGATATAGGATGGAGGAATGATGGAATTATAAAGTTAAAAGAAAAGGGAAAAGCAGAACAAGATCATATGAAGAAAAATTAAAATTAAATTGTTAAGAGGGAAAATAAATTGAGGTCTATAAGAGAAAATATGAAAAACCAGACCTTATGTGTTTTTTTTCCAGTACTGTACTACTTTCCCTCCTTTATTTTGAAGATACCAGTTTATATTTTGCATTTTGCCTTTGGACGTCACTTTATACCAAGGGTGAGCATGGTCCAAGTGGGCGATTCCCATTCTAGAACCGGGAATCACCCACTAAGGACCGGTTCCGAAAAATTAAAACTGGGAACCGCCGTTGATTCCATGGATCCACTTGAGAACCGGGCCGCCGGTCCGATTTGGTCCGATTCCCGAATGGTCTATGGAACTAGTCCCACTAGTCAAGGACGGAGACTGAAAGATGGAGATGGAGACGGAGACGAATATGGAGAGTCGGAGACGGTGAGGCGAGCATCGACCGAAAAGAGTAAGATAGTGAGAGTGAGCATGAGCATGAGGCGAAAGCGAAAGAAAATGTTTCTCGGCTCAATGTGAGGCTGTGAGCATCGAGCAAGTTAGGTTTAGTTTAAGGATTTATGATTTTTTTTTTAAAAAAAATAATATAATAAAAATAAAAATATATTTATTATTATATTAACGGTTCGGTCCAAGTGGGCCGGCGGGCGATTCCACGACTGGAATCGAGAACTTGACCGGTACCCGTCGGTTCCAAAAAATTGGAACTTGGAACCAGACTAGTTTCCTTAGGAATCACCGGTTCCGAACAGGTCCTAAGCGATTCGTGCGTTTCCGATTTTTTTACACATCCCTACTTTGTACATTCACATGGTTATTTTTATGGTCTTATTTATATAAAAAAAATAACGACATTTCCTTTCTGAAAATTCTTTCATCAAATCCTAAATTTCCCATACCCTCTAAAACCCTTCTCCTAAAAGCAAAAATTAATGCAAATCATAACCACCCGAACCCTAAATTCAGCCACCACCGTGGACCACCATTGAAAGCCTCTAGCCGTCGCATATACTATGGCTAGGTTTGTCGGCTCCCATCCTCAAACCCTACTGCCACTACCCTCCATCTTTTACGGTCACAAGAACTCTCTCTCTCTCTCTCTCTCTCTCTCTCTCTCTCTCTCTCTCTGCCACTACCCTCCATCTTTTACGGTCATAGGAACTCTCTCTCTCTCTCTCTCTCTCTCTCTCTCTCTCTCTAGGAACCCTCCATCTTTTCACGGTCTCTCTCTCTCTCTCTCTCTCTCTCTCTCTCTCTCTCTCTCTCTCTCTCCCACACTCCTCGATTGCCTGGTTGCGATAGTTGGCTCGCTAAGGTTATGTATCGCCTTGGATGATCTTAATAAAGGTCATCCACAGCCTTGTCACAACTTGATCTTGATTTGGAGATCATTAATTGCCATGGATGACTTTGGCCTATAACCTCAATTTGAGGTTAGGGGTCACATAGGCCATTCATGGCTTAAAAGGAGGTCAGAGCCTGGTTGCGATACTAGCGTGCTAAGATCACGTATGGCCATGGATAACCTCAATTAAGGTTATCCACAGCCTTATCACAGCTCAATCTTGATTAGATATCGTTAGTTACCATGAATGACCTTGGCCCATGACCTTAATTTGAGGTTAGGCTTCACGAGGTCATTCATGACATCGAGGGAAATTTTTCACACCCCTATCATTTTGGTAATTTGATCAGCATACTATCTCCGGTTCTAGTTTTTTCTACCGCAAATCTCTAAGCTTTGTTCATAATAAGGGTTATTACACGCAATGCTCCATCATGAATGAAAATGTTGAAATATAGAGGGTTTTCAATTCATCACAAAAAAAGACGAATTGTGTTATCGTTTTAAATTTTAGATTGTCGATACTTTGTAATGACAATCTAGATAAAGGAAGCCAAGTCCAATCAGTTTTGTGGTGAACATATTCCCACCATATCTGGGGCCTTTGAGAGCCCAAACAAAAGGAATGCGCCAATAGTCCAAAACCAGATTTCAACGAGGTTAACTGGGCTTTCCATAAGCCCTATCTCATTCCATGTATGTGAAATGAATGTGCTATGAACGTATAAATCCGATGTGCTTATATTCAAATAGTCAAAACATAAGATACATATCACAATACATCTCACTGGAATTCAACCTTAAAAATTCTCCTAAAAATTTCGTTCCCGCCCAAGCCTTCTCACTAAATATATAAATAGTAATAGAATGTTACAATATAACGGACTACATCGTAATTTAAATGTTAAATTAATTTACAAGCTAACAAAGATCTCATATTTTAATTTGAATATAATTTTTTTATGTTTTCTTAACAATTAAAGGGCACATATATGGAGACTGGGCAAGTTGGCCTATAAAATACCTTACAAGCCCTATGAACTGGTTAAATTCAAACACTAGCAAATCAAGCAACTCAAAATAATGTTTTTACTAGGAGAACATAGCCACTAAATCCTTTTCTTTTATCAGTTGTCGTTTTTGTAATTTCTAGTTTGTTGTTAGAATTCAATATTCTCGATAGGATAAGGCTACAAAAGTTCACACCAAATATGTATGTCAAGCAATTTTCTCATCCACAAAAACTATGATTTATGGTGGTTTACTTTGCAAAAAATTAACTATTAGGAAGTTCTTTTTTTTTTTAAATGATCATTTGTTTCATTTATGAAGATATTTCAATCAAAAAACATTTACTTCGTTAATCAAAAGTTTAGGCATAAACTATTGTAAATAATGAAAACATTTCCATTCAATTAATTTTTCTAAGCAACACAAACATATTATTAAGAAAAAGATTTTCAAGTAATTGATTTTTTGTGAAATAAATGTAGCATAATTCCTTTTTTTGTCAAAGTTGCGACACTTTACATATCTATCTCAATGTGCAAATTTACACTTTAAATCATCAAAGAGTCATGTTGAAGCCTACAATCACATGACTAGTATGCTTGTAGAATTATCAGGCAATAATAGCACAAATGGTATCTAAATTTTGGTGTAATGTGCAATATAATTCTTAAACTTTTAATAATTATTCAATATAATCCCCGCACTTTAGTCCAATGTGCAATATGATTACTAAACCGTTAATTTGTTCAATGTGTTCCATGAACTAGTAAAATATATGAAAATGTTTAAAAGTTTATGGATCATATTGAATATTGAATCAAAATTTAGGGATCACATTAAATAAATTAAAAATTCATATTGCAAGTTGGAAACAATGTTGAAACAAAGTTCAACTACCATTCGTGTAATTTTCTAAATTATCAGTTGTCACCTTTCCAAGTCACAGATTGCTCTACCTCCCATGGCAGAATGGCAGCTCCATAAACCCTAATCTCATCTCTGCTCAACCTACTTCCATCTCGCCCCGCGTCTGTTCCCTCAGTTGCCTCTCTCGCAGAGCTTGCTCCGAATGGCAGAGGATGAGGATGCCAATGCTCGCCTTCATTCGCTCTGCAAGAGATCAGGTAAGTTTTTTGGTCGGCAATGGATGGAGATGTTTCTGGGGATAGATTAAAGGAACTCCGTCTCACTCTCTTTGGGAGACTGTTCTCAAACCCATCCGTGAATTTCCACACCTTTGTGAATACGATGAAAAGAGCCTGGAGAGTTGAAGATGTAGTTTCTGCCGACCTGGAATCTGGCCTTCTTGCATTTACGTTCAATTCTGAAGGAGACAGATAGAGAGTTTTAGAATCTGGTCCATCGTCTTTTGCGAATCACTTCGTGTTGCTTAAATCGTGGGAACCCAGTACACCTCCTCATCGTTATGAATTTGCGACTTGTGCCTTTTGGGTTCAAATTTGCGGATTGCCCTTTGAATATTACTGTGTGGATGTTGTGAACAAACTTGCTCAGGTGATTGGGAAGGTTTTAGATGCGAAAGTGGAAAGGAATGGATTTTTATCACGGCGAGCGAAAGTAGAGATCAACCTAGATGCTCCTTTAAAATATGGTACCCTTGCTAGTTGTGAAGGTACGAAGCTTTGGCTTGATTTTAAATACGAAAGACTGCCGCATTTTTGCTATTCATGTGGTAAGGCCAAGCATTGCACGGAGATCCCTTATGAAGAAGGCAATTTCATTCCAGAAAATGACCTTTATTTTGGGAAATGGCTATGGGCAGAGGTTGATGAATCTAGCCCTTTCTGGAAGGCCTTTCATGAAGCAAAGGTCGAAGAAGATATATAGTTCCAAATTCCCCTGTCAACAACACTCAAATTGTGGCTTTTGTGGAAGGAACTTCTGGCCCTGATAACCTGCAGTTAACCATTATGGAGAATATTTCAGAAGTCTCTGAAATTAGAGGAGAAAACCTTTTGAAGTCTGGACCCGACCTAGACTGTCGTTGGGTGAAATTTTCATTGCTGCAAAATCTCGTTGCGATTTCCATTGTTTTCATCGGATTCAGAAAGCTCAAAAGAAGAGTAGGAACTTTGTTGCGGATGTCTAGACACAAAGCTATTGAAACGAAGTTGCTATGTATAAAACTAAGATAATACTATGTTCAAATTCTACAAACAGCTCATCGACCATTATCTTCTGTCGCTAGCGGAGAACCAACCTATAGTTGGAGTACAGGCACTTCCCCAAGCCCCCGTTGGGCACATATTGCAGTGCCTGAGTTCTCAGATCAGTGTTCATACAGCTGCTGATCTCCTTGACGAGATTCTGGTGGCAATTATGCGGAAAACCTCACATTCTGTGCAAATCTTTTCAGAGCGCCTTTGATATGGAAATTCAGTAATTTGACTGCAACATCTGTTCTGTTGCCCAGAGTCCATTTCTGTACAGAGCTAAAGCTTCCTGCTTCGAGTAAATTGCTTTCACTGAAGTTGTTAGTAGCCGAGCAAAGCTCCTAATATGATATCATCGGGTGGTCAATTGCAGGAGAGCTTTTTTACCACTGTTCTGACGCTTTCTGAGCAAGCAAATGACAAAGACTAAAAGTATAGCTGATACAATCGGCACAATAATGTACAGCAACCGTAGCTGCTTGTCCCTTGATGATTTCTTTCCATTTACTTTGCGTGGTGGGACTTGAAAAATTGCATTTTACAAAGTGCTTCATACCTAATGAAGAATGAACCAGAGAATTGAAAAATTTCCAAAGGTTCCACCATTAGGAATCTCTCCTAATAGCTTATTAAAGGACAAGTTCAATTTTTGTGGATATCTGCCGGATAACTCAGAGGTCGAGGAAATCCAATCCTTTGTGGTCCCCGATCGATTGCGGTATCAATCCTTTAAACGAATTCCTTGGCAATTTGAGAGAAGCAAGGCTCTTCAACTCCTGGATGGAACTCGGTATGGTGCTGTTAAGTCAATCCAAGAAAGATCAATGCTCTCTATAGCTGTCATTTTCCTCATCTCAAGTGGTAGTCCTCCATTGGAAGAATTGTGACAGATTGAGGAAGATGAGTTCTTGAAGGATCGACAAACTGACTAGTTGTTTTCAATGCAATTTAAGATAGATACCGATATCCTATTTTTCTGGAGCAGTAACTCTTTTAAACTTGTCAAGTTGCATGTCTCATCGGGGATCAGTCCCTCAAGATGGTTGTTATCAAGGTATAGCCTTTGCAGGCCATTTTAGTCCTCCAATAGATGATGGGATGTTGCTGTCTAGATCGTTATCTCTCAACTGTATAAAGTCAAGCTCTTTGAGAATCCCATTTGGTTGGGAATGTGACATGTTATTTGACAATTGGAAGCAACTAGAATTCGTAGGGAACTTGAGAAGTTTTTGATAGATTCCACTATGGAGCCACAAAGCTGGTTTTCTTCCAGGACCAAGGTCTGCAAGGATTGGCAATTAGATAAAGCAGAGAGAAAACTGAGCTCCGAACCATAAGTCTCTCCTGTTAACTGATAGACTGAACTGCAAAGTATCTGAGGTTCTTCAAGTTGCCCAAAACTCATAGGTATCAGTCTGCTGAGTTGATCGATCCCAGCATCAATAAGAATTAGGTTCGAAACATTCGAAAAATACTTTAGGATGTTACCGCCAAAGCCATTGTTTGCTAGAAAGATTTCTTCCAAATTCGGAAGGCTTAGATAGCTACCTGAGAGAAGGCTTCTAGAGAGGGAATTGTCCATCAAAGGAAGTAGCTGGAGCGAACTAATAGTGAAATCCTCTTGAGGCACTTGCCTGTTAGCAAATAATCCTGCAGGCTCATTTCATTCAGATTGACAGATAAGCCAATCTCACTTGGAGTGTAGGGAAAACTCAATCCCGATTGTCTCGTTCGAAACGTATTCGGGATGAATTCGATTAGTGCGGAAAATGTGCCCGAAAACCATCAAACTTGTATCACCGATCGTACATGCATATCACACAATGAACATACCCGGTATTGTCACAGATTAAGTGCCACTTTGCGCTTGAAAGTTCTTCGATCGTCTTTCGTACTAATGTGCGTTCTGTGAAGAGAAATAGAGAAGACATCGTTCTTGAAGGAGTGTGTTTGCATGAAAATGAAAATCACGTTACTTTCCAAAGGGTGCCTTTTATTATAAATAGGGAAATAACTACCTCGTGGGTCCTTGTGGCTCACGGGCCGGGTTTGGCCCATCTTGGGCGGCCCACCCATTATTTCTTTCATCTTCCACTCGCCCACGATGGACTAAACACAACTCTCTTTCTTGCAAAGTTCATATTGGCAAATAATCCGTGCGACCAGCATACTACGAGAGCTCATTGTTATACATCTGTTAGGAATATATAACAGCTCAAATTTGGGCATTATCCAGAGTAGAATTAGTATGCAGTTCCCTAGATCAATCGGTCACATTTTTATCTCTCTTGATCTCTTTCAGTATCTCATATATTTTATTCACAACTATGATTTACTCAAAATCATAATTGGTCGACCTGTGAATATAAATATAGAATGTGACATCATAAATTAAATTGATCTTCCTCTTTCCTTAAACCTCTCCATTTCAGTCCAACTTGCTTTTCTAGAAATGCCTCGTTAGACTGAATTATCATGATCATCGGCAACATCCTAAGATAGCAAACACTGAATAGAAATTTTGAGAATAAGTAAGAGTCATAAGGGCACTTTAAATGAGAAAAACTATTTTCCTCAAGAGTCTCACATGGCTTAAAAATTGAGATCATAATTTTTGTCAACTCTTATCGGTCGTCCCATGCATACGTAATATGAAATACGTATTACGGTATTCTCTCCTTTTCCCATAGAGTGTATGTCTTTACTCTCAATACCATACAGATGATAGTTTAGACATACTCAATGTCCAACTTGAGTTCACAAATCTACTCTATTCATAAGCATCTATCAGAACTCACATCTGGCATTAAAGACAGGTAAAGTGAAATATGTGGGTCATTTCACTTTCGGACATAATAATTTATATGTCCTCATCTTAACATTCTGTTAAGGCGACGTCCATGCTTCAAGCTTGAGCTCTGAATTATCACCTAGATAACAAGCTTAAAACTGTCTCATCTCTATTCATCACAAAGTGAGTAGATGCGATTACCCGTGTGAGTGGGTTAATCTCTCATCTGTCCGACATACCTTTTCAATATAATGCACTCAGCATCGATATTCACAAACGTCATACAAACTTATAGGCATTGATAATAACAAACTTCATTTATAGTGAACATTCTGGGAAAATTACAATATTCAGTACATCATATTCTACAAAGTCCTAGAGATCTCACATGACCATGGAAAACTTCTCTAGGAATCGGCTTCGTCATAGGATCCGCTATCATCCTTTGTGCAGATATGTACTTCACGTTCACTTCCTTTCGTGCAACCATGTCCTTGACATAGTTATACTTGATATCTATATGTTTGGTCTTTCCATGGTACTTGGGATCCTTAGTGTATGCTATTGCTGCTTGGCTATCACAATAGACCAATACTAGGTTTGCAGCATTCTCGGTGATCCAAAATCTTCTTGGATCCTAAGTGATCCAAAAATCTTCTAAGCCAAACAGCTTCTTGTGCCGCTTCTTGATAGAGCCACGAACTCGGCTTCCATTGTAGATAAGGCTATGATTGTAGATAAGTTGTTTTTTCTTACTGCTCCAAGATATGGCGCCATTATTCAAGTAAGAATACTTATCCGAAGTAGATTTCCTTTCTTTTAAATCTCCTCCCCAGTCAGCATCAGTATAGCCTTCAAGGTGTAGATCACTTCCTTGATAAGTCAGCACATAGTCGGCACTTCCCTTTAGATATCTCAGGATCCTTTTGACGGCGATCCAATGTGCTTGACCTGGATTGGATTGGTATCTACTTACCATTCCAACTACATAACAAATGTCAGGTCTTGTACACATCATAGCGTACATCAAGCTTCCGACAGCACTAGCATATGGAACTTGTTCCATTTGCTCCTTTTCTTGTGAAGTCTTAGGACACATTCTGTCGCTTAATGCTTCCCCCTTTGCAATAGGAGTATCTATTGGTTTACAGTCTTGCATACGAAATCGCTCGAGGATTTTATTCACATATGTCTCTTGTGAGAGAGATAGGGATTTCTTTGAGCGATCTCTTGAAATCTTAACTCCAAGAATGTATGCAGCTTCACTCATATCTTTCATCTCAAAATTGGAAGATAACCAATTCTTGATTGTATTAACCAACTCCATACTGCTTCCGGCAATTAGTATATCATCAACATATAATGATAAGATCACAAATTGATCTTTGGATCTTTTGATATATACACAATTGTCTTCACTAATCATTGTAAAATCATATGCCATTATTGCATTGTGAAAACGTATATACCATTGTCTCGAAGACTGCTTAAGGCCATATATCGACCTCAATAGTCGACACACTTTATGCTCCTGGCCTTTTGTAATGAAGCTAATAGGTTGCTTCATATAAATTTCTTCCTCTAATTCTCCATTGAGGAATGCAGTCTTTATATCCATTTGATGTAATTCTAGATCCATACTAGCTACTATTGCCAGAATAAGGCGAATAGAGGTAAATCTAACCACAGGAGAAAAAGTTTCTTCAAAGTCAACTCCTTCCTGTTGATTATATCCTTTCGCCACAAGGCGAGCCTTATACCTCTCTATTGAGCCATCAGCCTTACGCTTTATTTTGAGAACCCACTTGTTCCCAATGGCTTTGCGTCCTTTTGGAAGGTCAACCAATTCCCAAACTTGGTTTGATCTTAATGACTCCATTTCCTCTTCCATTGCATATATCCATTCTTCCTTATCAGGGCACTTTAGAGCATCATTCACATTCTTCGGCTCATCTTCATCTTGTGAAGCGATCATGAAGGCTTCTCCTTCAATGTCAAAACGTCGACGGGGAATCCTATTACGACTCGACTGTCGTATGGAATGCTGTACTCCTGATGATTCACCACGTTCCATTACGCTCCCACTCGAATGAGATAATGGTGGTGTCGTCTCTTTAAGTTGTTGCAATTGAGATTGGGTTGCATTCAACTCTCCATTTGTTATAATGCTCCCACTAACTTCACTATCACGATCCACAGATTCGTATAGTGAGTAATCACCACCTATCTCGCCCTTTTTAGGAAATTCATTCTCTAAGAATGTGACATCCCGTTATTCATATTCAGTTATACTTCCGCTTTCTTGATCACCTATGAATACATATCCTTTTAAGTGCTCTGAGTATCTTATAAAAATACTCTTTTTGCCTCTTGAGCTTAATTTTCCATACTTGTGAGAAGACTCACGAGTATAGGCAGCACAACCCCAAGGTTTTAGAAAGCTTAAATCAGGCTTTCTGCCTGTCCATAATTCATATGGAGTAGAAGTAACTGATTTAGAAGGCACACGGTTAAGTATGTAGGCAGCAGTCAACAAAGCATCACCCCAAAAGGTGAGTGGCAAGTTAGCATGTGCCATCATTGATCTAACCATTTCCATTAGAGTTATGTTTCTTCTTTTCCCAACACCATTTTGTTGAAGAGTATA
This sequence comes from Syzygium grande, assembly GCA_024733475.1. Classification (NCBI taxonomy): domain Eukaryota; kingdom Viridiplantae; phylum Streptophyta; class Magnoliopsida; order Myrtales; family Myrtaceae; genus Syzygium; species Syzygium grande. Next base: position 16,475,735 of record JAMXDD010000008.1, on the reverse strand, counting down.
TGGAATAGTCAGTTGTCTTTCTATTCCCTTTTCATCACATAAATTTCTGAACTGATCAGACAGATATTCTCGACCTCGATCGGATCTTAATGCTTTTATTTTCTTGTCTAATTGATTTTCCACTAAGCTCATAAATCTTTTAAAGCAATTTAAAGCTTCGGACTTATGAGAAATCAAATCGACATGTCCGAATCGAGTATAATCATCAATGAATGTGATGAAATAAACAGATCCGTGCCTTTCTTTTATATTCATTGAACCACAGATGTCAGTATGGATTAACTGCAAAGGAAATTCAGCTCTTGTTCCTTTTCCAAATGGTTTCCGTGTTGTTTTTCCTTCTAGGCAATGCTCACATATAAGAAAATCAACCTTTTTAATATTGCCCAATAAGTCATCTTTAGCCAATCTATTCATTCTTTGTTGGCCAATATGACCAAGTCAAGCATGCCACACGTTCACATCATTCTCATAAGAATCAGATGATGTAAATAAGGAATAACTAACATTAACTTCACAATAGTCAATAGCTAATACAATGAAACCATCTAAAAAATATCCGGAACCATAATAACTTGTTCCTAAACACAAGTCTACACCATTGTTATGGAAGTTTACACTAAAACCAAGTCTAACTAAAACCAACACGGAAACTAAGTTTCGACGAATTTCTGGAGCAAATAGCACATCATGTAGGAACAATGTGCGTCCACCGCACATAAGTAGTTGACAGGTGCCAATGCCTCTGACCTCCACTCTTGAATTGTTCCCCACGTATATCCACTTCGTTCCTTGTGGAACTCGTCGGAACTCCACGAAAGCTTTTCTGTCCTCCGCTACATGGTCTGTGGCTCCCGAGTCTACAGTCCACAAAGGATTAGATTCGGTTAGAAACACTGAACTAGACACATAAGTAGCATTTTCATGAATGCTAAGGGTTTCTACCTTCTTTGGCTCGCCACAGTCGCGAGCAAAGTGACCCTTCTTGCCACAGTTGAAACATTTCACTCTTGAAATGTTCTTCTTGAAAGGACGCTTTCCTTTCTCCCGTTGGTTGAGCCTCGGCTTCTTCCCTGAAGGACTTGACCCTTTGCCTCTCCACTTCTTTGACCCAGCAGGGTGCTTCCTCTTGGAGCCCGAAACTCTATGCGAGCTAGAGCCAGCAAAGTAAACATCAGTTTCTGGCTTAGCCGCCATGAGGCGATCCTCTTCCAGCTCAAGATGCCGTGAGATAGCATCTTGAAGGTCTTGATACCCTCATTATGGGTCAAATGGATCTTCATATGCTCCCAGCTTTGAGGCAAGGAGCGGATTACTGCCTGCACCTGCTGTTCATCAGTGAGTATGTGCCCGGCATCCTTTAGCTCACTAATCATATTCGACATCTGCCTTAAATGTTGTTTCATGGTCTTTCCATGAGACATCTTGTATGAGTCGAAACGGATAGTGAGTTGTCTCAATTTGGTCACAGAAGTTCGACCAAATCTTGATGCCAGTGCAGCCCACATCTCTTTAGCGTTCTGGAAACGTCCGAACTCTCGCATGATGTCATTGTCCATGCTGCTTAGCAACGTAATGCTAGCAAGGGAGTTCTTTCTTTTCCAAACAGCAAAGGCATCTTTATCCCTCTTGTGTTGGGCAGTTGTCCCGTCCTCAAGTTCTTCCATAATCTGGTTAAGAGCTTCGAGTGCCTCTTGCTCTTCCAGCACATATTGAATCTTGAGACTCCAAATCTCATAATTGTCGCCATTCAATTTTCTCTCCCTTATTTAGTTCAGCCACTATGTTCTTAGTTGCTGAAGCCATCGTATCTGAACATTTCAGACACATACGCACGAGTTATTAAAGCCTATCTAAATGCTTCATCAGCATTATGATTACATAAACCTATCATGCTAATGAATAGTTTCACAAAAGGTCTTAGAGTCGAAAGTTCACTATGTTCCCAATCATCGTCTAAAAAACCTAATTTGAAATTACCATTAACCTAATCATTTATGTAATAAAATTGGTTCTTCAAAAGTTATACAAACTTTAAAGAACTTCCCACATAAAACATAACACATAATATGATAATATAAAAATGAGAAATCACCAAGAATTCATAGCCATATATATACATAAAACATTCATAAATGTTAACATGTACAGAATTGATTCCAAACCCTAAAAGGACAACATCAAGTGTACCAATCCAACACATTGACAGGAAAGGACTCATAAAATTCCTTTAAAAATTTTATTTTCTTCGGAACATAAACAGAGACTCCCGGAAAACCCCTAGATCCGGGACATGGTTTGCGCCGAGACCCATTCAATGCAAGGGTTAATGTTCTTCTTGCCCCGACCCTTATGTATTCTTGCACAAAATTCTCCACAAGCATCTTATAGCTTGGACCATTTAAGGTTTCTCTAACCTTATCAAGTATTCTTCCCAACTCCTCAGGAATAGTGCATTTTAGGGCTCCCGACCATTACATATTCCGGCATTACAAAGCCGTTCCAAATGATATCCTGTATCATTTTGTTGACCTTAATGATGTGTGTCATCATATCATCTCTAGCATCCCATCGATAAAGAGCCAGCTTGATTCTTAGGCTCTCAAGTTTCTCCTTTTGAGCTGCCGCCATTCTTGGGATTATCGGAGTGCGTCTCAAATGTACCATTGTTCCGCAACGAATGCAGAACAAAGGATTACTTATAATCCATGATACATTAAGATAAGGAATGCTTATTCATATACATATGATCTGACACTTGTATTTCAAAAATTACTAGAGAAAATGCCAAAAGAATATACCCCTAAGTACGTGTACATAGGGTTTATCGTGCATTTTCACATTCATAAGTGTAGTAAAAATGTAATATGAATGCACCATGACGTAGAGCATTCCGATACGAGCACATCGATACCAAGAACGTCCAAATCGGAGCTCAAATGAGCTCAAACGGGCCAAGAGAACACACGGGGGTCAATCTGCCGGTTTGACCGGTCCGACCGGGTTGACCGGTTCGACCGAGTTTGACCGGTCAACAGTCAACGGTCAAACCGGGTCGAGTCAACGGTCAACGGGTTGGGTCAACCAGGTAGGGTCAACGGTCAACGGGTCGGGTCAACAGTCAACCGGGTCGGGTCGTCGGATCGGGTCGCTCCGATGACGTCACGATGACGTCATCATCGACGGTTGCCGCGGCATCGACGCGCCGTTTCACACAGCTGCGCGTGGGCGTCACGCGCCGTCGCGTGCCCTGCCCTTGCCGGCGCGTGAGGGCGCGTCCGGCGTCCTCCGGCGACGCGCCGTCCATCTATTTGCTCGTCTCGACGAGCCCTTTCTGTTTATGCAATAAAATTGAAGTTTTGACAAAAAACAAAAATCGAAATATGCATGAACAGTTCGGCGACGCGACGAAAACGAACAAAAACGAGGCCAAAAAGAAAAACAAGCAGTATACACTTCAGACGATACATATATGATCGGGAAACAAGTAAACGGGGCTCTGATACCAATGTAGGGAAAACTCAATCCCGATCGTCTCGTCTGAAACGTATTCGGGACGAATTCAATTAGTGCGGAAAACGTGCCCGAAAACCATCAAACTTGTATCACCGATCGTACAGGCATATCACACAATGAACATACCCGGTATTGTCACAGATTAAGTGCCACTTTGCGCTTGAAAATTCTTCGATCGTCTTTCGTACCAATGTGCGTTCCGAAGAGAAACAGAGAACATGTCGTTCTTGAAGGAGTGTGTTTGCATGAAAATGAAAATCACGTTACTTTCCAAAGGGTGCCTTTTATTATAAATAGGGAAATAGCTACCTCGTGGGCCCTTGTGGCTCACGGGCCGGGTTTGGCCCATCTTGGCTGGCCCACCTATTATTTCTTTCATGGAGTGTCACCTCCGATGCGGCTATATGCTATGTACAGTTTGTGCAAGCCCGACATATTACCGAAGGTTTGAGGAATCATGATTGTCAAGTTGTTATTACGGAGAAGGAGCTCCTGCAGCTTTAACAAGCTGTCTATGTCTCAAGGAATGCTTCCCTGAAAATGATTGAATGACAATGTCAACACGACAAGCTCTTTGCATTGGGTTAGCGTCTCTGATAACAGGCTGCTCAATTGGTTTTCAGACAGCTAAAGCCTCTGAATGTTAGGCCAGTAGTAGCAAAGATTGATGATAAGACTCCCTGAGAGATCATTATATGTCAACCTTTGACGCTTGTGAGCGATCTATTGAAAATTGTCAGAGGAATCAAACCTGTGAGATTGGCCATGATCAAACCAATGTCCTGCACTGTGGATATGGCCCGGAAGCTCAGAATTTGACCCCATAAGTTATTGAAGCCTACAAACAGTTGTTGCAATTTTGGGAAGGCGGTGATTCTCTCGATATACCACCATTAGATTGTTCACCGCAAGTGACATCAATTCGAGATTTTGGCACAGCACTAAGTTAGGAGGAATGTTGCCTTTGAATTGGATCGAATGGAGTGCGAGTTTTTTCAGATGGCATAAATGACCGTTTTTTATTGGAACCATGCCATAGAAACTGTTGTTGCAAAGATCAACAGAAGCCTGGAAAGAGAGATTGCCGAGGTAAGGAGTCTTCCTTGGAGACCAGTGGAGGAGAGGTCTAAAGTCGGGACTCTCTGCCTGCGGTTGCTGCAGTCCATTCGCAGAAGTTTGCTTCCGCAGTCCGATTGCCGCCTTTGGTCGTGTTGTCGGGTCGACTTCGGTCACCAATTTGAAGTGGAGGGGAGCCTCTTGATCAGTGAATTTGCTTGAACAATGATGGGCTGAAACATCAATAACTATGACGTTGCAAAAGGAACGAAGATGACTGTATAGATGTGAAATGCGGGCATGAGAGCCCGATTTTTTTTTTGGAAGGCCAAGCTACTGTCTGTTCCATTTAGTTTGATTTCGCTATACAATTTCAATATGGAAAAATTATAATAATCTTTTGTTGGATTAAAATAAATTATAGGTATTTTTTTTGTAAAAATATATGGAGATATTTAAAACAGAAAAGGGATCGAAATTGGCCCAAACACGTGCGGGGTCAGATCTTGGGATGCGGGCCAGTAAGGCCTGGCCTTGCCCAGCTTGACACGCAAGGCTCATGGGCTGTTCCCGGCGTGACACGAGAAGCGATCGAGCTCGGCATGCCCTACCAAAGCTTAAGAAAAACTGTTGGTCGAAGGATTTAAAAGATGCCAATGATCGATCAATCGAAAACAAGATCTTCGTCACGTTTATCTTGGTTTGAAGGAAACAACGTACGTCGCTGACAAATCTACGACTCTCAAGACAATGTTTCTACTTGGAGAACATAGCAGGTGTTGTATCTTCCGCAATCAGACACGACTGTGACTCAGAAAGCCCAAAAGAAGATGAGGAACTTTATTGCAGATGGCTATACACAATGCCATCGAAACGAAATGACTGTGTACAAACTATGATACTGTGCCCAAATTCTACGTGCTGCTCTCCACCTTATTTTCTTGTCAAGGAAGTGACAACTTGATCTGGTTGAGCTTAATCATGACAGTTTGCATGTCCATTCTTTCCTCGGGCAAGTCCTTTGAACATTCTAGTCCTAACTTGAGGATCGATAAAACTATGCTCTCAAGTTCTGGAAGCGTCAAATCTTCCTGCTTCGTGCTGAGGATTCCGCTATCCACAATGTCAAGCACTCGGTCTGGAATCGCTGCACCTACCCATCGCCTCAAGCTCATATCCGCATCGAACATTTCATCAGTTGGCTTCTTCCTAGAAATAACTTCCAACAATAATATGCCGAAGCTATAGACATCTCCTTTTGTTGAGATTTTTCCTTCTGAACCATACTCTGCAAGCGTCGTAGATTGGGAAATAAGAACATCAAAGATTGATCTTTTTCTTTTTGGGACATAAGTGACAAGATCAAGAGGCATACGAGTGTTAGTATATCTCTATTATATTATACCATTATATTGGCAATCGAAGGCTTGAATTAGCTAAAATTCAACAAGTGTACCTGGAGCAATGTAACCAATCGTGCCGAGAGTTCGGGTCTGTGTTTCAAGCTTGTTCTCAGCCAAAATCTTCGCAATTCCAAAGTCGCAGACTTGTGCGACTAGGTCCTCGTTTAGAAGAACATTGCTAGGCTTCAGATCGCAGTGCGTAATGGGTTCTGGTTGACCATGGTGGAGATAATCCAACGCCATTGCGACATCAACCATTATCTTCACTCGCTGATGGAGACCCAAGTTGTAGTTGTCGGAGTATAGCCACTTCTCCAAGCTCCCATTGGGCACGTATTGCAGCACTAAAGCTCTCAAATCGGCATTCGTGTAGGAGCTGATCACCTTGACAAGATTTCGGTGCCGGATCTTGCGAAAAACCTTGCATTCCGCGTCAAAACTTTTCAGGGCACCTTCAATATGGAGATTCAATACTTTGACCGCGACGTTTGTCCCGTTGGCCAAAGTGCCTTTGTATACAGAGCTAAAGCTTCCTACTCCAAGCAAATTGCTTTCGCTGAAGTTGTTAGTAGCAGAGCAAAGCTCCCGATATGATATCATCGGGTGGTGAATTCCAGGCAAGTTTTCCACTGGAGCTGGAGCTTCTTTTCTAGTACTGTTATGACTCTTTCTAAGCAAGCAAATAATGAGGACTAAAAGTATAGCTGACACAATTGGCACCATAATGTGTAGTAACCAAAGCCGCTTGTCCCTTGATGATTTCTTTCCATTTACTTTGCAAGGTGGGACTTGAAAAATCGCATTTCCACATAGCGCTTGATTCCCCATGAATGAGAGAGTCGAAAAATTTCTAAACGGTCCACCATTAGGAATCTCTCCTGATAGCTTATTAAAGGACAAGTTCAAATTTTGCAGATATGTAAGTCCTTCCATGGACTTGGGTATCGTGCCTGATAACTCATTGTAGGAGAGATCAAGGAAATCCAACCCTTTAAGGTCGCCGATCCATTGCGGTATTGATCCTTGAAACGAGTTCCTTGACAAGTTGAGAGAAGCAAGGCTCTTCAACTCTTGGATGGAACTCGATATGGCGCCGGTAAGTTGGTTCCAAGAAAGATCGATGCTGTATATAGCTCTCATTTTCCCCATGTCAAACGGTAGCTCTCCATTGAAAGAATTGAGTGACAGATTGAGGAAGATGAGTTCTTGAAGGCTCCACAGACTAACTGGTATAACCGATGTCATGTTGTTCGAACTTACGAGAAACTTTTGAAGGCTGCTCAGGTTTCCAATGCAATTCGGGATCGATCCCGATATCCTATTTTGCCGGAGCAACAGCTCTCCTAAACTTGTCAAGTTGCATATCCCATCAGGGATCGGTCCTTCGAGATGGTTGTTATCAAGATACAGCCTTTGCAAGCTTTCTAGTCCTCCGACCGACGATGGGATGTTGCCGTCTAGAACGTTATCGCTCAAGTCTAGGAAAGTCAATCTCTTCAAGAAACCCATTTCCTCGGGAATGCGACCTCTTATTTGACAATCGCCAGCGAGTAGAGTTTGTAGGGAACTGGAGAAGTTTTTAATAGATTCTGGTATGGAGCCGCGAAGGGGGTTGTATTGCAGAGCCAAGAATTCTAGCGATGGACAGTTAGATAAAGCAGAGAGAATACCGAGCTCCGAACCGTAAGTCTCTCCTGTTAGCTGATTTGTTGAAATTCCAAAGATTCTGAGGTTCTTCAAGTTGCCCAAACTTCTGGGTATGGGTCCGCTGAGTTGATTGTCCCCGACATCGAAACGGACTAGGTTCGAAAAATTTGAGAAATACTGCGGGATGTTGCCACCAAAGCCATTGGATGCTAGATAGAGAAGTTCCAAATTTGGAAGGCTTAGATCACTACCAGAGGGAAGGCTTCCAGAGAGAAAATTGTCCATCAAAGAAAGCACTTGGAGCGAAGAAATATTAAAAACCTCTTGAGGCACTTCGCCGGTTAGCAAATTATCCTGAAGGTTCAATAAATGCAGATTGACCAAATTGCCAATCTCACTCGAAATGTGCCCTTCGACGTGGTTAGATGCTATGTCCAGCTTGTGCAAGCTCGACATGTTACCGATGGTTCGAGGAATCGTGCCAGTCAAGTTGTTAACACCAAGGTAGAGCTTTTGCAGCTTTGCAAGCTGTCCATGTCTTGAGGAATGCTTCCCTGAAAATGATTGTATGATAACCACAAGATGAGAAGCTCTTTGCATTGGGTTAGCGTCTCTGGTAGCAGGCCGCTGAATTGATTTCGAGACAGTGAAAGCATCTGAATGTTAGGGCAGCGGTAGCAAAGATCGGACGGAAGACTTCCGGAGAGATAATTATCCATTAAATTGACCATCGTGAGCGATATATTGAAAAGTGCTGAAGGAATCGAACCTGTGAGAGAGGTGTTGACCAATATAATGACCTGCAATGTTGATATGTTGCCCAGGAAGCTTGGAATTTGACCCCGTAGGTCGTTTGAGCTAAGACTCAGTTGTTGCAACTTAGTGAAGGAGCCGAATTCTCTTGGTATGCCACCCATTAGCCTGTTTGTTGCGAGTGACATGACTTCGAGGTTTTGGCACTGGGCTAAGTTAGGAGGAATTTTTCCTTCAAACTGGTTTACTTCGAGCACAAGTTCTTTCAGGCGGCGTAAACGACCGATTTCTATCAGAATCGTGCCATGGAAACTGTTGTTGCGGAGATCAAGAGAAGCCAGGAAAGAGAGATTGCCGAGGTAGGGAGAGAGTCTTCCCTGGAGACCCATGTACGAGAGGTCTAAAGCCGTGACTCTCTGCCTGCTGTTGCTGCAAATAACACCGATCCATTCACAGAAATTTGCTTCCATGGTCCAATTGCCGCCTTTGATGGTGTTCGTCGGGTCGACTTCGATCGCCGATTTGAAGTGGAGGAGAGCATCTTGATCAGTGAAGTTGCTGGAACAAATGATGGGCTGAAACATCAATAGGGAAGCTAACAGTACATCAAGGAGTGCTAAAAAGACGAACTTCTCCATAATGAAGAGAGCTTCTTTTGATTGCATCAATAGACAGTTTGCTAGTTAGGACCTGTTCTTAGTATTTATACCAAAACCTGCCAAATGATTGTCTCAATTTGAAAAAAAAAGTGTAAAGAAAGACTAACTACCGAATGATGCCCCACATGGTGTCTCTTTATAAAAACAGTAGGTTGCTTTTCAATGTGAGGAACACGAAAAACTTCGTGATCCACAATTCATATATATTATAGTTTGAAATTTTGATTTGAGCGTTAAAGTTCTCATATGATAATCCCAACTCATTTTTTTTAATATTTAAAAGAATGCTATTCACAATGCTGCACAAATTAACCCAACTTTACCATTACATGTACACACTTATTTTGACTCTGTGAGGGTACAAATGAATCTTTGACTAATGCTCCAAGGCACGAGCTTGAAAAGGTGTTGTGATAACTGTCGTTACATTCTCATAGGGGCGATATGAAGTATCTCGTGGGAAGTTGACTGATTGGAAGTTCCTATTGCTGGAAGAGCTAATGATACTAGTAGTCTATCAATTTTTATCCATGTGTCATGTCATATTTAAACTTTCGATCATTTTAATTAGGGAAAAAAATCACCAAAAATCTTAAACTTTGTCACCTGTGACACATTTACCCCAAACTTTTTTTTTACACCAAAAACGCCAAACTATCTTATTTGTAACACATTTACCCCAATGTACTTTAGTTCATGGGCATTTTAAATCTTTTTGCATTTTTTTTTTTTTTTTTCCGAGGGGGCCCTCGCCGCGTCGAGCAAGGACCACCTTGCCTGGGCGAGGAGGCGGCCTCGCCGACTCAGCGATGGCCGCCCTCGCCCGATGTCAAACAGTCGCCTCGCCCGGCGTCGGGTGAGGGGTCGCCTCGCACAGGCGATCGAGGGGCAACCCTTGGCGGCTCGGGCAAGGCGGCCCTCGCTCGGCAGCCCAAGAATCGCCCCTCGCCTAAATCGGGCGGGGCCGCCCTCCCTTGCCTGGGTGGGCGGTCCTCACCCAAGGCCGGTGAGGGCCGCCCTCACTTTCAGGCGACGAGGGCCCCCTTTCCAACGCCGGCAAGGGCCCCCCTCGCCGAAAAGGGAAAAAAAAGGGGAAAAAAAAAAGAAAAAGCAAAAAAGACGAAAATGCTCATGGACTAAAGTACATTAGGGTAAATGTGTCACAAATAGGATAGTTTGAGGTTTTTGGTGTCACAAAAAAAATTCAAAGTAAATGTGTCACAAGTGGTCAAATTTGGAATTTTTGGTGATTTTTTCCCTTTCAATTATATTAGTTTTCATTAATGTGAAATGTCGTCCGGCAACTTTTTGTTGGTCTAATTAGATCCCTAATATATTTAATATGTTTATTGTCATCCTTTCATTAATTAATTTAAATAAAATGCTCCATGGATTTCAATTTGATAAAGATGATGTTTGATGGAGAAAATTACGCGGATTTTGTGCATGTAATGGTGACTTTAAATTGCAAAACTCTAATTTTATGTTCCTTTAACATGTGCACTATTCACTCTGACAAATTTTGCTTTTCTCGACGCACGTTATCGTCCGGTGGATAATGGCTTTGAAATTTCTTTTATTAAAATGCAGGGAAAACTTTACTATTTTCTTTTGAAAGCAGAGTGAAAAATCCTTCCTCATTCTTCACTTGACATGATTTCGATTGAAAGCTTGAAGAAGAATAAGACCACATTAATTATATAAAGTAAAGGGTTTAGTCCTGGTTTGGAAGCTTTTCTTTAACACTAGTAGAATTCCCATTTGATGCACAGGTTCTAGCTTTTTGTTTTATTGAAAAATTGCTCTAAAGTATTAATTTGAAACCTAGTGTTGATTTTGGTCCTCTCACTTTGAACTAATAATTTATGGAACTATTATTTTCATCTAATGCTTTTAAATACTTTAACGTCTTGATTTTTCCTTTCATCAATTTCTATTGAACTTGTCTCGGTACTATAAGACAATAATTTGTAGTTTGACATTGGATTATGTAGCTTTTTCATATGTCAGACACGCGGGTGCATCTTTGTTCATGTTTGATCGGAACAGGGGCAGCGAGATGCTAACAGCAGCAACGGCACAGTGAGCTTCGTCGGATAAATAGTGAGTGTCCAGGATGAGTTTGGCGCAGCGACAAAGGCTGAGCTTGGTGGTGCCGATGTGATCATCGCGGTCGCGGCGGTTGAGCAAGGTCTGGATGGCACCGGCAAGACCTGAACTTACCCGGAAACTAGGATGTCTGCGGCTGCAGCAGCGCGTACGGTATGGCTGAGGGGTACGCTTGGTATTGCTCAGTAGTGATTGACCAGGGCTAAAGCGATGCAAAGGCAAGGCGCGGCGACGATCCTCCATTGAAGCGCAATAGCGAATATCTTGCTCAACAGTGTTGCTCAACTGTGTATGAACGAATATCTTGCCCATTGTTTTTTATGTGGCCAAAAATCTTGTGATCAATAAACCAAATACTTCCTAATTTAGGACAGCCGTGTGGAATTTTCGGTTATAAGAAAGAGAGTATAGATTTGGCTGAATGTCATTCTTCAGGCTTAGTTTATATGATTAAATTGAGAGCCTCTTTGCTTAAGTCCATTAACTTCAATGCAAATATTCATAATATTTATATGTAATTTAACTACTATTTTTGTTTTGGAGTCACGGTCAATTCTTAAATTTATATGCAATTGATATCTAAATGGGTTATCAAAATTTAGGTGTTAACACTTAAGCGATTGGATTTAAATGTCATGGCAGTAATTTTGGATTAATAGAATGTTTTGCTCATGCTAATCTCTACATTTCGTGGTCTTATGATTCAATTAGAATTTAAACCAGTATGCATGTATGATTGGAACTTGTACACATCTATCGGGAAGTCGTGGTCCTTGACGAGTGTGCAAATCAAGTGTGAAGAAGTCAAGGTCTTTGGGGTTTTGTGCGTTGACTTTGGGACCATCAGATCATGACTACACATCGAGAAGTCATGGTCTTTCGGGGTTTCACGTGTTTTGATTTTTGGATCTCAAAAATTACTAAAGAAATACACGAGAAACAATAAAGAACATCCAAAATTTACGTAATTTAGTCCGACGTATCGGAACCTATACATATGAAAGAGTCAATACTAAATAATTCATTATAATCAAAAATTCGAATTTACAATCGCTATAATACTCGAATGTTTTTCGTATATAAATTATACCCAAATCCTGAGTGTCGACAAATAAAATAACTCAAATGGATATAAAGCTCGCCACCCAAGTTGCGTGGCTCTACTTCTCGAAGAGACGCACGTCTCCCTTCGCTTCACCCACTGTGCAGCTACTATTCTTGGGTAGCTCATGCTCTCTCACAAAGGAGCCCCGAATATCCTTCACCATTAAGGGCGAGCATGGTAACATTCCAAATAGTGATAATTTCTATTTTTCCGTTTGCAGAAATAGGTTTAGAACAGAAATTCGTTTGGTAACGCAATTTCATTTTTCTATTTCTGGATCAAATTTTTATTCTAGAAATAGGTTTGAAATAGAAATCAGAAGTCAAAAAAATCTACTTTTCTATTTCTGAAACAGAAATGAGAAATAAAAATTCTTTCCATCGCTCGCTCTCGCTACTAGCCAGCCACCCCTGCTGCCACTCACTATTGCCATCGGCCGCCGGCCGCCTCCCGCCAGCCACCGCCTAAAAAAAATTCTGAAAAATCCATAAAGATTGAAAATTTTCAGAAAAATTCATAAAAAAATTTCAAAAAAAAAAAAAAAAGTCAGATTTAGGAAAAACAGGAAATTTGTTGAATTTTTTCCAAAAAAAAATAAAAATTTAAAACTTCACAGAATGACTTAGAATACCTTTGGCCACCCACTTTAAATGAAATTTAAATTTTTGAGGTGCCTAAAAAAAATAAAAAATAAAAACTTCACATAATGGCTTAGAATACTTGTGGCCACCACTTTGAGTGAAATTTAAATATTTTGAGGTGCCAAAAAAATTAAAAATAAAAAATTTCAAAACTTCACAGAATGACTTAAAATACTTGTGGCCACCCATTTTGAATAAAATTTGAATTTTCTGAGATGCCAAAAAAAATCAAAAATTAAAAATTTCAAAAATTCACAAAATGACTTAGAATATTTTTGTCCACCCACTTTGAGTAAAATTTAAATTTTTTGAGGTGCCCAAAAAAATCCACAGAATAACTTATAACTTTGAGCCAAAAATTAAAATTTAAATTTTTGAAGTGCCCAAAAAAAATTAAAAAAAAAAAAAAATTTCAAAAGTGGGTGGCCACAAATAATAATTCATTATAAGTTTTTATTTTTTATTTTTTTGGGCACCTTAAAAATTTAAATTTCACTCAAAGTGGGTGGAAATTTAAATTTTTGAAATTTTGATTTTTTTTTAAAAATTCAATAAAGAAAATTAAAAATTTTCTAGAAAAAAATTTTTTGGAAAATTTTTATGGATTTTCTGAAATTTTTTTAGATTTTTAGGAACTTTTCAGATTTTTTAATTTTTTTATTCCATTTCTAATAGAATAGATTTCTGTTCTGGAAAATAAAAATTTATATTGTTATCAAACAAATTTTTATTTTATTTTTTTTTTTTAAAAAAAAATCAATTTCTGTTAAAAATTAATTTCTTTCTCCATCAGAAACTCACTTACATTGAAAACTCAACGAGGATTGTGCGGCCACAAGAGGACCACCTCTTTACTGTGCGGCACCAAGAAGACAAGAGGGCTAGGCCAGGCCTTAGAACCAAGAAGGCCCTATATCTCTTTAGTTTTCCATTTTTTTTTCTAATTTTCCTTGGGCCCCACTTGTCTTTCTTTTGCACGCCCGTGAATAAAAGGCATAAGTCCACTTGTCTGACCATAAATGAAAATATACCCAGAGATAAGTGCACTATAAATCCTAAAATCTATCACAAAAGTGTATTTAAGTCTTAAAATCTTGCTAGTTCTAAAGTTTATTAAATTGGTTCAATCGAATCCTAAACTTAACACCATCAAATTTATTAACGAAAAACGCTGATGTGGTGCTAACGTGTCATATTTTATTACTTTTACGTGAGACACGTGGCAATGATGTGACGTCTATCAAAGCGCCACGTCAGCCAAAAAAAAAAAACACACAACCAGCGGCTGTGGCAATGGCCAAGCCCTCGGTGATGGCGCCCTTCTCCTGACCGCCGGAAGAAGCGGTAGTCGCTTACCGCTTGGGCCTTCTCAAAGCCGGCAACCCTCGCTGGCCCCAATCGAGACCCCAATCGTCCTCGGCGACGCCTACAACCCCGATTTGGGGAAGGGCGTGACCCTCGCCCCATATCTAAGCGAGGGTCGCTAGCCCTCGCCTAGGGTCGCCCACCCTAGGAGAGGCCTCGCCGATCCTCGCCGGCCCTAGGCAAGGGCCGGCGATCCTCGCTTAGATTTGGGGTGAGGGTCGCTCCCCCCAGATTGGGGGCTGTAGGCCGTCGTCGGGGATAGTTGGGGCCTCGCCCGAGGTTGGCGAGGGTCGCCGGGCTTCGGAAAGGCCCAGGCGACCTCCGCCGGCTCTTCCCAACAGTTGTGGTAGCGACGGCCACAAGCGAGGGCTTGGCCACCGCCATTGCCGTTGGTTGTGTGTTAATTTTTTTTAAATCTTTGCTGACGTAGCGCTTGATAGATGCCACATCATTGCCACATGTTTCATGAAAAGTAATAAAATATGATATGTCAACGCCATGTCAGCTTTTTCTATTAGTAAATTTGACGGTGTTAAGTTTAGGACTCGATTGAACCAATTTAACAAGTTTTAGAATTCGATTGTACTTTTTGCAAGTTTTAGGACTCAAATACACTTTCGTGACAAGTTTTAGGACTTATAGTGCACTTGTCCCATATATCAAGTAAGCGTGCATCTCATTTGTCTTTTAATTCATGAGTTCAGATTTCGCAAAAAATTCAAACTCGAGATATAATTCAATAATGAGATTCCACACATGCCATTGAGGTAATTAGTTCTGATGTTTCAATGAGTTTGTAACAAAATGTTAAATTTAATCTAATGATGCATTTGTTCTTATTCACATAAAGTGTTCAAATTTAATAGGTTGTTACAATGGATTAATCCAATGCAATGCTTTGGCATGCAATGTTACTTCTTTTAAAAATGCCATAGTTATGTGTTGGGGGAAATTGTACCAAAAATCTTCATCTTATGTACGAATTGTAATCAAGTATTGAACCTTTCAATTGCTGTAATAAGGTCCTATGAAAATGGAAAAGTTTAATTGAGTCTTAAACCAATATGTGGGTGTAATCAGGTCATAAAGGGGGAGAATTACCAAATCAGTCATCCATGTCAATGTCGGCTAGCCAAAATTGGCCTAATGGATTGAATTGACACAAACGTAAAATATTTAGGACTCAATTGATAAAATAAAATGTTTAAGGCTGAATTAACACAATTGCAATAGATTTAGGACTATTTTGATAATTTTCCCAGTCTGTTGACACCAATAATTAATTAGGTCATCGATAGTAAAAATAAATATATAAAAGAGACAAAATAAGGATCACTGAAGAGAGGTGACATAAGCTGTAAAGGTTTGGTTGTCAAGATTACGGCAGCAAACAGCTGCAGTCATTAAAATATCCTACGGGAAGTTTAAGAATTTGAAAATTGAAAAGATTGATATCATCGAAGAAATAGTTGCCGCCTGAGTATTTGTACTAGGTATTCGTACTTTGGATTGTTGACAAAAATTGTGATGAGAAGACTAGGCCATCGAAGCTATCGACAAGAAAGAGAACATGTGATGATGGTTACCATACAAGGAAGGACAAATGTTAAGAAGGGAAAAAGATCGATGACGATTACCATACATAGAAAGACAGATGTCAGAATAAAAACAAGATTGATGACAATTATCTCATGGAGAAGGACATGAGTTGAAGCAAAGACGAGGTCAAATAAGCAATTATTCGAGAAAATTGACAAATCTTAGAAAGATAAAGGAAAAGATAATATCGATAGGAGTTAATTGACACGTGTCATGAAAATAAATGGCAAAAATGAAATCAACAGTTGTTATTAGATATAATTTAACATATAGTATCAAAGAACGGTTATCATGCTCACAGTATAGATACCACTCAATAGCTAGGTAAAAGCCCCCTGCGAACACACAAGCAAAATGTTATATTTTAATTATCTTTACTTTCCTATACTGCACTTTCAGTTTCCTTAGCTGTAGTCACCTTTGTTTCAAGCACAATAATTCTATAATTGAATGCTGCCAATCAAGTAGCTAGTTAGATCTATTCAGATTGCTTATAAAGCTCAAAGTTCTTGCTGATTGGACCTTGTCACGACTCTAATTTGTGTTGTTGATCGAAACAAACGAGTTCTTTGTTCAAGCCTAGATATCTCCTATTCGGAGTTGCCATAGAACCTGATATCCTCTCATTAAAATCCAAAAAACGATTTTCGGTGAATTAAATTTCGTAGAAATGATTCCGGTGAAACACCCAGTCATACGGTCCTAAACCTATATTAAGAAGTGAAATTAAAGGTTGCCGCATAGGCTTTGAGTGCTATCTGGGCAAGTGTTGGCATTTTCCATGGAAAAGACTTGATTTTATTTTTTGCAAAGGTTTATGACTTGATTGCACTCATCAAACAATTGGGACTCAATTGCATTATATGCAAATATTTAAGATTTCTAGTGCACTTTTGCCGTTATGTTGGTGTAGATGGATTTCTTCTAGGTGGTGGTTTATTTTTAAAGTACCGCACTTGAAATGCCTTAAGATTTTTGTATAGATTGGCTCGGAAAAGGGAAGGGGGATGATTTTACCAAATAAGTTAATTTTTACGTTGAATATAGGTCATTGCGGTTGAGTTATAAATAAAGGGAATTTGCTTGACAAGCGAAGACGTACGTGGGACTCCAAAAACAGATTTTGAGACTTATATTGTCATTCAGCTGAAGTTTTCTGGGAAATTACACGAGTCTACCTTTCAAGTTCTTTTTTCTTTTAATATTGTAAGAGTAAGAATTGGGCAAGAAGAAAGCCATAAACATTTTTTCTTTCTTTTGGAGTTTCTTTTGTGAGCAACTTTTTACTTTTTTTTTTCCACACAGACTGATGAAGAAAGTCATTGACGGTGGTTGAACCTGATTCATTCGGACTAATTCATATGAAAGAGTCAATCTTGAAATTTTATCATGCTCAATGCATTCTCGCTTGAGATTTCACTAGATATCTTCATCTTCAATGGCTTTCATGTGATGGTACATGGGGATTTTGTTGGACGTACTAGTAATATATCTTGTTCGACATGGGATGAGATTTGTCCATGCAAAATGTACAAGAGTTTTGAAATGAAAGCTTGATAATTACCTCACTGATGACTTCAAATTGGGAGCCATGCTCGTTGTTTTAGAAAGAGATGTCTTATTCAATAAGCGTGACACGGGGCAAGTAATGTACAATGTGGGAAGTAATTGAAACGATAGTTCAATCACTTTAAGAAAAAAATTCAAAAAGGAAATTGTTTTGAGATATATCATGTGTGAAATTGTTGAATAGAAAGTAGTCAAAAAGTTAACTGTTTCAAAAATCAATTAACTACCAAATAGGTTGCACATGCCCGCGCGCCTGCTGCCCCCTCCTACCCGCCGCGCTGCCCCCCCCCCTAGTTTAGTAGTTTAACAGCAGCGTTGACGTTGATCCGAGGCTGCTAACCTCCTTCAAGCCATGAATGACCATGGCGGCCACTAATTTCAAATGGAGGTCATAGGCCAAGGTCGTCTATGGTAACTGACAATCTTCAATCAAGATTGCGAGCTGCAATAAAATCATCATGGATGGCATGGATTGAGGTCGTCCGTCGTGATACACGACCTCAGATCAAGGTCACGAGACACTTTTGTGACCAGGAGGGAGAGAGAGGGCACAATTGTTTACAAAGAGATGAGAGAGAGCCAAGCGTGAACATAGGGGCAGGAGGTCAATGGTATTAGTGAGGAGGGGGGATGTATCATGTGTGAAATCATTGAACAGAAATTACAAGGAGTCAAAAAGTTAACTGTTTTAGAAATCAATCAACTACCAAGCGATTAGATTTTGTCTTAGGACGGTGAGGGCTTTGTGCATGATGGAAGCTAGCACTTGGTCTTTGTAGTGATTAGATTTTGTCTTAGGATGCAAAGCACTATTTTGAGAAATAGGGAAATAGAGTTAAAGGTGGGAAAAAGTCTTTGAGTCTTTTCCTTAAAAATAAATATGCATTAGTGATGGTGGTTATCCACTGCCAACATGACACATGGCATACCGTGAGTGTCTTGCCCAAGTAAGCTTGTTTTAGGGTAATTTTATAGCTAGTTGTAATACAATATGCTTACCTTGTTGTGAAAAATGAGAAAATTACTTGATATTTTCATGAAAACAATCAACAATCAAGATTTTCCACTGAGATTTGATAATTGATATTGCGAAATTCCGGATTTATTAGTAAATTACATTGAGAGAAAAAATTTGGCGATATTTTTTGGTAAATTGATCAGTATATTATCTCATGTTCCAGTTTTCCTTAGTGCAAATCTCTGAGCTTTGTCCATAATATGTGTTAATACGAGTAATGCTCCATATAAATGAAAGTATTTAGACATATATGGTAATCAATATATGACAAAAAACAACGAATTCATATGATTTGTGCTGACCATTTATATAATTAGTTTTGTGGAAAGCACGTACCCACCATATCTTGGGCCTTTTGAAACCACCATTAATCAACGCTTAATTGGGCTTTCCTTAAGCCCTATCTCAGTCCATGTACGTGAAATGGATGTGATGTGAACGTGTGAATAGTAATACCATCCACATCTATTCGAATATTCAAAACTTCATATTCAGATCCACAATGTATGAGCAAATTCGTTCGAATTCAACCTTAAAAAAATTGCCTAAAAAATTTCATTCCCGCCCAAGGCTTCTGTTAAGATAAATTGTAACATATGTCACAATATAACAGTCAATTAAATAATACTTATATTATAAACTTGTCCCACGAAGATCTCATATTTTGATTTGAATACAAATGTCATAGTTTTTTTATAATCCAGGAGCATGGTATGGAGACTTGACTTCGTGGGCCATTGAATACCCTGTAAGCCCCATGAATTGCTTAAATTCAGGCATTTGATATGTGCATATAGCCTTAAACCAGAGCAGTTTGCACTCAATTTGTTGATTTCCAACGGATAACCTTCGGTTCCTAAACCAGAGATTCCCCCAATACCCCAACAATCTACGCTGACCTTGGGGGTTAATTTCTCTAAGGTTAAAGTTAATTCATTAAGCATTGTCTCTTCGGCTATTTAAAACTAGGGGTGAGCATGATGGATCGCCCCAACCGGGAACGGATCGGACCAGCCAGTTTGGTCGGGTTCTCGGGAGTATTGGTCGGGTTCTCGATTCCTAGAAGTAGAATCGATTGCCGGACGGTCCGGTTCATGGTTCTAAGGTGGGAACCGGATTGGACCAACCGGACCGGATCGATAAATAATTTTTGCCTTTTCTTCTCCAAATCTCTAGTTCACCAGAAAATCACTTGGTTGAAAAAGTTTGATATTGCCAAGCTTGAGTTTCAGAGAGCTAGCTTCCAACTTCTCTGCTTCTGCCTTCCGATGTTGCTAGCTTAAAACGTTTTATGCAGTAGAGTTTTGTTTCAGTCGAAAACTGTACGAGGAGAAAGGAGTTCGAGACTGGAGTCGCGGTTACTTGCTCAAGAAGTGATTTTGTTTCTCGATCACCTTTAGGATGTCCTGCATTTCAGCTGATGCAATCTCTTGGCTTGCACAGGAGTGCATTTTCTAGAGTAGACAGTTGCATCTCTACTTGCAGAGAGGCCATGGCTACAGAGGAATGCTTTAAGATAAATGCAATGAATTAGAGTTATGGATGATCAAGAAAGAGATTTGGACAACATTTCTCAGTATTCCTTTAGCGAAAAAAAAAAATCGGGTCTTAGTGGCTTAAGTTATCCAGAGTATCCCTGTGCATTGAATGTGCAAAAATTGTGGCAGGTTGAGTAGAGAGTAGAACAGAACATTTCGGACCGGACCAATACAAAGGAAAGAACGGAATAATCGGTTCTCGGTTCATAAATAATATTTAATATTGATTCCATCGGAATCAGTTCGGTCCACAATCCCAAGACTAGCAGGTCTAGTCCACGGTCTTAGAAATTGGGAACCAGTCCGATTTCCTATTCTTGAGTTGGACCGGACGGACCGGGAACTGCTCACCCTTATTTAAAACCATTTTCTTCTTTCTCTTTTCACGCGCAATACATGTGTGCTTATTTTCTTTTGTTAGTGTGCGTGAGAAAGAGTTGTATGAATATATGTATGGGGGTAGAAGTATGTATGGTCATGCGAATGCGAATCTATATGTGTGTAAACAGGAATGCGAGTGTATGTTCTTCAAAATCCCATCTTTGAAAGAATGTAGCTGCTCAAATATTTATTGGGTTATCTCATTATATGCACACAAAGTTTGTATACAATGAACTAACTTACATCTTTTTGCTCTTATATCAACAGAAGAGTTTGGGCCTTCTTTGATCACCCGACTAATTCTGGCCAGGTGTGACAATTTCCTCGTTCCACACACATTGAGCAATCACTGAAAACAATAACGCCGATGCTCCAAGGTGATCCCAAAAGAATGTCACGAGGGGTGATGATTCTTACCCACGCGTTCAACGAAAAGGACAAACACTTGTACCGCTGAAAAATCTACCAACTTCTATTGAAGTAAGTTGAGCATCAAATTATGAATGCCCTAGCACCTACCTCTATGCACCAATCGAGATGATTTACCCACAAAATGACTCTTCATAAGGACTCACTCAACTACCGGTAACTGCTCAATCGAGAGTACGAAAGAACCAAATTGGTCGATGTACGTGGGGGCTTTGTCCCTGATCGTTGACTTCCTAAGAAGTCTCTCAAACTCCCAATTGACATTATTCTCAGATTGTTCTTGTTACGCTGTCGCTACGCTCATGTACCTACGTGAATGTAGAACTGGAGCACTAACAGATTCGATAGCTTTTCCCACTAATTAAAGCCATCAGTGCTCGAAACAAGAACCGTCACAACCAACTCCGTTCCGGTAATCAAGATGCCGAGGTCAAACTTTGTGATGCCATCAGCGACGACTCCCTCTTTGGTCGTCCTTTGCAACCTAAAACACGAGAGAGACTTTTTGCGACAAGTCAACTGCTCTCATCTCCCGAAAAGTCACTCTCCAAGCATGGAAAAAAAGAATGCTTAGCCAACGCATGGCTGACAATTCTGAAGGAAATGAAGCATTTTTAATAGTTACTATGCCCTTGGAAAAAACAATTAACTTTACACACTAACTCAAATTTGATTTTTGATGCGTAATGTATTTAATATGGAAAATTGTTTCTCCTGCATGGTTAATGACGGATTAGGGGCCGGCAACGGTTGTTGCCCCCCTCTACCTCCCGATGCTGGGTTCGTTTAAATTTAAATGCCATAGTCTAAAAAAATTTGATGCAAACTTTGAGCTAGGGTATTGCAAAACTTCTTTTTTCTCGCTCTCTCAATCAAAGTTTTTTTTTTGGTGTAAATATAAGTATTATAAACCAGATGAAGTACAGCAGCTTAGGAGCATCCCCCAACAATACAAAAAGTGCTAATAATTCAAAAAAATGGAGGTAGGAAGTCTCCATGTAGTAGCTAGTACAATATTTGTTTGGGAAGGTCTAGCTCTACCTCTTGACATTTTTACGAACCTTAGCCAAAAGAATATGAAAGTCAGTTGACTTGTTTTGAAACCGTCTACTGTTGCGCTCTATCCAAATGCAATATATGGTTGCTAGAAAGGACAACTTGAGGAGTCTTGCTGCCAAGTCTTTGCCTCTTGTTGCCCTAATCATCCTTTGAAATTCTTCATTCCATCCTCCTAAAAGGCGCTTGATCCCATGTTGTGCTAGGATACAATGCCATATGTTGTTTGTCCATTCACACTCAAAGAATAAATGTGTTCTGTCTTCAATACCAGCCCTACAGAAATTACACTGAATATCAACTGAAGGTATCCATTGTGCGACAATTCTTGCTATAGGTAGTCTATCTCTACAAACTAACCAACCAATAAAATTGTGTTTGCTAATACCGCTGGTCCAAATTAGGTTATACTCCACAGCTGGTCTCACATGTCTGAGTTCATCATATAGAATGGGTCGCAATTTTGAGGAGATATCTCCAGCTCTAAGCCATACTACCCTTGATGTCAAGCTGCATAATTGGGTTGCCTCTGCATTTGATGTTGTGAACCCAAGTACTCCAAAGGGAAGAGGATGGAAGATTGATAAGATTCCACAGCATGCAACCTAGCAATACTTTGTTCCATAGGTTCAAATTAGGCAATCCTAATCCTCCTTCCCTTTTAGGTGAGCATACTACTTGCCATGCAACCTTGTGCAAGCCATGATTTGCTGAATTACCAGCCCATAAGAATTGTCTAATACTCTTCTCAACCTCATAAATAGTGTGCTTTGGGAAGTAGGAACATTTGCATCCAATAGGTGCATATGGAGATGAGGACTGATTTGGTTAACTGTAGACGCCCTGCATAACTGATATGCTTCATACCCCAATTTTCAATTTTCTTGAAGATCTTATCAGTAAGACTCTTACAATCTGTGTGGGTAAGTCTTCTGGTAACAAGGGGGATACTCAAGTATCTGATGGGGAGGGTATCTGTAGAAAAAGGCGCGTGGTCCAGTATAAGGTGCTTCTCATCCTTATTCAACCCAGAGAAAAAGATTTGACATTTGTCCGAGTTGAAACGCAGTCCTGTGAGAGTTGCAAATTTGTTTAGGGTGTCTACAAGGCAAAGGATGGAATCTACATCTCCATAGGACAATAATAACAAGTCGTCTGCGAAGCATACGTGTGTGATTCATTGCGTTTTGCAACACCAGTGATACTTGAAAGAAGAAGCAGCAACTTTCTCACGAACAATTCTATTAAATATTCCATAACCATTACAAAAAAGTATGGAGAAAGTGGATCTCCTTGTCGCAGCCCATTCGTACTCTTAAAATAGCCGACCTGCTCACCATTGAAGTTCACTGAAAATGTCGGAGTAGTAATGCATTCAGCTATCAGAGCAACCCAATCGTGAGGAATATTTATAGCTTTGAGAACCCCGAGGACTGCTTCCCATTTTACCATGTCAAAGGCTTTCATGAGGTTAATCTTTATTGCCACCCGTTTACCATTTCCTCCCTTGTGGTAGTTGTGTAGAAGGTCTTGGCATAGCAGAATATTCTCCGAGATCTGTCGTCCGCTGATGAAAGCAGTTTGGTTGAGGCCGACAATCTTTGGAAGTATGCAACTAATCCGTTTTGACATTGCAGCAAGAAATGGGTCTGAACTCCTTGAGGAAAGATGGATTATGAACCTTGATACGAGTGTAATCAATGTGGAATTTATAGACTTCAGCATTCTTTTTGACAAGAAGAATTCCATGATAGCTTCCTCAATGTCTTTCCCTATAATGTGCCAAGCGCTTTTGTAGAATAGACTATTAAAGCCATCTAGACTTGGACCTTTAAAGTCGTTGAAACCTTTTAAGATTGAGGATTTCTGATCTCTGAACAACAGGAAAAGTAACAAGAGTATTGATATCTTTATGAAATAAAGTAGCATATCTCTCATATGGAATGCTAGTAAGACTGGGATTTCCAAGGAGATGCTGATAATACGTTATAATTGCAATCTTGAGAGCACCCTCCTCGGTAATAGTAGAGCCATCCTCGAGTTTGATATGATTGATCATGTTCTGGGCACTTCTCCGCATCATGGAGGCAAAGAAAACCTTACTATTATTGTCACCCTCCTTCAGTCATAGATTTCTAGATTTCTGCTTAAGCAAAACCTCTTCATGTCTACTAAGAACAAGTAACTCCTCCAGCTGCGCCTTTTCTTCTGCCCGAGTAATGGGATTAAAGGGGTCAATCACAAGCTCATGTTGAAGTTGTTTTAGGTTCTCCTTAGCTTGTTTGACCTTTAAGTGTAAGTCACCAAACTGAAATTTATTCAGTCCCTTAAGTTGTTGTTTCAGTGCTTTGAGCTTTGCCGCCATTGTGAACATTCTAGATCCTCTGATAACCTGTTGCCAGCAAGTGGACACCAAAGGTAGGAAACCCAGGCTAGTGGTCCAGAAATTAAAGAATTTGAAAGAATATTTCCTTCTCCTATATGCGGTGTCAAGTCGCACCAAGCATGGGAAATGGTCTGAAACTCCTGGAAGCAGCAATTCAACTAAATAGTGGTTGTATTTGTTCTGCCATTCTGCATTAATTAGGACTTTGTCAATTTTGCTCGCTTTGAAATTATCTCCCATGCTTTTGTTTGCCCATGTGAAGAAAGGTCCCGTAGATAGAGGTTCAATAAGTGCAAGTTCTTCAATCATGGTATTTAGTTCCTCCATACCTGCAGTCCAACGAATAGTCGAGCAAATCCTTTCGCTTGTGTCCCTTGTTTCATTGAAATCCTCCATTAACAACCAAGGCAGGTCTCTTGTTTGTCCAGAAGAAAAATTTGAAATATTACACCAAAGAAGCCTCTGCTCA
The DNA here is from genome assembly GCA_024733475.1 of Syzygium grande. Classification (NCBI taxonomy): domain Eukaryota; kingdom Viridiplantae; phylum Streptophyta; class Magnoliopsida; order Myrtales; family Myrtaceae; genus Syzygium; species Syzygium grande. The sequence goes on along the minus strand of JAMXDD010000008.1, from coordinate 16,451,036 downwards.
ACTTCGGTATTGTACCCGTAGATGGCAGATAGCAAAAAAGGTTCCACCCCAGGTTTTTCAATGAGACAATGTATGACTTGGGCAAATACCTCCAAAACGGTTAGACTAAGCGTGGACAGTTTCCATAGGATCCATATTCTACCCACGTTATTGCACATATAGTTATGAGTACTCCAACTTCTAAAACTACTGTCAATTATAAAATCAGCATTCTCTTCTTTAATCTTGTGCTCAAACAAAAGAAGAATTTGGGAATCTAGGGATAAAGCAAAGTCCACCAGTTCCCTTCTCTTGGGGCTATGATTAAGGCTCCTTACATTCCATGCGACAATATTCATAAATCAGGAGGCTCCGTTACATCCCCCAACGCCCCCAATGTATCCACGGAACAATCCAAAGTAGCCTCCACTTCCAAAGGAGCAAATCTATTATCAGAAGGCATTATATTGTTGTCATCTTTGTTTCTACTGTTTGATCCTCTTTCCTTTCTACCAACTAGCGTATATTATGAGGAAGAAGGATCATAACTTACATCAGCATGGGGTTAGCAATATTCTTCGGGGTGGGAGATGGATTCGATGGAACCGGAGTAACCCGTTTGACTTCTTCAGTAGCTGTTGTCCCCCGATGAGTTGAGACTGAGTTAGGAGGGGCAACATTTTTTTGGGTCTTAGGAACCCAGATTTCTTTACTTGTAGCTCTACAATCTTTGTGGTCAAAGCTATTGCAAGTCTTGCATTTAATGGGTAACCAGCTGTAGTGAACCGTGGCCTCAAAGAAACAGCCCTTACCCATGTCGGTATCGAATTTCCCTGGAAATGAGCTATCTACATTCATTAGGATACATACCTTTGCATAGGACAAATGCCGTTTTTATTCAGTGGCCGAGTCCATAAATAAATGGCTACCAAGAACACTATAGACATAACTTAAACCTTTCTTGGTCCAGAAAACATGGGGAGAATGGGGGGAGAGGTGACCTTTGCTCTCTCTAATCTTATATGGGGGTGTCATTTTTGCAAAAACATAGGTTTTCCTGCAATGTCCCATACCCCGACCTCCATCACTTCAACCATTTTCGCAATATTGGAAAAGCAAAAAAAGAAGAAGCCATCCTCTATGGCCGTAATATTGAGAATGTCCTCTTTGCCCCATAAATTATTTATAACTCCTCTGACTTGATAAAATGATATTTTTGTGGTGAGGAAGTATCCCACTAGGCAATTTTGAAAGTAAGATTTACCCTTGTCTAGAACCTCGGGTGGGGGAATGGCGATAAGTTTATCGTCACTCTTAACTAGTGGGTGAAATTCTAATTCAGCAGACTGGGCAAAATTACCCATAGCAATGTTTTTCCAAGACATACATGATGTGGTAGCAGTAGAGTTTACCAAAAAGGGGTTCAGCCACTATTCTAGAATTAGGAGTACAATTGCTAACTCCATCAACAACATCGGTTAGATTTCCATCTCCCAATTTAGCGTCTCCAACGGTACAAGTAACCTCAGCCAAAATTTCATCATTACAATTAGGGAGGGCGACAGAAAGTGTTTCTGGCAAGCCCGCTTCAAATCCTGTTTTAGCCCCTGAAGAGGCTGCCTCTTTCTCTTTCTCATTCTCATAACTGAAGAGACTATTCTTTATTTCGATGGATAGAGCTTTGAGTTCTGTTGTGTTCGACAATGAGGCTCTCCCAAAGCCTCCTCTACCGCGTCGCGTTCTAACCACCATTTTCGAAGTTTTTCCCGGCGATATGAAACGTTGTTTTCGGCCAAAAGGGGTTAGATCGATGTGCTTGAGGACTTGGACCATGAGCGTCAATACACCATGAGCAGCTGGGCAGGGACACGATCACAGAGGTAGCTGCGAGAGCATTGGGGAGGAGGACGATGTGCTCAAAGAAAGGCGATATAGACGGAGAAACTACACTCAAGAAACAGAGAGGAAGAGGGGCTGAAAGGGGTCAGAAAACTAAGGGGAAGGTGGTGGGGAGTGAGGGAAAAAGAGGAGCAAAGAATGGGTGAGAAATAGGTTAGAGATGGGGAGCAAAGGAAATCTAAAGGATACGAACGAGAAGGGGAGCAAGGGATAAAGCAACAGCAAAGGAGTAGACAACAATGAAGGGAGGAAGATAGCAATGAGGAGGGGCTGGGAGGGATGAGCAACAACGAAGGACATGAACACACTAAACTTCACTTGGGAAAACAACAAACACCTTATCTCTGAAAAAGAAGGAGAGGAGACAACAAGGAAAGGGGGGGGGGCAAGCCAATAAGATAAGCAGAGAGAAAACCCCAAGTGAAAGAAAGCACAACATAATGAGCGGTGCACCAAACAGAGGAAGATCGAAACAGATCGGAGGAAAGCAGCTCACCCACAGAGAAGGATAGAGCAGAGGGGCTCTAAACAATCATGGGTAGACGGAAGTGGGAATGGCGGATGGTGAGAGAAAATTTGACATAGAGAGGGGGGCAAAGGGCGGACGAAAGGGCGGAAGGTGGGAGTCTTTGGAACTCCGCCCCAATACAAATTCTGCGGAACCAGAGCGACTTCACATGGTAGAGAGCTGGCCTGCGGATTTTGTTAGTTTCTCAATCAAAGTTTCTATGAGTTAAGGTGCACATGTGAAAGTGTTAGGCAAAAGAAATCCAATATGATGATGTTATGTGGAGCATTTACTATATGTAACTAGACCATAACTTTTTTATTAAAGTTTTGAGTGAATGTAGGTCCAATAAGACATACTGATAAGCTCGAGCTTGGGCTCTTTCTTGGAGATTGACAAACCCAACAAGTAATATCAAAAGCCAATGGGTGATTGGTAGCTCACTCTCATTCTATATCGGTGTATGGTAATTATCTCAAGGAAGGAAAATCTCATATGTAACTCCCTAATCAAGGTGGTGAATGGTGTCCCCTCATTTCCCAAACTTGGCCGGACCAAGGTGGAAATTTTCTAGTTAGAACAATGTGGGTGCAAAAAGATACCGAGATTGAGGGGGAGCTGGCACAATGCAGATGGCTCACACATGAGTGAATTTATTAAGGTGCGCGTGTGAGGTTATTAGGCGAAAGAAATCCCACATCTAGATGTGACGTGAAACATTTAATATATTCTAATTGACCAACGACTCATTTACTTAAATTTTTAAATGAAATTGGGCTCTCTTGACGATTTTTTGAAATGAAGATATTGAATTTTTGCTGCGCATCCAACGCTCTGTCCATCACCGTATGAGGGTCCTCTCATGCATGGCCATGATCTAACTTCACATGCATGGACGATGGGGGATAAGGACCAAGTCAATTCCGCTGATCGCCGAATCTGATGGGTTTGTTGGGGGCGGCATTGACCTTTGTCGCGCGCGGGGAAGAAGAGGCACTTTTTCTCGAGAGTTTCCGGCTCAGCTATTCTGTCTTTTCATGCGAATTCGAGTAGTTTATTATGATCCAATAGGTGTGCCCTTACGACAGCAAACCGAGACCACTTGGGAAACACCACTTTTCGAAGGCTGCTTATCCTCGAAGCAATCAATCCACGACGTTGAAATTCGCAAAAACACTTTTCCGAACGATCGTAGCTGCATAGGTTACTAGTGACGATGTTGGTCCGCTCTTGTGACGATGCAACGAGTCTTTTTCTTCATTAGTTTTTCCGTGCTTGTTACGAAACAATTAGCACAAATCCTACGTTGGTTCTCTAGAGTCAATGCAGGTAGCTACAGGGACCACGGAGGGCCCTAATCAAAATGTCCAGATCCCTAGTCAGCCGCCCTGTATTTAAGTTGTCACGAGTTCTTAATTCAAACTAAGATAATATTTATTTAGTAAAAAATAAATAATTTAAATAATGTTTTTTAAAATAATAATTGTTTACATTACTTGAAATAATTAGTCAATAAAAAATATTTTCATTATCGATAATAATTTATTTATAATTCTTTTTGTGGACGAGAAAAATATTTTTCCTTCATTTATTTCTGTAAACAACACAAACGATCATTTTTAAACCAATATTTTCCAGATCATTCATTTTTCATTCAATAATTAGATACAACTTCTTGAGACGCGAAATCATTATTCAGAATCTAATTGTAGCAACAACAAAAAAAAAATGCTACACGCACAAAGTTTGTCTTAATACATTGAAATTAATAGATTGACGAAATGGTAACCACACATGAGGGAGAGTAGCACTCACCCTTTTTACCAATCGGTCCTGAATTTGTTGTGCGGATGTCAATTCAGTGATAAACGTTTCAATTTTGCCAATTTAGTGGGAAACCTTTGCAAGAAATTCCAAAATAGTCCTTCAAGTCAATTTTAAATTTGGCCAAAAATCACTGAAGTTATATAAATTCACACTTAATTTAACCTTTACCTATTGTGCATGTATTGTTAATTTTCTTGACGTGGTAGATTAATTGTATTTGTGCCAACATTTTGCTTGCCAGTCCTATGCTAATTAATTTGTTTATCAAGTTGTCTATGTACTTCCAAACTTAAGACGCAAACTAAGAAAGTGGTGATTTTTGTCATGAAAAGTAAGTTATTAGCAACATTCCTCATATAAATTAAAAACTAATATCTCAAACCATTTCAAAAATTTCTTACGTATTTGAAATATTTTTTGTTAACAAGATTAAGAAACAATTGTACAAAAAGTTTAGGTGAAACGATTACATGTATTAGTGCTGATAGAAAGCACTTAGGACCAGCTTTTTAGTGGATGATTGTGAGAATCATGATTTTTATTGTACGATGGACTATTTGTAACCGATGCCAATTGTACAAACATCGGATTAGAGGTAAATCGTGGTAGGATTGCTTGTCAAGATCGTACGATTATATTCCTGAACATTAGTTCACAAAATTAGCCCATAATAAATTAATTTTGGTCATAAATTGGTAAAGCCCAGCCAGGAATATTTAACCCAAAAACTCCAAATAGGACTTAAGCGACAAATTTCTTTATACTTCTAATGATGATTTTTGGTTTTGATAATGAATTTTATGGGTAAGGTCGATGGGACTGGTTACAATCTCAATCAAGATGTCGAGATGACATCTGAGAATTTATTCTACATTTTCTTATTAGTAATTTTTTGTGTGCTTCACACTAGCGAATTTTCTTTATTTATTGCCGTGTTATCTTTTTAATGTTTGATATGAAAACGACATTATGGAACTATGACGTAATTTAAACTAGTGGTAGTGAAGTTTTTCCACGCTAGACCGATTTGTAGTACCATTAGGGACTTGTTTAATTTGTTCTTATGACTTACAATAAGTGGGGTGATATTTTTTAGCACTTTTCAATAGTTGGAGATTTTATGATTCGATCTTACAGGTCACATAGTGATCTTACTTAAAACAGGATCTTAATAAGCCTGTACGGCAATTAAGAAACAGATACCCTCTGGTCTCCGCTGAATGTCGCAATGGAGAATCAATTCTCAACAGCCATTCCGACATTCTATTACTGCTTGCCAATTCGTTTGCACCATGCTTTTCGCGATCTTAAATCGGAGAAAACTCCATTTAGTCCACCTTTGATTGATGGATTAGGTATTTAATGAAAATCACATGTAACTCTAATCGCGTCCGCATTGGAAAGTACAATTTCTTTTCACTGGAAACGACCCTATCTATTTTCATTAGCCAAGCCGGAGGTGAAAGAGAGAACGCTTTGGCATGGATGAGCTTAGTACCTCCAAGTTGCCCTTGCTGCTCTTCCTTGTACGCTACAAGCTAGCACTACTCTTACTAAACTCACCTTTACGATCTTCAGTCCAAACAATTTCATATTCTAATAACTTGGGAGCTATAATCTCAAAAACAGCAGCTTGAATTTCCACCATGTCATCAGACAATTCCTTCTTCATTTAGTCATGTCCAATCACACGCTTGATTGACAATATTGCACATTGGCTAGTAAACTTAACGCAGACTCGTATGAATATAAGCTTGGCGAAACAATATTTTCGGGCGTGCATGATAACCATTATATTTCTCCATTTTTTTTTTATATTCCTGTTCCTAGGGACATGTTTAGAATCGCAATCTCATTTTTCTATTTTTTGAATAAATTTTCAGTTTAGAAATAGGTTTAAAAAGAAATGAGAAGTAAAAACTTTTTTTTTTGGTAAAGATGAGAAGTAAAAACTTTATACTTTTCTATTTCTGGAATAAAAGTGAAATAAGAACTCTTCTCATTACTCACCCTTGCCTCCTACTGTCCGGGTAAATCTTGACCACTGCCAGCCCCCCTCAAGTTGCCCACCGACCACCAGCACCCCCGCCCGATTGCCCACCAAACGCCACCAGCCACCTCCACCCCTCATTGACAGTCGCCACCCCTTCAATGAATGGAAAAGAGCATAAGAGGGAGAAATTTTTTGTGTTGTTGTCAAACTAATTTTTGTTCGGAAAGATAAATTTTGTATCGTTATCAAATACGTATCTTTATTCAGAAATTCGTCTATGAAATAAAAATAGAAAAATATATTTATAGGCAAAAATCTATTTATGAAATAGAATGGTTATCATGCGTACTCATGAATGCCCCCATTGAAATAGGAAAAATCTTATAATGAATCCAGTGCATGTGAGCCTAGATTATTATACGAGACAAGCTCCACTTGAGATCCATATCAACTAACAGGGCATATGAACTGAGCTAACTTGTGTCAATGCAGGTAATACTCACCACCTACTCCTAAAATGAGAAAAGAAAAACCTTGTTGTGTGCATATTTGTCTTACTAGTTTCGGTAAGTAGAACGCATTGGAAAGGTGGGTCTTGACCCCGCTCTTCTAAATGAAAGTCTTCGTTCTTGAATTAAAATGTTGAAGCATTGTATTGCAACTTGCAATTGCTCTTTACTATAGAAGCAAAAGTGTGCCCTAACCAAGAAAAGGATATAAGAGGACTTGTGCGGCTTCATGAATGCTGCTGCTTTAGTTTACTGATGTTTGTTGAGCTGAGCATCTCCTTTGGGAAAATTACTAAAAAGGTCCTAAACCTTTTGTAGTTGTATCAATTCAGTCCCAAACCTTTTTTTTTACCAATTCAGTCCTAAACCTTTTTTGCAATTCGGCCAATTCAGTCCATTTGACCGGCCGAGACGACGTGGACTCTGCTGACACGCTAACGTGGCAATATTATAATATTTTTTTCGATTTTTTTTCCTTTCTTTTGTTTTTTTCTTTTTCTTTTTTTCTTTCTTTTCTTTTTCCCCCGGACGGTCCGGCCAGGGGGAAGCTCGCCGGCGAGGTCCACTGGGGAGGCTCGTCGTCGCCGGGCAAGGCGAGGCGACCCTCCCGGCCACCGCCATGGCGAGGGCTCACGAGGGGCGGAGCTCGCCATGGTTAGTGCTATCTGGGCAAGTGTTGGCATTTTCCATGGAAAAGACTTGATTTTATTTTTTGCAAAGGTTTATGACTTGATTGCACTCATCAAACAATTGGGACTCAATTGCATTATATGCAAATATTTAAGATTTCTAGTGCACTTTTGCTGTTATGTTGGTGTAGATGGATTTCTTCTAGGTGGTGGTTTATTTTTAAAGTACCGCACTTGAAATGCCTTAAGATTTTTGTATAGATTGGCTCGGAAAAGGGAAGGGGGATGATTTTACCAAATAAGTTAATTTTTACGTTGAATATAGGTCATTGCGGTTGAGTTATAAATAAGTAAGGGAATTTGCTTGACAAGCGAAGACGTACGTGGGACTCCAAAAACAGATTTTGAGACTTATATTGTCATTCAGCTGAAGTTTTCTGGGAAATTACACGAGTCTACCTTTCAAGTTCTTTATTTCTTTTAATATTGTAAGAGTAAGAATTGGGCAAGAAGAAAGCCATAAACATTTTTCTTTCTTTTGGAGTTTCTTTTCTGAGCAACTTTTTACTTCTTTTTTTTCCACACAGACGGATAAAGAAGAAAGTCATTGACGGTGGTTGAACCTGATTCATTCGGACTAATTCATATGAAAGAGTCAATCTTGAAATTTTATCATGCTCAATGCATTCTCGCTTGAGATTTCACTAGATATCTTCATCTTCAATGGCTTTCATGTGATGGTACATGGGGATTTTGTTGGACGTACTAGTAATATATCTTGTTCGACATGGGATGAGATTTGTCCATGCAAAATGTACAAGAGTTTTGAAATGAAAGCTTGATAATTACCTCACTGATGACTTCAAATTGGGAGCCATGCTCGTTGTTTTAGAAAGAGATGTCTTATTCAATAAGCGTGACACGGGGCAAGTAATGTACAATGTGGGAAGTAATTGAAACGATAGTTCAATCACTTTAAGAAAAAAATTCAAAAAGGAAATTGTTTTGAGATATATCATGTGTGAAATTGTTGAATAGAAAGTAGTCAAAAAATTTAACTGTTTCAAAAATCAATTAACTACCAAATAGGTTGCACATGCCCGCGCGCCGCGCTGCCCCCCTCCTACCCGCCGCGCTGCCCCTCCCCCACCCCCTAGTTTAGTAGTTTAACAGCAGCGTTGACGTTGATCCGAGGCTGCTAACCTCCTTCAAGCCATGAATGACCATGGCGGCCACTAATTTCAAATGGAGGTCATAGGCCAAGGTCGTCTATGGTAACTGACAATCTTCAATCAAGATTGCGAGCTGCAATAAAATCATCATGGATGGCATGGATTGAGGTCGTCCATCGTCATACACGACCTCAGATCAAGGTCACGAGACACTTTTGTGACCGGGAGGGAGAGAGAGGGCACAATTGTTTACAAAGAGATGAGAGAGAGCCAAGCGTGAACATAGGGGCAGGAGGTCAATGGTATTAGTGAGGAGGGGGGGATGTATCATGTGTGAAATCATTGAACAGAAATTACAAGGAGTCAAAAAGTTAACTGTTTTAGAAATCAATCAACTACCAAGCGATTAGATTTTGTCTTAGGACGGTGAGGGCTTTGTGCATGATGGAAGCTAGCACTTGGAGGCTTGGAATTTCCAAAGAGGGGCAATTTGGTCTTTGTAGTGATTAGATTTTGTCTTAGGATGCAAAGCACTATTTTGAGAAATAGGGAAATAGAGTTAAAGGTGGGAAAAAGTCTTTGAGTCTTTTCCTTAAAAATAAATATGCATTAGTGATGGTGGTTATCCACTGCCAACATGACACATGGCATACTGTGAGTGTCTTGCCCAAGTAAGCTTGTTTTAGGGTAATTTTATAGCTAGTTGTAATACAATATGCTTACCTTGTTGTGAAAAATGAGAAAATTACTTGATATTTTCATGAAAACAATCAACAATCAAGATTTTCCACTGAGATTTGATAATTGATATTGCGAAATTCCGGATTTATTAGTAAATTACATTGAGAGAAAAAATTTGGCGATATTTTTTGGTAAATTGATCAGTATATTATCTCCTGTTCCAGTTTTCCTTAGTGCAAATCTCTGAGCTTTGTCCATAATATGTGTTAATACGAGTAATGCTCCATATAAATGAAAGTATTTAGACATATATGGTAATCAATATATGACAAAAAAACAACGAATTCATATGATTTGTGCTGACCATATATATAATTAGTTTTGTGGAAAGCACGTACCCACCATATCTTGGGCCTTTTGAAACCACCATTAATCAACGCTTAATTGGGCTTTCCTTAAGCCCTATCTCAGTCCATGTACGTGAAATGGATGTGATATGAACGTGTGAATAGTAATACGATCCACATCTATTCGAATATTCAAAACTTCATATTCAGATCCACAATGTATGAGCAAACTCGTTCGAATTCAACCTTAAAAAATTGCCTAAAAAATTTCATTCCCGCCCAAGGCTTTGTTAAGATAAATTGTAACATATGTCACAATATAACAGTCAATTAAATAATACTTATATTATAAACTTGTCCCACGAAGATCTCATATTTTGATTTGAATACAAATGTCATAGTTTTTTATAATCCAGGAGCATGGTATGGAGACTTGACTTCGTGGGCCATTGAATACCCTGTAAGCCCCATGAATTGCTTAAATTCAGGCATTTGATATGTGCATATAGCCTTAAACCAGAGCAGTTTGCACTCAATTTGTTGATTTCAACGGATATCCTTCGGTTCCTAAACCAGAGATTCCCCCAATACCCCAACAATCTACGCTGACCTTGGGGTTAATTTTCTAAGGTTAAAGTTAATTCATTAAGCATTGTCTCTTCGGCTATTTAAAACTAGGGGTGAGCATGATGGATTGCCCCAACCGGGAACGGATCGGACCAGCCAGTTTGGTCGGGTTCTCAGGAGTATTGGTCGGGTTCCCAATTCCTAGAAGTAGAATCGATTGCCAGACGGTCAGTCCGGTTCATGGTTCTAAGGTGGGAACCGGATTGGACCAACCGGACCGGATTAATAAATAATTTTTGCCTTTTCTTCTCCAAATCTCTAGTTCACCAGAAAATCACTTGGTTGAAAAAGTTTGATATTGCCAAGCTTAAGTTTCAGAGAGCTAGCTTCCAACTTCTCTGCTTCTGCCTTCCCATGTTGCTAGCTTAAAACGTTTTATGCAGTAGAGTTTTGTTTCAGTCGAACACCGTACGAGGAGAAAGGAGTTCGAGACTGGAGTCGCGGTTACTTGCTCAAGAAGTGATTTTGTTTCTCGATCACCTTTAGGATGTCCTGCATTTCAGCTGATGCAATCTCTTGGCTTGCACAGGAGTGCATTTTCTAGAGTAGACAGTTGCATCTCTACTTGCAGAGAGGCCATGGCTACAGAGGAATGCTTTAAGATAAATGCAATGAATTAGAGCTATGGATGATCAAGAAAGAGATTTGGACAACATTTCTCAGTATTCCTTTCAGCGAAAAAAAAATCGGGTCTTAGTGGCTTAAGTTATCCAGAGTATCCCTGTGCATTGAATGTGCAATAAACTGTGGCAGGTTGAGTAGAGAGTAGAACGGAACATTTCCGGACCGGACCGTTACAAAGGAAAGAACGGAATAATCGGTTCTCGGTTCATAAATAATATTTAATATTGATTCCATCGGAATTAGTTCGGTCCATGGTCTCAAGACTAGCCGGTCCAGTCCACGGTCCTAGAAATTGGGAACCGGGTCCGGTTCCCGATTATTGAGTTGGACCGGACCGGATCGGGAACCGCTCACCCTTATTTGAAACCATTTTCTTCTTTCTCTTTTCACGCGCATAAGCATGTGTGCTTATTTTCTTTTGTTAGTGTGCGTGAGAAAGAGTTGTATGAATATATGTATGGGGGTAGAAGTATGTATGGTCATGCGAATGCGAATCTATATGTGTATAAACAGGAATGCGAGTGTATGTGCTTCAAAATCCCATCTTTGAAAGAATGTAGCTGCTCAAATATTTATTGGGTTATCTCATTATATGCACACAAAGTTTGTATACAATGAACTAACTTACATCTTTTTGCTCTTATATCAACAGAAGAGTTTGGGCCTTCTTTGATCACCCGACTAATTCTGGCCAGGTGTGACAATTTCCTCGTTCCACACACATTGAGCAATCACTGAAAACAATAACGTCGATGCTCCAAGGTGATCCCAAAAGAATGTCACGAGGGGTGATGATTCTTACCCACGCGTTCAACGAAAAGGACAAACACCGCTGAAAAATCTACCAACTTCTATTGAAGTAAGTTGAGCGTCAAATTATGAATGCCCTAGCACCTACCTCTATGCACCAATCGAGATGATTTACCCACAAAATGACTCTTCATAAGGACTCACTCAACTACCGGTAACTGCTCAATCGAGAGTACGAAAGAACCAAATTGGTCGATGTACGTGGGGGCCTTTGTCCCTGATCGTTGACTTCCTAAGAAGTCTCTCAAACTCCCAATTGACATTATTCTCAGATTGTTCTTGTTACGCTGTCGCTACGCTCATGTACCTACGTGAATGTAGAACTCGAGCACTAACAGATTCGACAGCTTTTCCCACTAATTAAAGCCATCGGTGCTCGAAACAAGAACCGTCACAACCAACTCCGTTCCGGTAATCAAGATGCGGAGGTCAAACTTTGTGATGCCATCAGCGACGACTGCCTCTTTGGTCGTCCTTTGCAACCTAAAACACGAGAGAGACTTTTTGCGACAAGTCAACTGCTCTCATCTCGCGAAAAGTCACTCTCCAAGCATGGAAAAAAAGCATGCTTAGCCAACGCATGGCTGACAATTCTGAAGGAAATGAAGCATTTTTAATAGTTACTATACCCTTGGAAAAAACAATTAACTTTACACACTAACTCGAATTTGATTTTTGATGCGTAATGTATTTAATATGGAAAATTGTTTCTCCTGCATGGTTAATGACGGATTAGGGGCCGGCAACGGTCGTTGCCCCCTCTACCTCCCGATGCTGGGTTCGTTTAAATTTAAATGCCATAGTCTAAAAAAATTTGGTGCAAACTTTGTCTGTCCCTTTGAGCTAGGGTATTGCAAAACTTCTTTTTTCTCGCTCTCTCAATCAAAGTTTTTTTTTTTTTTTTTTTTGTGTGAATGTAAGTATTATAAACCAGATGAAGTACAGCAGCTTAGGGACATCCCCAGCAATACAAAAAGTGCTAATAATTCAAAAAGATGGAGGTAGGAAGTCTCCATGTAGTAGCTAATACAATATTTGTCTGGGAAGGTCTAGCTCTACCTCTGACATTTTTACGAACCTTAGCCAAAAGAATATGAAAGCTAGTTGACTTGTTTTGAAACCGTTTACCATTGCGCTCTATCCAAATGCAATATATAATTGCTAGAAAGGACAACTTGAGGAGTCTTGCTGTCAAGTCTTTGCCTCTTGTTGCCCTAATCATCCATTGCAGTTCTTCATTCCATCCTCGTAAAAGGCACTTGATCCCATGTTGTGCTAGGATACAACGCCATTTGTTGTTTGTCCATTCACACTCAAAGAATAAATATGTTTTGTCTTCAATACCAGCCCTACAAAAATTACATTGAATATCAACTGAAGGTATCTAATGTGCGACGATTCTTGCTATAGGTAGTCTATCTCTACAAACTAACCAACTAATAAAATTATGTTTGCTAATGCCGCTAGTCCAAATTAGGTTATACCACTCCACAGCTGGTCTCACATGTCTGAGTTTATCATATATATATTGACAACAGTATTTCGGTCTCACATGTCTGAGTTCATCATATAGAACGGGTCGCAATTTTGAGGAGACATATCCAACTCCAAGCCATACTACCCTTGATGTCAAGCTGCATAATTGGGGTGCCTCTGCATTTGGTGTTGTGAACCCAAGTACTCCAAAGAGAAGAGGATGGAAGATTGATAAGATTCCACAGCATGCGACCTAGCAATATTTTGTTTCATAGGTTCAAATTAGGCAATCCTAATCCTCCTTCCCTTTTAGGTGAGCATACTGCTTGCCATGCAATCTTGTGCAAGCCATGATTTGCTAAATTACCAGCCCATAAGAATTGTCTAATCCTCTTCTCAACCTCGTATATAGTGTGCTTTGGAAGTAGGAACATTTGAATCCAATAGGTGCATATGGAGATGAGGATTGATTTGGTTAACTGTAGACGTCTTGCATAACTGATATGCTTCATGCCCCAATTTTCAATTTTCTTGAAGATCTTATGAGTAAGACTCTTACAGTCTGTGTGGGTAAGTCTTTTGGTAACAAGGGGGATACCCAAGTATCTGATGGGGAGGGTACCTGTAGAAAAAGGCGTGTGGTCTAGTATAAGGTGCTTCTCATCCTTATTCAACCCAGAGAAAAAGATTTGACATTTGTCCGGGTTGAAACGCAGTCCTGTGAGAGTTGCAAATTCGTTTAGGGCGTCTACAAGGCAAAGGATGGAATCTACATCTCCATAGGAAAATAATAACAAGTCATCTGTGAAGCATACGTGTGTGATTCATTGCGTTTTGCAACACCAGTGATACTTGAAAGAAGAAGCAGCAACTTTCTCACGAACAATTCTGTTAAAGATTTTATAACCATCACAAAAAGGCATGGAGAAAGTGGATCTCATTATCGCAACCCATTCGTACTCTTAAAATAGCCAACCTGCTCACCATTGAAGTTCATTGAAAATGTCAGAGTAGTAATGCATTCAGCTATCAAAGCAACCTAATTGTGAGGAATATTTATAGTTTTGAGAACCCCAAGGACTGCTTCCCATTTTACCATGTCAAAGGCTTTCATGAGGTTAATCTTTATTGCCATCCGTTTACCATTTCCTCCCTTATGGTAGTTGTGTAGAAGGTCTTGGCATAGCAAAATATTCTCCGAGATCTGTCGTTCGCTGATGAAAGCAGTTTGGTTGAGGCCGACAATCTTTGGAAGTATGCAACTAATCCGATTTTACAAGAAGCTTAGATATGATCTTGTATATGACATTGCAGCAAGAAATGGGTCTGAACTCCTTGAGGAAAGATGGATTCTGAACCTTCGGTACGAGTATAATCAATGTGGAATTTATAGACTTCAGCATTCTTTTTGACGAGAAGAATTCCATGATAGCTTCCTCAATGTCTTTCCCTATGATGTGCCAAGTGCTTTTGTAGAATAGACTATTAAAGCCATTTGGACCCGGACCTTTAAAGTCGTTGAAACCTTTTAAGACTCTGAGGATTTCTGATCTTTGAACTACAGGAAAAGTAACAAGAGTATTGATATCTTCATGAAATAAAGAAGCATATCTCTCATATGGAATGCTAGTAAGACTGGGATTTCCAAGGAGATGCTGATAATACGTTATAATTGCATTCTTGAGAGCACCCTCCTCGGTAATAGTAGAGCCATCCTCGAGTTTGATATGATTGATCATGTTCTGGGCACTCCTCCGCATCATGGAGGTAAAGAAAACCTTACTATTATTGTCACCCTCCTTCAGCCATAGATTTCTAGATTTATGCTTAAGCAAAACCTCTTCATGTCTACTAAGAACAAGTAACTCCTCCAACTGCGCCTTTTCTTCCGCCCGAGTAATGGGATTAAAGGGGTCAATCACAAGCTTATGTTGAAGTTGTTTTAGGTTCTCCTTAGCTTGTTTGACCTTTAAGTGTAAGTCACCAAACTGAGATTTATTCAGTCCCTTGAGTTGTTGTTTCAGTGCTTTGAGCTTTGCCACCACGTGAACATTCTAGATCCTCTGATAACCTGTTGCCAGCAAGTGGACACCAAAGGTAGGAAACCCGGGCTAGTGGTCCAGAAATTAAAGAATTTGAAAGAAGATTTCCTTCTCCTATATGTGGTGTCAAGTCGCACCAAGCATGGGGAATGGTCTGAAACTCCTAGAAGCAGCAATTCAATTGAATAGTGGTTGTATTTGTTCTGCCATTCTGCATTAATCAGGACTCTGTCAATTTTGCTCGCTTTGAAATTATTTCCCATGCTTTTGTTTGTCCATGTGAAGAAAGGTCCCGTAGACGGAGGTTCAATAAGTGCAAGTTCTTCAATCATGGTATTTAGTTCCTCCATACCTGCGGTCCAACGAATAGTCAAGCAAATCCTTTCGCTTGTGTCCCTTGTTTCATTGAAATCCCCCATTAACAACCAAGGTAGGTCTCTTGTTTGTTCGGAGGAAAAATTTGAAATATTGCGCCAAAGAAGCCTCTGCTCAACTTTGGTATTGTACCCGTAGATGGCAGATAGCAAAAAAGGTTCCACCCCAGGTTTTTCAATGAGACAATGTATGACTTAGGCAAATACCTCCAAAACGGTTAGACTAAGCGTGGACGGTTTCCATAGGATCCATATTCTACCCAAGTTGTTGTACATATAGTTATGAGTATAACTCCAACTTCTAAAACTATTGTCAATTATAAAATCAACATTCTCTTCTTTAATCTTGTGCTCAAACAAAAGAAGAATTTGGGAATCTAAGGATAGAGCAAAGTCCACCAGTTCCCTTCTCTTGGGGCTATGATTAAGGCTCCTTACATTCCATGTGACAATATTCATAAATCAGGAGGCTCCGTTACATCCCCCAATGCCCCCAATGTATCCACGGAACAATCCAAAGTAGCTTGCACTTCCAAAGGAGCAAATCTATTATCAGAAGGCATTGTATTGTTGTCATCTTTGTTTCTACTGTTTGATCCTCTTTCCTTTCTATCAACTAGCAGATATTATAAGGAAGAAGGATCATAACTTACATCAGCATGGGGTTAGCAATATTCTTCAGGGTGGGAGATGGATTCGATGGAACCGGAGTAACCCGTTCGACTTCTTCAGTAGCTATCGTCCCCCGATGAGTTGAGACTGAGTTAGGAGGGGCAACATTTTTTGGGTCTTAGGAACCCAGATTTCTTTACTTGTAGCTCTACAATCTTTGTGGCCAAAGCTATTACAAGTCTTGCATTTAACAAGTAACCAGCTGTAGTGAACCGTGGCCTCAAAGAAACCGCCCTTACCTATGTCGATATTGAATTTCCCTGGAAATGAGCTATCTACATTCATTAGGATACATACCTTCGCATAGGACAAACGCCGTTTTTATTCGGTGGTCGAGTCCATAAATAAATGTCTACCAAGAACACTACAGACATAACTTAAACCTTTCTTGGTCCAAAGAACATGGGGGACATTATAAAGACGGACCCAAATAGGCACAGAGGTGACCTTCACTCTCTCTAATCTTATATGGGTGTGCCATTTCAGCAAAAACATTGGTTTTCCTGCAATGTCCCATACCTCGACCTCCATCATTTCCACCATTTTCGCAATATTGGAGAAGCAAAAAGAGAAGAAGCCATCCTCCGTGGCTGTAATATCGAGAATGTTCTTTTTGCTTAATAATTTTTTTATAACTCTTCTGACTTGATAGAATGATATTTATGTGATGAGGAAGTATCCCACTAGGTAGTTTTGAAAGTGAGATTTACCCTTGTCTAGAACCTCGGGTGGGGGAACGGCGATAAGTTTACCGCCACTCTTGACTAGTGGGTGAAATTCTAATTCAGTAGACCTGGACAAAATTACCCATAGCAATGTTTTTCCAAGACATACATGATGTGGTAGCAGTAGAGTTTACCAAAAAGGGGTTCAGCCACTGTTCTAAAATTAGAAGTACAATTGCTAACTCCATCAACAACATTGGTTAGATTTCCATCTCCCAATTCAGCGTCTCCAACGATACAAGTAACCTCAGCCAAAATATCATCATTACAATTAGGGAGAGCGACAAAAAGTGTTTTTGGCAAGCCCGCTTCAAATCCTGTTTTAGCCCCTGGAGAGGCTACCTCTTTCTCTTTCTCATTCTCTGAACTGAAGAGACTATTCTTTATTTTGATGGATAGAGCTTTGAGTTTTGTTGTGTTCAACAATGAGGCTCTCCCAAAGCCTCCTCTATCGCGTCGCGTTCTAACCACCATTTTCGAAGTTTTTCCTGGCGATATGAAACATTGCCTTCGCCCAGAAGGGGTTAGATCGATGCGATCAAGGACTTGGACCATGAGCGTCAATACACCATGAGCAGCTGGGCGGGGACACGATCATAGAGGTAACTGCGAGAGCGTTGGGGAGGAGGACGATGTGCTCAAAGAAAGGCGATATGGACGGAGAAACTACCTCAGGAAACAGAGAGGAAGATGGGCTAAAAGGGATCAGAAAACTAAGGGGAAGGTGGTGGGGAGTGAGGGAAAAAGAGGAGCAAGGAATGGGTGAGAGATAGGTTAGAGATGGGGAGCAAAGGAAATCTAAAGGATACGAACGAGAAGGGAAGCAAGGGATAAATCAACAGCAAAGGAGTAGACAACAATGAAGGGAGGAAGACAGCAATGAGGAGGGGCTGGGAGAGGATGAGCAGCAACGAAGGACATGAACACACACTGAACTTCACTTGGGAAAAACAACAAACACCTTATGTGCGAAAAAGAAGGAGAGGAGACAACAAGGAAAGAAGGGGGGAACAAGCCAATAAGATAAGCAGAGAGAAAACCCCAGTGAAAGAAAGCACAACACAATGAGCGGCACACCAAACAGAGGAAGATCGAAATAGATCGGAGGGAAAGCAGCTCACCCACAAAGAAGGATAGAGCAGAGGGGCTCTAAACAATCACGGGTAGACGGAAGTGGGAATGGCGGATGGTGAGAGAAAATCTGACATAGAGAGGTGGGCAAAGGGAGGACGAAAGGGCGGAGGGTGGGAGTGCTGGAACTCCGCCCCAGTACAGGTTGCGGAACCAGAGCGACTTCACATGGTAGAGAGCTGGCCTACGGATTTTGTTAGTTTCTCAATCAAAGTTTCTATGAGTTAAGGTGCACATGTGAAAGTGTTAGGCAAAAGAAATCCAATATGATGATGTTATGTGGAGCATTTACTATACGTAACTAGACCATAACTTTTTTATTAAAGTTTGAGTGAATGTAGGTCCAATAAGACATACTGATAAGCTCAAGCTTGGGCTCTTTCTTGGAGATCAACAAACCCAACAAGTAATATCAAAAGCCAATGGGTGATTGGTAGCTCAATCTCATTCTATATCGGTGTATGGTGATTATCTCAAGGAAGGAAAATCTCATATGTAACTCCTTAATCAAGGTGGTGAATGGTGTCCCCTCATTTCCCAAACTTGGCCGGACCAAGGTGGAAATTTTCTAGTTAGAATAATGTGGGTGCAAAAAGATACCTAGATTGAGGGGGAGTTGGCACAATGCAGATGGCTCACACGTGAGGAGTGGATTTGCTAAGGTGCGCGTGTGAGGTTATTAGGTGAAAGAAATCCCACATCTAGATATGACGTGGAGCATTTAATATATTCTAATTGGCCAACGACTCATTTACTTAAATTTTTAAATGAAATTGGGCTCTCTTGACGATTTTTTTGAATGAAGATATTGGATTTTTGCTGCGCATCCAACGCTCTGTCCATCACCGTATGCGGGTCCTCTCATGCATGGCCATGATCTAACTTCACATGCATGGACGGTGGGGATAAGGACCAAGTCAATTCCGCTGATCGCCGAATCTGATGGGTTTGTTGGGGGCGGCATTGACCTTTGTCGTGCGCGCGGGGAAGGAGAGGCACTTTTCTCGAGAGTTTCCGGCTCAGCTATTCTGTCTTTTCATGCAAGAATTCGAGTAGTTTATTATGATCCAATAGGTGTGCCCTTACGACAGCAAACCGAGACCACTTGGGAAACACCACTTTTCGAAGGCTGCTTATCCTAACGATCGTAGCTGCATAGGTTACTAGTGACGATGTTGGTCCGCTCTTGTGACGATGCAACGAGTCTTTTTCTTCATTAGTTTTTCCGTGCTTGTTACGAAACAATTAGCACAAATCCTACGTTGGTTCTCTAGAGTCAATGCAGGTAGCTATAGGGACCACGGAGGCCCTAATCAAAATGTCCAGATCCCTAGTCAGCCGCCCTGTATTTAAGTTGTCACGAGTTCTTAATTCAAACTAAGATAATATTTATTTAGTAAAAAATAAATAATTTAAATAATATTTTTTTAAAAATAATCATTTACATTACTTGAAATAATTAGTCAATAAAAAATATTTTCATTATCGATAATAATTTATTTATAATTCTTTTTGTGGACGAGAAAAATATTTTTCCTTCATTTATTTCTGTAAACAACACAAACGATCATTTTTAAACCAATATTTTCTAGATCATTCATTTTCCATTCAATAATTAGATACAACTTCTTGAGACGTGAAATCATTATTCAGAATCTAATTGTAGCAACAAAAAAAAAAATGCTACACGCACAAAGTTTGTCTTAATACATTGAAATTAATAGATTGACAAAATGGTAACCACACATGAGGGAGAGTAGCACTCACCCTTTTTACCAATCGGTCCTGAATTTGTTGTACGGATGTCAATTCAGTGATAAACGTTTCAATTTTGCCAATTTAGTGGGAAACCTTTGCAAGAAATTCCAAAATAGTCCTTCAAGTCAATTTTTGCCAAAAATCACTGAAGTTATATAAATTCACACTTAATTTAACCTTTACCTATTGTGCATGTATTGTTAATTTTCTTGACGTGGTAGATTAATTGTATTTGTGCCAAAATTTTGCTTGCTAGTCCTATGCTAATTCGTTGTTTATCAAGTCGTCTATGTACTTCCAAACTTATGACGCAAACTAAGAAGGTGGTGATTTTTGTCATGAAAAGTAAGTTATTAGCAACATTCCTCATGTAAATTAAACAACTAATATCTCAAACCATTTCAAAAATTTCTTACGTATTTGAAATATTTTTGTTAACAAGATTAAGAAACAATTGTACAAAAAGTTTAGGTGAAACGATTACATGTATTAGTGCTGATAGAAAGCACTTAGGACCAGCTTTTAGTATATGGTTGTGAGAATCATGATTTTTATTGTACGATGGACGATTTGTAAACGATGCCAATTGTACAAACATCGGATTAGAGGTAAAATCGTGGTAGGATTGCTTGTCAAGATCGTACGATTATATTCCTGAACATTAGTTCACAAAATTAGCCCATAATAAATTAATTTTGGTCATAAATTAGTAAAGCCCAGCCAGGAATATTTAACCCAAAACTCCAAATAGGACTTAAGCGACAAATTTCTTTATTCTTCTAATGATGATTTTTGGTTTTGATAATGAATTTTATGGGTAAGGTCGATGGGACTGATTACAATCTCAATCAAGAAGTCGAGATGACATCTGAGAATTTATTCTACATTTTCTTATTAGTAATTTTTTTGTGTGCTTCACACTAGCGAATTTTCTTTATTTATTGCCGTGTTATCTTTATTAATGTTTGATATGAAAACGACAATATGGAACTATGACGTAATTTAAACTAGTGGTAGTGAAGTTTTTCCACGCTAGACCGATTTGTAGACCATTAGGGACTTGTTTAATTTGTTCTTATGACTTACAATAAGTGGGGTGATATTTTTTAGCACTTTTCAATAGTTGGAGATTTTATGATTCGATCTTACAGGTCACAAAGTGATCTTACTTAAAACAGGATCTTAATTAAGAAACTGATACCCTCGGGTCTCCGCTGAATGTCGCAATGGAGAATCAATTCTCAACAGCCATTCCGACATTCTATTACTGCTTGCCAATTCGTTTGCACCATGCTTTTCGCGATCTTAAATCGGAGAAAACTCCATTTAGTCCACCTTTGATTGATGGATTAGGTATTTAATGAAAATCACATGTAACTCTAATCGCGTCCGCATTGGAAAGTACAATTTCTTTTCACTGGAAACGACCCTATCTATTTTCATTAGCCAAGCCGGAGGTAAAGAGAGAACGGTTTGGCATGGATGAGCTTAGTACCTCCAAGTTGCCCTTGCTGCTCTTCCCCGTACGCTACAAGCTAGCACTACTCTTACTAAACTCACCTTTACGATCTTCAGTCCAAACAATTTCATATTCTAATAACTTGGGAGCTATAATCTCAAAAACAGCAGCTTGAATTTCCATCACGTCATCAGACAATTCCTTCTTCATTTAGTCATGTCCAATCACACGCTTGACTGACAATATTGCACATTGGCTAGTAAACACAGACTTGTATGAATTTAAGCTTGGCGAAATAATATTTCCGGGCGTGCATGATAACCATTATATTTCTCCATTTTTTATATTCCTGTTCCTAGGGACATGTTTAGAATCGCAATCTCATTTTTCTATTTTTGAATAAATTTTCAGTTTAGAAATAGGTTTAAAAAGAAATGAGAAGTAAAAACTTTTTTTTTTGGTAAAGATGAGAAGTAAAAGCTTTGTATTTTTCTATTTCCGAAACAAAGAGTGAAATAAGAACTCTTCTCATTGCTCGCCCTTGCCTCCCTACTGTGTCCGTCGACGCGACCACTACCAGCCCCCTCAAGTTGCCCACCGACCACCAGCACCCCCCCGCCGATTGCCCACCAAACGCCACCAGCCACCTCCACCCCTCATTGACAGCCGCCACCCTTCAATGAATGGAAAAGAGCATAAGAGGGAGAAATTTTTGTGTCGTTGTCAAACAAATTTCTATTTTGAAAAGAGAAATTTTGTATCATTATCAAACACATATCTCTATTCAGAAATTCGTCTATGAAATAAAAATAGAAAAATATATTTATAGGCAAAAATCTATTTATGAAATAGAATGGTTATCATGCGTACTCATGAATGCCCCCATTGAAATAGGAAAAATCTTATAATGAATCCAGTGCATGTGAGCCTAGATTATTATACGAGACAAGCTCCACTTGAGATCCATATCAACTAACGGGGCATATGAACTGAGCTAACTTGTACCGATACAGATAATGCTCACCACCTACTCCAGAAATGGGAAAAGAAAAACCTTGTTGTGTGCATATTTGTCTTACTAGTTTCGGTAAGTAGAACGCATTGGAAAGGTGGGTCTTGACCCCGCTCTTCTAAATGAAAGTCTTCGTTCTTGAATTAAAATGTTGAAGCATTGTATTGCAACTTGCAATTGCTCTTTACTATAGAAGCAAAGTGTGCCCTAACCAAGAAAAGGATATAAGAGGACTTGTGCGGCTTCATGAATGCTGCTGCTTTAGTTTACTGATGTTTGTTGAGCTGAGCATCTCCTTTGGGAAAATTACTAAAAAAGTCCTAAACCTTTTGTAGTTGTATCAATTCAGTCCCAAACCTTTTTTTTTTTTTTTTACCAATTCAGTCCTAAACCTTTTGCAATTCGCCAATTCAGTCCATTTGACCGGCCGGAGCGACGTGGACTCTAGGCGACGCTAACGTGGCAATATTTTAATATTTTTTTCGATTTTTTTTCCATTCTCTTTTTTTTTTTTTCTTTTTTTTTTTCCTTCTTCCTCCCGGACGGTCCGCCAGAGGGGAAGCTTCAGCCGGCGAGGTTCATCGGGAGGCTCGCCATCGCCGGGCAAGGCGAGGCGACCTCTCCCGGCCCTCGCCATGGCGAGGGCCCTACGAGGGCGGAGCTCGCCATGGCTGGGCGAGCTCTATGGCGAGCTCTGCCCTCGCCGCCCGGGCGACACCAATGTCGCCCGGCGGCGGCGAGGGCGTAGCTCGCCCAACCATGGTGAGCTCCGCCCCGCCGATCCTCACCCCTTGCCCAAAGAATGGCGAGCCTCCCTAGTTGACCTCGCCAAGCCTCGCCGAACCGCCAGAGAGGAAGAAGGAAAGAAAAAAAGAGAAAGGAAAACAAAATTCGAAAAAAATATTAAAATATTGCCACATCACCGCCCCACGCCGCCGGCATCCACATTAGTGCTGGCCGACGTCCATGTCGATCCGCTAGCCAAAAGGACTGAATTGGCGAATTATAAAAGGTTTAGAACTGAATTGGTACAACTGCAAAAGGTTTAAAACTTTTTAGTAATTTTCCCCATCTCATTTGGACCATCTTGTGCTTCCCTCGTATGACATGCCACTTACTGATTTGATGATTTATAACGAGTAGCTTTATTTGACATTTTCTCATAGATTGTTTGAAGATTATAAATTTATTAGCCAACAGGGTACTCGATATTATATTTCGATTTTTCTCTTTCTTTGGCAAGTTTCTCATTTTGATTGTTTTCGTGATTTTTTAAATGCATTTGTGATATTTTCTTAATTAATTAGTTAATAAGTCAATTAGAAATTTGTTTATACTTTTCAAAATATAAAATTATTGGCCAACATAGTACCAAAATTTTTTATTTAATTTCTTTATTTCTTTTGTGAGTTCCCCTTTTTTCTTTGCATCTGTGATTTTGCAAATAAATTTTAATCGTGTTAATTCGTTTTCTCTATACTTTGATTTTGGTTTGATTCTTGTGGAGGCTTTTAATCGGATGAATCGCACACATGTCCCAAAGCAAAAGAACCATGTGTCAAGAGACCTTAGAAAATTCGAAGAAACCTTTAATTTATTCTTATGATACTATCCAAATGAGAGGAAACTGTTTATTGACCAATACTTTGGCTATGATTTGCATGCATTAGTACCGTGACATTAGTTAAATCAGAAGTCCGTATTTTCTATATTATAATTTGTATCGTGTGCAGAATACGACATAATTGTAACAAAGTATAAAATCAAAATGTAGACCAAAGTAGATAATTGCGATTAAAGAAAAACAAGATAGCTGAAGATGTTCATGGCGGCTTATTCAACTTATGAATGCCTCAGGAAGTTTCATCGCACTTACTAAGAACATATACAAGATCTTTTTCCAATGTAAACCAAGATATCTTCCTACTTTCCAAAGCGCCAATCAGCAAAAATCTGATCACAGGATACAATAACAAGAAAAATCCAACTAAACGCGTTCTGAAGCAAAATTTTTCCACCAGACCTTACGTAATCAGGTTCTTGTGACTTGGCAAGGTTTAGAACAGTTAACGTGCTCCGAATGCAAAACCTAGGGTTTCATGTTTGAATGTAAGAATGACAGGCCAATGTTCGTGTCCAAAAGGTGACGCTAATGACACAGAAATCACAGCATTCGTTTGTTGAAATTTTTTACTGAAAATCAATAAATTATTGAGATTAATGCTGGGTCGTATTAGTTCGGTTTAGGGAAAATGACACGAACAGTCCCTGAACTTTGGCCCAATGTGCAATGTGATCCCTGAACTTTTAATTTGTTCAATGTGGTCCCTAAACTTTTAATTTGTTCAATGTCGTCATTGAACTTTTGGTACATGTTCAATTTAGTTCCTGAACTATGCGAAAATGTTCATTGTAGTCCTTTCATT
This sequence comes from Syzygium grande, assembly GCA_024733475.1. Lineage (NCBI taxonomy): Eukaryota > Viridiplantae > Streptophyta > Magnoliopsida > Myrtales > Myrtaceae > Syzygium > Syzygium grande. The sequence continues at coordinate 16,426,356 of JAMXDD010000008.1, read as the reverse complement.
AATTCAAGTTCGGGGACAATATTAAACATTTTCATATAGTTCAGGGACTACATTGAACATGTACCAAAAGTCTTAGACCACATTGAATATATTAAAAATTCAGGGACCACATTGAACATTAGGCTAAAATTCGGGAACTACATTAAACAAATAAAAAGTTTAGAGACCACATTACACATGAGGTCAAAGTTAAGGGATTGTTTATGTCATTATCCCTTCTGGTTTATAATAGTGATTACCGAGTGACACGATAAAGTGTAAATGGAGATATAAACCAAATATAGGCCTATCCCATTTCTTGTTAAACGGTTAAATTTTATAGACTGGTGTTATTATTCTCTGCTATTTTTCTTATTTAAATTCTGTACAGCACTTTTGGTAACGGAACATTTCAAAGGACGATGACGACAAATCAAAAGGATATTGGAGGGTTCTTAGCATGAAGTACCGGTGCATTTGGCATTACATAAAACTTGATTGACCAACGTATAAAGTAGGGCAATAAAATAATCCCACAATGAAGAAATCTGTGATCTGCTTTTTCTCTCTAGTTGCATGCAGCTTAATCACATAGCATAATTGAATTAAATAAACATGATGGGAAAGTTCAAAACCACTCCAAAAAAGAGAGAGAGAGAGAGAGAGAGAGAGAGAGAGAGAGAGGGTAGAACAAACCCTAGAAGAGAAACAGCGTTGAACAGTGAGGGAAAGTGAGAGGGTGAGGGTTCGTAGAAGACTTTTTGTCCTCAAGAACATCCCATTCAACCTCTCGTCCTTCTTATATATCTTGTTATATCTCCTCCACTTTCTTATAACAATCCAAAGAAGAAGTTTTTAATCTGTATTGATCTTCATCAACAAGTCATCCTTGTCTCCAAGAACAAATTGATCAAACAAGAAGAGACGAAGAAATCTCCGGGTGGATATGGGTCGAGCTCCGTGTTGCGACAAGGCCAACGTGAAGAGGGGACCGTGGTCTGCTGAAGAGGATGCGACACTCAAGGATTATATCGAGAAGCACGGCACAGGAGGAAACTGGATTGCTCTTCCTCAGAAAATTGGTAAAATGTTAAAGTTGATCAGTTTAATTCGCTAGGGCATAAGGTTGTATGGAAACAAGAAGTTAAATGCAAGATCTTTTTCACGTAGGCCTTAACAGATGTGGGAAGAGTTGCAGATTGAGATGGTTGAATTACTTGAGACCCAACATCAAGCATGGTGGGTTCTCTGAGGAAGAAGACAACCTAATCTGCAGCCTTTACATTAGTATTGGAAGCAGGTCTCTCTCTCTCTCTCTCTCTCTTGCTTGCATGTGCTTTTTGGAGTTTTGAGCCTTAACCCTTTCTCTCAGTCTTCAACTGGTTGTCCTATTTTACTGCTCCAATGATGTCACTTTAATTTGGAGTTGTTGAAATGAGATGCTTTGCTTTAGGTTTTCTGGAACAAAGTTTCTAATTGATTTCTCAGCGCGATTGCCGATCTTGTTGTTTGGGATTCTAAACGCTGAGGAACATGTTTGTTTTACCCCTCATCTCTTTGTCCCTTTTGCTCATCCTTGAGGCTATCGCCAGCTATTGATCATCAGTTCAATATATATATTGCAGGATTCTTTTACCTCTAGGTTTTGTAGGAAAAACAATATCCCTATTTCTTTTCTTTCACCTTTGAAGATGATTGTTCCGTCAGCTGAAAATTGTTTCAACTTTTCAGGTGGTCCATAATTGCAGCACAATTGCCCGGAAGAACCGATAATGACATCAAGAACTACTGGAACACCAAATTGAAGAAAAAACTTCTGGGTAGGCGAAGGCAGTCTTTGAACCGTTTATCTTCCTCGAGAGATGCAGGCAGTTCCAATGATGCTACAAGTTCACAGTCCTTGAGCAATTCTGCCCTAGAGAGGCTTCAGCTCCACATGCAGCTTCAGAACCTTCAAAGCCCTTTCTCTTTCTACAACAATCCTGCACTTTGGCCCAAAGTGCCTCCTCTTTTGCATGAAAAGATGACCCAAAGCCTTCAAATCTTGAATGAAAGTCCTCATCTGCTGATGCAACCTACCCTCTCTAGTAGTTCATCGCCCAAAAATGGCCAAAAGGCCGAGACATACGAGTCCTCACCAGCTGCCACTCATTCAGCTCCTAGTGATTTTGCCAATCTCAGCTTCAGTGATGCTGATTTCAATGAGTTGGTAAATTCCATGACTAATTGTGTTTCATCTTCAGACTGCTATGTCTCGTTACCCGACATCGGAGTTAATTCAATTGATCAACCAAATAGGGCACAGTTTCTCCCAGATCCCATAATCCAAACTGAGCTGGACGATTCTCTCAACTACAATAAATCTGATGGATCTATGTCGCAGCAGAATCAGGTAGATGAATTTGATTGTTTCAAGGACATGAACAGTAATTCGAGAGACACATTGCAGGCTCTGTGGTGTGATGATGAGTACAATGTGCAATCGGCATCCTCTTATTCTTGGGATTCAACTTCAGCGCTCCTATGTGGGGGCATATCCCAAGATTATGGTTTCGGCTATAACATGTAGTGGGTATAAACCTAGACTTTTATGAGGTTTTATTACTCAATCATAATAAGACATGGAAACTATGGTGCTATAGACAGCAATGCTTGTATATCATATGAATAATGTGTATCCAGGTTCTAGGCTTATTGTCGGACCTAGATTATGTGAAAACTACCTTGCATTTGATCATCTTTTTTTCCAATAATGCGCATTATACGTTCTTATGTCATTGGATTGACACCAAGGAATCAAAACTAGTAGATATTTCCTTTTCTTTCTGTGTATCAGAAAATAGTTCTTCTGTTTTCTTCTATATGATGCAACCACGTAGATAAATAAACTCCATGCCTAGGATTATAGTTATGTCTTTATTACTAATGTAATTTTGACAAATGGATCTTCACATTTTTTGACTTTGAGATCTGCTTGCTCTTGTTATTTAGCGAACTTTGTCTTCCAATATCATTGTGTAAAACCTTGTAAATTAGTAGAATTTATCCTCAGTGCTAAGTTTCAAGATGGTCCCGAGTATGTTGGATTTAGCCGAAGAAGACAGCTTATATATGTTATGGAGTTTAATTAGTTTTTTTTTTCACTAATCAAGTTGTGCTAGAGAATACATTCATGAAAGGTACATCCTAGTCAAGTTGGAATCTCTAGTCTCGTATTTTTGTTTTTTGGTGTAAATATGTGAATATCTTTAATCAAATGAGGTACAGAGGCTTAGGGGAAACCCTTAGCATTTCAAATAGACTAATTATGCGAGAAGATGGAAGAACGAAGCCTCCATACAGTAGCCAATAAAAGGTTACATTTCTTGTGGAAGTTGGAGGAAGGAAGCCTCGTATTAATTCTAGTGGAAGAGCGTTCTCTTTATTTTTACTTGCCCTCCTACAAATTGTATTCATCATCCCCATTCACACGAATTCAATCAAAGGTAACATTTCTTTTAGGTACACAGTCATAAGCTTCATCGCTCTAAAACTTAATTACACATACTTTGTGTCATCAATTACAAAATAATTATCATTGTCTAACAATGATTCGACGAAATCAACACAAGGCGTAGCTTATCAACTAAAAGAACACTGAAAGAACAAGTTCAACCTCCAACGTTTCCCCCCCTAAACTTGTCTTCCCATGACCCCAAGCATCATCATGTGGAAGTTTCTAAAAGATGTCATACCTGAGTGGCTTCACAAAGATTTATGCAAATTGATCATTTCAGTTTTACGTACCGAAGTTGTACTTCTTTCTTGGCAATGCAACCCCCATGGAAATGAAACAAGATGGAAACGAAACCTTCTGTCAATGTGCTTTCTTCGTTCATGAAACACAAGATTCTGGGCCAAAGTTAGTGCAGACTTGGTGTTTATACTTACCTTTGTGGCCATCTGTTCTGGAATTATAGTTCTCTTGATAGACTCCATAACCAAAGAGCATGAAAAACACGTGATGTGGCAGCTAAATATTGAGTTTCACCCGTTGATAAGGTAATCAGGGGCACTGCCACGGCCAACTCAGTGGAGTTGATTGACCCCATTGACCCTTTTTACTTTAGTTTGTATGTTTATGTACATTAAAAAATTTTAAAAGCAACTAATTGACCGCACTGCTCAACTTACTAACTGTAAGTCTCAAAATTAAAATGCATAGAGAATCACAGGTACAAAATTATTTAGTGTCGCTTTTGAGGGTGCAACAGAAATTATACTAAGATTTAAGCTGAAGGTATTACTTTACATAGCATGTCTAAACTCCCCGATTACTTTCTTTTGTTAAACTTTAATCAAGTCACGTTAATACATCTCATATAGTTCAATGAAAGAGAATTTTCTACTTTGAATCTTATTATCTTGAGATAGGATAATTTATAGCAAGAAGAAAGAAACACCCATGCACTTGCTGATATGTAAACCTATCAAAATGGGTCATAGACCTATTTCTCAACTCATATTTAATAGACTGAGTTGTTATATGAGTTAATTATATCCAATAAACGGGTCATAAATGGGTTTAGAATTATAAAACTCAAAATAATATGGGTATTAAATGGGTTTATAACTCACTTAGAGCTAATCCATTTCTATAACTCTCTCTTCACTCTCTCACTCTCAATCGATTTCGCGCTTGCTCACTCTGCACTTCCACCTTAGTTGAGTATTAATTTTCTTAGATTTGGTTAAATATGGATGTGTTTTAGCAATATGGATCGAGTATGAATTAGATCGGGTATTGATCACTAGATTTATATTGCATGGAAATTGGTCAAAATGAGTCAATTAGGATCAGACCATTTTCGATCCAATCCAAACCCGACCCTACCAACCCATTTGATGGGTCGACTAACACGTAAAAACTTGTCGCTATCAATCATCATTTTTACAATTGCTGATGGAATAAAATTGTATTGACATACTGTTATGTGATTTGGTTATGTACTCAGTTATTTCATGTCTTATAGGGAACTAAACAACTACATAATCACCTTTATAATGTATAAAATGCCCTCACTTTATTCCACCCACTAAAATTGTAACTTAGCTCTACCACTGAAGGTAGTGCTTCTTTCTATAATTCAAACCTTCGGCCCAACCACTGTACCTATAACCTTCCAATTTGAAACTACTGGAAGTGGTGTAATACAATTCGAAATTCAATGTAAGTTTGATGCAGCAGAGAATTCTTTTAGCCGCCTTTAAATGACTGGCTATTGAGGTCTTCGTGTAGTGACTAATCAACCCAAACTCTGAAAAAAGACTCAATATAGTACATGTTAAATATCTCAAAATCTCAACTAAGGCTTCATTTGTTTCATGGGATATGAATGATTTGAAAAATATTTTCTTAAAAATAATTGCTTATATCGCTCAAAATAATTAGTCAATGAAACATGTTTTCATTATCGACAATAATTTATGTCTAAATATTTTCGTGGACGATGAAAATATTTTTCACTCATTCATTTTTGTAAGAATTCCAAACAACCATTTTTAGGAAAATGTTTCCAGATCATCAATTTTCTGTGAAACAAACACACTCTAAACTTTTGAAAATAGTTGGATCCACCTGTTCTTCTTCGTTAGGGTTTGGATCATCTTGATCCATATCCGACAAGTGTGTTCACCAGTTTGCATAACGAGCAATATGTCTTTTGCTTCACTTCAATCCGAAGTTATAGAAGGAAATGAGTCCGATATCTATCATTTGGATCTCCTCGATTCTAGTTACTTTGAATTATTGGAACATGTTTGGATCAGTTTTTGTGTAGATTAAACATTTGCATACATACAGACAAATAATTTATCATCATTTTCATGCACTTTACCATAAAGGTCACACTTGTGGCAAAAAGCTTGCGGTGAAGAAACATCATTTCGCACTTAATATATCCCTCAGCCTTTATCCTGCTGTATATCGCAAGGTGGTCATCTGGGCTAATTTCCTACTGCAATCTGGGCTCATCTCCTACTACAGGTATAGTACCCACACCTATTATAAAGCCTCCAGCGGTTGGAGTAGGTGGTCCGGTCCATGTCCGAAGGGTGTAGATCTAGCATCGTCGGGTACTTTGGATGGCTTAGGCTTAGGATCGCCAAATGGTTGGGTTGGGTCAGGTTTGGATTGAGTAAAAAATGATCTGACCCAAATTGACCTATTTATATGCAATAAAATTGTAATGACTCCTATCCGAATCCGACCCGACCCAATCCATTTACTAAAATACTTTCATATTTAATTCAACCTAAGAAAATTCGTATCAACTTAGTTAACTCACTTTAAGCTCTTCATGTGTATATATTATTTGGATAAAATCGCTACTTCAACCATAAGATGCTAAAGCATTGGCTTTCAATATCGGATAAATTTCAATTTTCGTATTGATTCACAATGAAGAATAAGAGAAAGTTTTAGTACTTAGTAGTGAAGTTATAAAATTATTGCAACAAATGACTTGGAGGAATTGAAATTTTAATTTAATGGAACGTAAGATATTGAAGAAGATTTATGCTGACCATGGATTGCAATGACAAGAACTAAGATTAAAAAAATTATATAAAAATAACAATGTCAAATGCAACCAATGAAAGAAATACTCTAATAACTAAAAGATGAAAGTTACAAGATTAATAAAAATAAAAAATAATGGGGAAAAAAAGAAGCCGTTTGAATATTTTTAATAAGGGTGAAGTCGAGCCCATCTTGCAAACCCACCAAGCCTTATATGAACTTAGAACAATCCAAGGAGTCCATTATTTTCTCATAGAAGGTGAAGAGAGAATCACAAAGGTGGGTTGGGTTTGAGCATATTATGAACCCATTTAATAGTCATATATTTTGGATTTTGCTATTCTAAATCCGTTTATAATTAATTTGCTGAATATAGTTAACTCATACAATGACTCAGCCCACCAAATATGGATTAAGAAATCGGCTTATGCCCCATTTTGACAGATCTACTTAGGCTCCAAAGAAATAGCTACATCCACAAATAGATGCTCCTTCCCGATAACGAGCAAAAAAGACATGCCCTCCTTCATCCTTTCCACCACCAGCAATGTATTATTAAGTTACTCCTTGGTACTATCAAGCTCTTCCACTAACACCTCCTCACTTAGTGTTAGGCCAACTTGCACGAAACATGTACCAAAACCGCTCTAGACTTCTTCCAGGGTTTAACACTGTACCCGTCTCAACAGAGACAACTTTTGGACTTAGACTCGGAACAACCTCCATGATCTCCTTTTCTTGAATAGGTTGTGATTAGGAGTTATCTGTTCTAAAGTGGGTAGATTCTCTAGACCAAGAAACTAGAACTTACTCTATCAAAGCTGGCTCCTAGAACATGGAATCGTGAACAGATCCGGTGCCAAACTTCTTTTTTGTTTTCATGCTTCATTTTTTGGATATGTTCACTAGAAATCCTAAAACCCATCATGAAAGTACATTTGAATCTTAAAACTTGCAAAAAGTGCAATCAAGTCTTAAAAGCTGTTAAATTGGTCGGGTCAAATCGAATCCTAAAGTCAATACCGTCCAACTTACAAATGGAAAATACTAACGTGACTTATTTTTAATATTTTCTCTCTCCTATGTGGAGGTGACGTGGATAAATTATGAAACAAAAGACTAACATCGTTTTGGCCCAAATTTAATTTTTAGTAAATTATCGTTTTCTTTTAAATTCTGTGAGTGTGGTTAGTAAAATACCAACCCTATGACGAATTTTCTTAAACATTTCAATAACTTAGTAAGTTAGCAACTTCTTTCGCACTTTACAAGTGTGGTAAGTAAAAACATTATAAGGGACTTACTAACCCCACCATTGAATTAGTCCGACCTTTCTTGAAAGCTTACAAGTATGGTTAGTAATGGTAAATCCTAAATGCATCCTAGATGAATGTAATATGGCTTAAAATTATTAAATGTGCTAAAGAGGAAAAGTTTTTTGACGCGAACTTCTTATGCAATTTATATGGTATGCACATTGTCACACTGCACTTTTTGTGCACTAAGGAGGTACTTTTGTTCGTCACGAATGAGGAAAATGTCCCCAAATGGGCTATTAAGGTCCAAAATAGATATTTCGCCCAAACGTCCCACAAACATCCCGTCACTAGACAAACGAGGATCTCTCCCAGACCATATCTCACAAGATAGTTGGTATTTATTTTTTAATATTTTCTATCTAGCCTAAATTTTAATTTGGAGTCGCCATTAGTCATTATGGGTAGGTTGACCAAAAACGTAATCGAGGTACGGAAGAAATATCACGATTCTGCAAACCAAAGATTACATGAATAAGGGGATTAGGTTACGCTAATGATCCCGAATCGTGATCTCTAACGCCCTTTGGGTACCTAAAATGATACGAAGTGTCTAACGTGTCACGCGAGTTCGCAAGGCCTATCCACTAATTGTAACCATTCTAATCGAGAGAAACCAATCAATCAATGATTAAATGTACAATCAATTTCAATTAAGCACAACAATTCTTAAAATGGGCTCTAAAATGAAAATTAATCAAAACACCCAAAACCCTAGTAAAGCCCTAAAAGCTTATTCATTCAATATTGAGGAGTTCTAAAAAATGCTACTTGGGTGTTTCAAAAAATTTAAATTTCACTCAAACTGGGTAGCTACAATGTTTCTAAGCCATTATGTGAATTTTGAAATTTTTAATTTTTTTTGGGAATTTTTTTTTTTCAGAGAATTTCCTCTTTCTCAAAAATTGTTTTTTTTACATTTTCTGAATTTTTTAATTTTTTAGGATTTTCTGATTTTTTTTAATTTCCTAAATTTATGAATTTTTATGATTTTTTCTCAATTTTTCTAATATTTTATGATTTTTCTAAATTTTCTATTTTTTTATGATTTTTCTAAATTTTCTATTTTTTATTATTTTTGAATTTTATCGCCAAATATTGAACCGAACCGAACCGATTCGGACTAGTCCGACCAAGTCGGACTGGCTTGGCCGACACCGGTTTGACGCACCAACGAGCGCGATGCCAAACGGTACCGTTTCTTTCTTTTCTTCTCTTTGGCATTTTGCCAAACACCTAGTGGGCATGAATTGTTTTTAATGTTTCGAGGCTGCCATTTCGGACCAAGCTCCGGCGACTTTTCGGCAATTATCCTACCATCATCACAGCTCTTAGATCTTCTATTCTACACCTTCTAATCAACTAGCACAACTAGATCGCCATCGGACCACCTTCGACTGGTGCAAACCGGGCCTAAACACCCCAACTCGAAACTGACCTATTCAAGCTTTTCTAACTTCAGATTATCCCACAGATCACCCTAGCCATTTCTATCACTCAAAACAACAATTAGAACAAATAACAAGATAAAAAATCACTAACTTGGGTGACCTTAGCCGCAAATGACACTCCGGTGAGGGTTTACAAGCTCCAGCGAAAAGGAATAGGAATGGCCGACTCGGTCAAATGCAGAATACAATCCAAGATGCAACAAACAATGAAACTTGTGATCAGAAACATGTATAGGATGGTAAAAATCACAAACACGAAAAGAAAATCATCAAATCATGCACTAGGACCTTAGACGATCATTCAGGCATTATATCAAACAGACAATGAGTTGTAAGGAAGCATGTTTACTTTCTTCAATAGAGGTCGAATCAATTATTCCGAGCTGAACACCGGCTATAGAACGATGCTCCGACACTTTCTCTTTGGACTGATGGCCTTCGCTTTGCTGAGAAACTCCTTAACTAACTAGAAGAGCCTCGGTTTCAAGCCTTCGTAGTCAACCAACTCGGCTGAAACTAGGAAGGGAGGTCATGGCCGAGCTCTAATTTGCCGGTGCTACGCTGTCTAGGGTGACGCCAGATGCTTAGATAGGGACCTCTAACCTTTTCTCTCTCACTTTTTCCTCTCTTTCTCTCTCTAACTCTCCCTCTTTTCTCTCTGGACTTTCATCAAGCAGCTGATCTGTTTGGATAATGATCTTCCCACTCTTTTTCTAGCCTTCATCGGAGTGATTCCCGCCTCTAATTGACTCATGAGTGGGTTATAACAGATGAGGATGGATAACTGGAGAATCTCCAGCTGTCCAATCCGTTTAACACGGGCTGGATTCGCCGGAGTAAGTCAGTGAAGATGCGGGTTGAAGAAGATGTTTTCTTCCCTTTCCCACACATGTAGGTTGGTTGGGTAAGAAAGAAAACTGACCTGGGTCGGATCAGGTCAATTCAACCGTCCCGGCAGACCGGAGTTGGTCAAAATTCAAAAATTAAGCCTCATTTTGACTCAATTTTTCAAATTTAATCCCAAAATTGGATTCGTCAGCATATTTTGCATCCATATATGAGATTTGTACCTATTTTTGTTGCAATTAAACCCAAAAATTCCCAAATTTGAATTCAGATTAATAGGATTTTTGTTCAATTCTGTGTCCAAATGACCTAATTAGGAAATTTGATGCCAAAATTGAATTACCCATGACTCATTAACCCTAAGGAAGGTATGGGCCTTGTTCGAAAATTTCAAATTGAATGAAATTCCCAATTTGAGTCTTAAAATTCCTAATTTTCAATTAATGTTTTGGGGCTTTCCAATTATTTTATTAAATTGTGAAATTGGACTGACCGATATGCAATTCAAGGTCCCAAAATCAATTGTTGTGAAGATACTATGGCCTAAATGACTCAATTGAATTTTTGGTTCAATTAAGGTATGAATATACCCAATTTTGGGAAAAACATATTCCCAACTAAAATTTTCCAAAATCGACACTCCAATGATGAAATTGGAATTAAAATAAGGCCAATGGATATTTTTTTTGAATTTTCGAGTTCCATTTGATATTTTTCATGATTTTTCACTCATTTTGGCCAAAAGAAAATAAGGAAAAATTCATGAAAATTCTAAAAAAATTATTTTTTGTTTAGAAATAGGTTCCTAAGCATGACCAAGGTTCCTAATCCTAATTTTGTGATTTTTAGGAAAATTAAAAAAATGAGCCAAAAATCAGGTGTCAACACACATATGACATATAAAAGACCAACTCCTCCTAAGATGACTTTAATCGAGAAATTTAACAATGGTATCATTAAGTTAAACATGAAAGTTTTTTCGTGCTGACCTGTGCCGCACCTACCGGTTCATAATGCTTTTCGATTCTTAGATTTATTGGTCAGTTTGCTTGTTATCAACGTCTCTTAAATTTGCAATCTTATATGCTAATTTTAAAGAGCCCGTGGCACATTAATAGAAGAGGCGCAAGGTTAGGTATCCATTAACCATCTTCATCTAAAACTAGCCCTCTAATTAGAACACATAAAAAATTTAAAAATTAGGAAATGAGTGCACAGTTTTGTTATTTTGAAAATTGTCAGAATCGAGCGTATATATTTGTTCGATCATTTTTCTGGTTATCACATTTTAACAAAATATTTCGAGTTTCTAGCAGTTTTGCCAGAAATTCACAATTTTTAAAATAATTTCACGCCTGTTTCATAAAAGTTAATCTTATCTCTAATATTTTGTGCTTTGTTGAACCTATTGACACATTGGTCTACGTTACGAAACAATCCACTAGGGATTACAACTTCTTAGCTCGTATCTGAAATTGGACGATCAGAAATAATGTTATGGGTTCCAATCCCTAATATGACGTGGACATTTTCATCTTCTAAATAAAAGGCACCAGGACTTGAATAAATGTGCAACTCATCCGCTTAGGCCAGGCATATGAGAATAAATACCGTTCAGATCCAATTTTTAATTACTCTATTATATTCAAAATAAAGCCCATTTTGGTAGATTTGGATATAGGTTTGGTCGGGATAGGTTGAATATGAGCAAATTAGGATGAAAGAGTGAACATGGATCAATCCGGTCCAAACCAATATATGATCGATCGACCCAACCTGACCCAATCCATTTGTCCCCAACCATTGGAAAGGCACAATTTTGACGGTGCAAGTCATTTTCCGGCAAGATCTTTGCCCTAATTAACCCCCGAATGGAGGAACTATGGGCTTACCTTTGATCCGATTGTGAGAAAAATTGGAGACTAAGCATGGCTAACTGGCCTTTCCTCGCCTAATCAAAGATGTGGCCTCACCAACACAATACCCGGTTCTCAATCACCTCTATCACCGAAAAAACTCACCTGATCATATTCTGCATATAGAGCCCTCCCTCTCCCTTTTTGTGGGAAAAGTGTTGAGAAAGTCCTGAACCTTTTGGGATGATGCCAATTTAGTCCTAAATCTTTTTTTTATGCCAATTAAGTCCTAAACCTTTTGTTTTAGTGCTAATTCAATCCTTCCAGCTAACTTTGATCGAATTTTGTTAACGTAAACGCCGGCTGGCTAGCGGTCGATCATCGAAACTGATGTGGACAAATTTTAATAATATTTTTTGTATTTTTTGTATTTTGTCTTTTCTTTTTTTCCTTCTCCTCTTCTTCCAGCCGGTTGCCGGAGCGATGACCATCCAGAGGCCCAAGGCCGGCAAGGTCGACCTCGCCTAGTCGCCGGCGAGGCTTGACCTTGCCAGATCTGGCTAGGCTCGACCTCGCCGACGGCTGGGCAAGGCACGACCTCACCAATTGCCAACGGGGCTCACCCGAGATCAGTGAGGTCGACCTTGCCGGCCTTGGGCTCCGGCCAGTCAGCCCTCCGACGATCGACTGGATGAAGAGGAGAAGGAAAAAGAAAAAAAAGAAAAAAAATATATTAAAATATTATTAAAATTGTCCACGTCAGCTCCGGTGATCAGCTGGCCGGCGTCCATGTCAGCAAAATCCGGTCAAAGTTAGCCGGAAAGACTAAATTAGCATCAAAACAAAAAGTTTAGGATTTAATTAGCACCAAAAAAAGGTTTATGACTTCTGCAACACTTTTAGCCCCCCTTTTGCTATTGATGTGTGGCTGTAGGATCTGGACCGGGGGCAACCTCTTTTCCTCATCCCGGTCCGAATCCGGAACAGAAAGCTAATCCTAGTAACTTGTCATTCAAGCAATGTTCAGCCATGAAACTTTGGAGTTCCTCTCAACAGGGAGCAACTCAAAACTGTAGTTGAAACTTGAGAATCAACACGGACATGGTTAGGCACTTCGCAGCAAAGACTATGTGAGTAATGTGTCCAATTAATGTTAACTGGGAGGGAATGGGGCTTTGTTATAATGCCGTTCAATGGTAAAATTCCATTCTATCTACTCTTTTTTTTGTTCTTTTGCCTTGTGGCGACCCTCTTAACGTGAAAGTTGAGAGAGCTAATGGATTGCTAGGCGGGCGCAAATAGTCCTCATGTGAGGCAGCACTCACACTTTGCATGGATTCTTCCAAGCCCTAGCGACAACAACTTAGATTTTCGTCTATTATCAATTGAACAAGACCAGAATTCCCACTAACCTTTAACCAAGCCAGTTTGAAGCCTAGGAGAGCGTGAGAGCTCAATTAACCTCTACGGTCCAGACCATTGGGACACAGGGACTTAAATAAGTTATGGTGAACAAACTACCATAAATTGCTACCTTTTTTCTTTTCGCAAAAGCTAATTTCATGCAATCTTTTCGATTTTTATTCCTAAACATGCAAATCCGTAAGGCCAGGCTTAAGTGCGCAAACAATAAAATCACTTCGTAATAATAAACATATAGTTAAAGCAAATGTGCAAAAACTTGATCCATATTGGACAATATTAATATAAAGCCTTGATTTTACACTCCAGGACCAATCCATGTGTCCTGCAACATTAATACAATCCCTTTTTTTCATGAGTCAGACGATTTATTGATCTAAATCAAGCCCTCGGATGAGTCCTCCGGGGCCAAAAATTTAGGTATGAACATCCCTCTATAAATTTTGTCGATGGCACAAAAACCAGTGAGCGACCTGCTACAAGCTCAAACACTAGGGTTCAAAGAAGCCACCAGTTATGACACAAGGCTTTGTACCCATCCAATGCAATCTGCCTAGCAACAGTAGAGACATCAACTAATCTTCCCTGTATAGAACTTTTGACCTTTGAGACAATTAGATCAACACTACTATCTCAAAGTATGAAGCATTGGCATCATTAATTGGATTAAGACGGGTAACAGAGGTCTATATGATAAATTTCACAGAGCAACTTGGGAGACCATGGCCATTCAACAAGAATCCACATAACTTTGGATTAATGCACTCTGCATCACAAATCATAAAGAAGGAGAGGAAAGAGTTCCTCAACCATATCAGTAGCATGATGCGAAGCCTGATAGTGGTTTGGAATTCTAATTGAAGGTGCACACATTAGAAAACTTCTAGTAGAGACTTCTAGTAGAGAAAAGGGGAAAAGCAAAAGGCATTGGAATCGAAATCACCCAGTTCACTTCCTCAGCAACTCACGAACCAATTCAACAGGCATGCTTCGCAAGCCAACACTCGTAATAGATTGGCGCGAGTGCAACCCAAAGTCCCGCCATAGTTAAGACAATCTTCTCTTCTTGTTTGAAGTTGATTTGCTTTCCCCTACATCTGTTTCACTTGCACTATCTTCTTCTGTGGTGTCTATTGAGTTGTCTTCTTCTGAGCAGTACCTGCATTTATCCATGAAAGGTGTTACAGATCCATGTTTGACTACTATGTTTGCTGCATTGAACATGAAAAGAAGAAGACAATCCAGCAAAAGCATCGAGCTAAACCCAATCAGTTGGATGAATAAGCAAGCGGTTACTTGAATCTATTAAATGATAACAATTAAACTATGACATCCGGAGTTTCTCACAAGAGGTCATCACATCTACCACAATACACTGGATTCAATGGGAGGCTGCACATCACAAATGGAAAAGAAACATCCCGTGATTTGTCCGACTTCCTTTTAATATTACAAAAGAAAATATATTCTGGTTTATGGTTCATATCATCTATGTGACTGAAATAGAAGAATTTACAGATTGATTGGATTTGTCAATCTATCTATAAATACAAAACAAGGGATCGCAGGCACAAAAGACAACTTTCCTGTGAGCACAGCCATTACAACTACAGGTAGAAGAAAAAGAAACACGAATAAAAAATGCAGTTAAAGATGTTAATCTTATTTCCCTGAACTAGTGTAAGCCCAAAGCAATCCACAAGTTTGAAATTTCACAGAGTAATTGCAAAATAACCACATGAACCTTCTTTAAACAAGAAAGGCCATAAACTACCCCTAGGATGTTCTTTTCCCTGGGCCTTAGATTTAAAAAGCAGAGGGACCAATTTCATGTTTTATCTGTAAGACTACATTAGGTAATTAGCTGTTCTTTAAGCCACTCTCCAGCAGAACATGCCAACTTAGGCGTGACAGAAGTTAGAACAGGATAATGTAACAGGAGATGACACCCTGTTGTTCGAACGTTTAATCACTGCGGATCAACCACATTTACCATCTCAGCATCATGACTTGAATCCAAACAGCTTCATTTTAGAATATATAGCAAGTCTGAAAGAATATCATCTGTTACAATAATTATAAATTTCTCAAACCTAAATCAAAGCATAATAAATTACCGGTCACAGCCGAGTGAATTATTCCAAATCACTTCCTCAAATTCTCATCTTGCTTCAAACTTCACATCATGCGCCCATGTTTGACGGGCATCGTAGAGGCTAAGATTAGCATCCAATATAATGTCATCTCCTTTTGCAAAGAAGTGCAAGCTTTCAAGATAATTTTTAGGTTGAATCAACCAACAGGGAAACAAGAGGAACCTTTACACATAATCTAACAAAATCCCATGTCTACATCAATTGTGTGTTTTCATCCACATACAAAGTAATACTTATTGCTCTGCATGTATAGCTTAGAGCTTCATTTGTCATTAGTTGCAATCTGTAAACCCAAAGTTTAATGCAAACTGGAACAGAACTCATCTTCTCAGATTAAAGATCGAACTGCCATCAACGAAGAACTAAGGTTTGGTGATTAATGTGCCAGGGACCACCAGCCTAAACCCAATCACAAGTACTGGAATCAGGGAATTTAAAGATAAACAAGTCATTATTCCATCTATGCCCATCAATCGAACCATTTGTTCCCCATAACATAATTGCAGTTGCTCGAATATGACTCAGGTTTGCCAACAATTTGATCAAACAAACAGTTGTACCGAAGAGCCTAACCATCAACCACAATTTGCCCAGAAACTTTAACAGTAACAAACGACATTAATTGATAAGTACAGGCTCATGGTTACACAATTGAGGAGAGGTTGAACTAGAAACATCAGACAGCAGTCCATTCATCAGGGTCGACTAATCAAGAATCCCCAGAATACCAACATCATCCATCCAGACATTCTCCCAAAGTTCTAACCTCCATAACAGGCCGTGAAACAGGTATAGCATGGGGGAAAACAACCGCATAGAAGGATTTCCGATAACCGAATGTATCGGCACCGAGGGTTCAGCAATTTCATCCTCAAATCCCTCCAGCTAAACCAGAATGGAACGGGAAAGGATTCAGTAACCGATGAACAGACCAACCCTCTAATCTCGAAGTAGAAGGATTTAACATAGTTAATTCGGGTAGAATCAATCGATTCCGGGACAGAGAACATGCATTCGCAGGAATCGAAGTGGAAAACACGAAGAGCGAAGCTCCGGACAAGCAAAAAAACAATGGCAGCCGCTGTTCCTCTGGACTCGTCGGAATCCAAACACTACAAACGAGGAAACACAGTAAAGTTAAAGCGAGAGAGAGGGAGAGAGATTGTACGAGTTGTCTTCTTCCGAGTCTCTGTCCAATTTGTTTTCAATCGGCTGATGGTGTTGGAGCACGACCCTCATATCATCCTCCTGCTGCTCGCATATTAGACGGAATCCGCACTTTTTTATGCTTGCTTTCCATGGTCTGAGGCAAACTTGGAATTGGCTCCGTTCGTCTCGCAGATGCTTCTCCACATTTTATACAGCTGACCGCGTGAGAAATATTTAAGCCACACACTATCGGATTCCAACGAATAAAAGGCATTCTCATCTTGCCTATTCACCATTCGGCCATTAACAAATATTTCGATATTGCATGCCGCATCGACCACCACTTTTCCTTCCTCCGGGCCAAGAACAACGCAGAGCGCTAGTCCCAAGAACTTGTCACACAAGTCCTGGGGGATCTCGAAAGATATGGAATCCTCTTTACAGTGGCGGAACCCTTCTGGCATTTCTCCCCCCATTAGGCAAACGTCGACACTGCTCATCTTCGTGAGTCCCTGTCATACAGATGGTACGCATATCAAGTGTTTGCGCGCGCGCGAGAGAGAGAGAGAGAGAGAGAGAGAGAGAGAGAGAGAGTCTGACCTCGAGTAATGGCACATCACCCATCTTGACCCCTCTGCGGAATAATTCACAGCATGACCACAAGTCAACGATAAGGACGTCGGAGGAGACACTCGACAAATTTGGGAGTTTCTGCAGAGATTTGCAACCATTTGCTCTTAGGGTCTGCATATTTGATGGAAGCTGAGGAATCTCTTGTAGTTGCGGGCATTGCCTCACATCCAACCATGTCAAATCATCGTATTTGCTGATGCATGTTGGTAGATGAGTAAACTTGTTTTCCGAAAGATATAGGGTTTTCAATTTGGGAAAACTCTCAAGGAAATCTGATTCCGATAGATTGCAGCCAGCAAGGTGTAACAAGTATAAATTTGGGAATCTTAAATGGTCATCGCGGTTAGTTGAATCCTCCAAGTTCTTTGGAAACATGACTAAATTCAAGCATCCTTGAAAACTCAGAACCTCGAGACTGTGCAACTTATAAATGCTCGATGGAAGCCTTGTAAGGTTCTCGCACCAATCTAAATACATCCATTTCAAAGAAACAAGATTTTCAATTGATGCAGGGAGTTCTTTAATAGCTGTCTCTTTAAGACAAATATATTCTAGATGTTCCATCTTTCCCAGAATATCAGGGAACTTCTCGAGTTTAGAGCATTTCCAGAGACAAAGGGTTTCAAGAGATTTTGTCTTGAGTTTGTTGGGAAAGATACTAAGATTTGAGCACATATTTAGTGACAAAAACCTTAACTTGTCAAGGTATCCGACGGATTGGTGAACCTCCACCAAACTAATGCAGTCATTGAGATTCAAGCTCTCCAGATTTGGAGCCATTGAAAGGTCAGGAACACTAGCAAGGGACTCGCATTGCGAGAAATCTATGGACTTCAACCTTTTAAAATTCTGCAAAAACATAACAGCGCAATCATTAGGTTGTGCAAATACTTACAGCTATAAAAGGGAAAGCTAATCATCACGTGGGCTTACCATAAGTTTGCCTCCGAACTGTTTGATACGACTTCCCCGGATATCAATTCTAACAAGTTTCTTTGGGCCGGGGCGAAATTCCAGATCCGGCCCGTGAGGCCATTCAAGCCATCTTAGCTCGTTAGGGAGACATACAGGACCTTGTGAAGAGATACGCACTCCAGGCCAAATGAGCAATCTCAACCCTTTCATGTTTGTGAAAGCATGAGGACTAATAGTTATCTCTTCTGGTTCGAACGAGTCCAACACTATGGCCTTTACTGCATTCGTTCCCTATCCATAACAGAACAAATGGTCACAGAAAATTTCCATTGAGATTTACATTTTCTGTTCAAATTATAGTAATATAAAAACTAAAATATAGCAACATTGACATAAACAACTTTTACCGTATCTTTATATAGAATGTCCAAAACATCTTCGAAAATCCACAATCTACTGCGTTTTCCGTGTTCATCCGGACATTCCTGATTAACAATATCCTTACCCATTGACTGAACCAAATCATGCATTTGCAGGCACCCATTCTCATTTGTTATCAAGGACCTCTCCATAAGAATTTCTATTCCTATAGTTGTTTCAAAATCACAACTGTCAAGAATTTTCTTGATGCCTTCTATTCCATTTCCCTTAAAGAAACAAGCGATATCAAGGAAAATTTCCCTCTCATTGTTCTCCAATCCATCGAAGCTTGTCTTGAGAACTCGATTGACAGTTTGGTCAGGACTTTTGGAGAGTTTACGCAGTGCACTTTCCCATGCAGATTCCTTTCTTCCACATAAGAATGAGCCCAACACTTCAAGGGCTAACGGAAGGCCGTTAGCATAACGCAATGCTCTATCTATGAGATCCCTCCTTATTTCAACTTTCCTGCTATTTGGAAAGGCATACTGACCGAAAAGGTCTAGTGCTTCATTGTCATCTAAAGTCTTCACTTCGTACACAAAATTTATGCCATGAGAATTTAGCAAATGTTTATCTCTTGATGTAACAATAATTCTACTTCCTTTGCCAAACCAATGGCCTTCTCCAGCTAATGCATTCAGTTGATCGGAGTGGTCGACATCATCAAGAACTAAGAGAACCTTTTTGCAACAAAGGTTTTCCCGTATCAAATTAATTCCTCTGTCCTCACTATATCTTTGTCAAATGTCTATGAGATAAGATCTTAGATAGAAGTTTTTCTTGCAACGCAACAAGACCATTGCCTTTGCCCGAACTTTCTCTAACTCACGCCAAAAAGCTAGAACCCTGGAATTGTCTCTCAATAGCATTATATAAGGCTTTTGCAATCGTTGTCTTCCCTATGCCTCCAAGTCCCCATAGACCTATCATGAGAACATCATTATCACCTGACTCTTTTTGTGACATCGATATCAGTTTTTGAACTCGGGAATCTATTCCGACTGGATACTTAGCGACATGTAAGGGTGTACGCTCTAGATGAATGGATAATTCCTTCACGATGCATTGTATGAGCTCCGCTTCATCTCTAATAAGCACCCAAAAGAAAGATAAACATGTTTTAGCATGTCTGATCAATGGCAGGAACTTAAACTCAAATGTCACAAGGAAAATCTCGCAAGAAGATTAGCTAAAAATGAGATGAAAAGAACTAACACATTCGGGTAAACCTACGCCAAGATCTGCACAAGGAAAAACTATAAAGAACCTGAACCTGAAGATAATGACGACTCGGGTACTATGAACCACACTTTTAATCTAAGACAAATTTCCCATTATCTAGACAGCAAGAATCGAATTCAAAGAATTTGCGAGCTTGCAGTTTTGGTTATTCGACTTTTTTGTCGACTGTCTAGTATATTTCCGCTTTGTATCTTTAATCGAAAGATCAATTTGACAATATCTATCAGTTTCTAAGTGGCAGTGTATCTTTTCTATTCTTGGGTGATTGAATTAATTATATAGAATCTCTAATTAGCTTCTAAATTCAACGTTTAGGGGCATGAAAGATGTTGATGTCTCGAATTTTTGGCAAGAGCAAATATTTGCAAAGGTTTGTGAAAGGTTTGGGACCCCGGAGGATCAGTTGGACAATACAAGGCGTCGTGGCAGACTTGGGGGAGCCTGGTCTGGAGACCAGGCCAGACTGCCAAACAATGGCCTGGAATGGCTATTGCCTTTGCACCGGCCAGACAAGGCCGGGCGATCCCCACTGGCGCTAGCGAGCGAAGGCCGGAGACAATGGCTCAAATGAGGCGGACGACGATGAACGCGCCCGTGGTGGTTGGGCTGCAGGTCTATGCAAGCAGAGAGATGAGTTTTTGGTTGGATCTACGGTGGGCACCGGGAGACATATCGACAATCCGTCCGATGGGGACAGTACATGTGTCCGGGGCGTGGGCACGATGGCGCACGCCCTTCTAATTCATGCATGCAACTAGTAAGGGAGGGTAAAAACAAGATAAAAATGAAGCATGAGATTGAGACCAGTTAAAAAAGAGATATCATAGCATTTATCAAAAGGAAAAACATGCGTACCCCTCATGGAAATGCCGCCCATATAAGCTACCCGCGTCGCAGAGAGCCTTCTCCCATTTCTTCACTTTCTCAGAATCCTTCCCGAACTTGGACTCATGCTTATCCATAGCTTCTTTGTAACTCTCTCTTGGTGTTCTCACTTCCCTGGGTTCCACTTTGTAAAACACGGGAAAGACCTTGAGGTCTCTTTGCTCCTTGCACTCCATAATTCTGGCCAACTCTTCCAAGCACCATGGCGAGGAAGCATAGTCCTTGGAGAAAACGATGATCGCGGCACGCGACTCCTCGATCGCCTTCATAAGCGCCGTCGATATCTGCTCTCCTTTCCGGAGTTCCTCGCTATCCCTGAAAGTGTGTATTCCTTTCTGGTCCAGAGCCGCATAAAGATGGCTGAGAAAGCTGTTGCGGACATCCGTGCCCTCCAAGCTCGAAACACGTGGTAATTTCTTTTCAGATTAGAAGAAGAAGCAGCCATCGAAAGAGATGGGTGTGGTTGACGTGCTTTTGCAGGATGTTTGCTAGGGGTGTAAACGGTTCGGTTCGGTTCGATTCTCTTGAAAACCGAACCGAACCGTTAGAGGTGCACTCTTGAACCGAACCGAATCTCGCTCGAACCAAATATGAACCGAACCGAAAAATCGATTTGGTTCGGTTCGGTTCGGTTTTCAGTTTCTTCTTCTTCTTCTTCTTTTTGCTTTTTATTCACAGCTTGGTTTTCGGTTTTTTTTTCTCTTTTTTTTTTTTTTTTTTGTTTTCAGCACAAACAAATACGACCAGACCAAAACCAAACTGCTATGGTTTGAGAAGGGCCAAGAGAGGAGCTGCAAATCTCGAATGTTGTTCTTGTAAAGCTCACTGCAAACAAAAAGAAAAGAAAAGCTCAACAAATGAACCGAATCAAGGATCAGAAATGCCCAGCGAGGCAACTGTTTCTAATAGTAATTAAGTAGAGAGAAACATCACCCAACTTGAAACAAATCCATTTATCCGAGGACGCTCAAGCAAGTCCACGGTACAAGAGCCACCATCAACCCGCAAACCAAGCGTTACGTAAACTGATCCACAGTACCCAGAAGACACAACGGGCTAAACCCCCGACTCCAAACTACGACTGCGAGCAGAGGAACAACGCAACAAATCCTCGCGATCAAAGAGTCAGGAGAAATGTCCAAATATGGAACCTCTCGCAAGACCCCAGAAGAATTATCGGCTCGATCAGTAGAACCATTTTCGGTATCGAACCATTTTCGTATGCTACGGGAACCCGACCACACGGAGCGAGCAGATCTAGACTCGAGCGCGCGAGAGAGAAGAAGAGCAGCGAACGGAAGCGCAGAAATGAGCGCAGACCTGCTGCGAGGCGGGGGGGAGAGAGAGAGAGGGACAGAGAGCACTCACCGAGAATGGAGGTCTTCTTCCTCGTTGAAAGGGTCGGGATCGTGGGCGGCGATTTATCGTTAGCAGTAGAAAGAGAGGGGGTTGCCAGCTCTTCAGAGAGCGATTGATGGTCGTGAGGTGGGAGACAGTTCGTGGAGGCGTATGTTATATCTCCATGAACGCGGTCGACGGTGCATTTGCTGGGAAGGAGCAGTGATTAGGGCCAGCCAATGGGGCTGCTCCGTACATCTTCTTCTTTTTTTAACCTTTTTTTGTTTTGCCCTTTTCCCTGTTTCTCTCCTCTTTCGCGGGTAGAATTGGATTTTTCTTCAGGAAATTTCGGTGAAAAGCTAGAATGGCGGTGATTTTGTCGGGATGAGTTTTGTTGCGACTTGAATGCCAAGTGAGCCTCTATAGCACTTATTGAAAATTTGTTTCGAGTATAAACCCATTAAAAAATACTTGGTCAATAAATTAGGCTAATCGATCTCGTGATTTTGTGGGACTTCTTCTTCGGTCCAGCAGTTGCACATTAGGGGTGTGCAATGAAATTGAAACCATCCGAACCGCCGGAAACCGACGGTTCTCGTGGGGATCGGTCCAGTTTCCGATTCCAATTTGCAAGAATCGGTAAGTATTGTTCGATTTCCAGTTCTATGCATAGAACCATCCACCTACACGCTTGAACAGGGACTGGTAAAAATATATATAATTTTTAAGAAAATTTCCCAACCAAAAAAAAAAAAGAAAAAATCTTAAGAGATATCTAGAGCTAAAATCAAATTACTTCAATATAGATTCGTGCATGTTGACCTTCATCATGCTTTCAGATGAATATCATGGAAAAATTAACACGAGGAATCGATAATGGACTCCAGGACTAACATAGAAACATATTATAAAGGATCGGCATGACAATATGCCTTCAACTTCAAAGATAAAAGAAGAATAGAATGTGAGAATTCACGGCCGCGCCTCTGGCCATTCATCGCTTTCCTCTCTCGCTCTCGGTTACCTCCATTTGCGTAAAGCTCGGTAGGATCAATTCCATGGACCCACTCAGATTCGGATCGAACCACCCTAGGTGGATCCTCGAAACTAATAAGCAGTTCTGGATTCTAATTTTTTGAAAACATTCATTAATGCGCGATTCGCGATTTCACGATAGAAACTGCTTATCCGAATCATGCTCACCTCTGCTACGTGCGCATGGTTGCGTTTTTGTTCAGCCGCAATTGTGAGGAGAAGAAGATTGCGCATGGATTTCATTTTGCATTTATTTCTCTGCATGCGTAGAAGACAGAGAAAGCAGTAGAGAGAAAATGTTTTATTCACTCGCTATCCTTGCCACTATACGGAGCAGTAACTGTAGTCAGAGAAGAGATTTGCTCAGCCAGCAAATACGGAAATCCCACTGCCTAACATTTTCTCGAATTGAAGGAGCCCACAAATGATTATGGAGGGAGCCACGGGCTACGTTTGTCTGTCATGGACTATCTTCATCTGCTGACATACTATAATAAATGTGGAGATTCTTTAGACAATAAATATAACATATGAAGGGGCCCTTGCCCTTGATTGGGTACAGAAGGGGCAGAGAGGACGAGAGGATGTGTAATTCTTTGAGTGACACTTCACTGAAAATTATGAGGGTGAACGCTAAGTGACTTATTAGGCGTAATTAAAAGCTGGGAAATACCGAGAAAGTGCTTAAGTACTCGAATGAGTGTAATATATATACTAAACTGAATTTTGGCACTGAATATAATGGGTTCAATGTGCATCTTGCTGATCATGGCCTAGCCAATGTATTAGATACCCAAAATACTTGCTCACTTGGATCGAACATCATGATAAATTATTATAAGTCAATGCTGCATTCATTTATCGTCTTTGGTAATTTTTAATCCATCGCTTGATGTTTGTACTCGTTTGTGGAATTTGCAATTCATTTTAATCATTTCATACCCACGGGACTCCAACTTTTCCAAAACCTAATGAATATATTTGGGCCCATTCCACCACTATTTGTGTACCTCTTCCAATTCCATGTGGGGCTATCGCCAATTGCGGAGCAGATAACTCACAAAATCAAAATGCTTAAGGATGCAACTCAACTAATGTCAAAATACTAAATGATTCAATCGATCTAATCGATACTTTTTCTTTGTCACCATCTAATCGACACTTTAAAAGCTCAATTGTTGAATGATAACGCTATTAAGAACCGATTCGACATTTACTCCTTATTCGTGCATGGAAGTCTATGAATCACATGTCTATGCCGGTGTAGCTTCACATCACTTGTAAAGAAGAGAGCCGACCCCAAAACGCGTGAAGGACAAGGTGGACCCCCAGAAGTAAATGAACAAAAGGGGGGAATTCCCCAGTCATGCAAGTAATTTGCATTGCATTGCTTGACTTTAACTTGTTCACGCTGTGACCAATGGCCATTTAAATGTAAGAAAGACTCAGAAAAAACTCCTAAATATCATTAACGATCTTTGATATAGTAGATATCATTAAATGGCATTGGGCCATTTAAGCCAAGCCCGGGACCGCACTACCCATGCCGCTGTCCCCGGCACTCGGGGACCTTAGTGCTCGTGTTCGAGTCCCCGGTGCCCGAGCCCGAGTGCATCGAGGCATGGCCCAAGTCCATGGAGGCTAGGCCCAACACCCGTGCCTAGGTCCTCAACGCCTTGGCTTAGGTCCATTGAGGCAAGGCTCATGTCCATCAAGCTCGAGCGTACAACACTCTCAAGGACTCGAGCTTGGCCTCAGTAAACTTGCGCCCGACAATCGAGAATCTAGGTTGGGACAACATGGCCATGGGCCTAGCCTCTATGGACCCTAGCTTGAGCATCAGGGAACGGGGCATAGGTACTAGGGTCCTAGCTCCACCTCCATAGACCCAAGCCCAAACACCTAGAATCTAAGCACAAGCACCAAGGTCCTAGACCTATCCTTGATGGACCAAGGCCCATGCGCCAAGGACCTAGGCACAAGCATTAGGATCTAGGCCCTGGCCTTCATGGGTTGTGGCCCTACCTCAACAGACGTAGGTTCAGGTATTGGATACCTAGGCACGCGCACCAAGGTCTGCCTAGCCTCTGTGGATCCAAGCCCAACCTTAGCCTCTATTAGCTAGGTCCCAAGTGATGGAGACCCGGGCACCCATGATGAGGTCCCGAACTCAACCCCAATGGGCCTAGGCCCAAGCACCGGGGAATCAGGCACAAGCACCAAGCTCTCGACCCCACTTCTATGGACTTGAGACTAGTGCCAAGTCCAAATTTATTGTGGGCAGGCTAGGTCTACAAAGTCTATGCTTGTGACCCGGGTGCTCATGCTTAATTGGCCATGTCCAAGTCACTAGCGCATGAATAGTACATATCTCTTTAGAAAAACGAAAGTAAGTTTTCCTTACTAACTGATGACAAATATCTTCCAATGCAATTTTATGTTTTAGTCAAACACTGAAAAATAGTCATTTTCCTGAAAAATGACTTCCTAGAGAAGATTTCCCAGAAATGTCACATCTCCTACAAAACCAATGGAGCCTAATCTTCGAATGTTTGGTAGAGATCCAGGTTTCATTTGCAAGCCAAAATATTTGCAGACAAACACCTAACTCTTTAGTTCCTTATCTGCCAAAATAATGTCCTTTTATTCTTAAAACTTTAATCTCCTTCTCTAATTTCCTTGGCTGCACAATCCTATTGTTTCCTGCCAAGAAATACAGATTCTCTTTCCAAACTAATAAATTTCAGTAAATGTTGGTGAATGTAAAAAAAAAAAAAAAATGGATAACAAATGACTGATGACACGTTTTATCCACGTAATTTGTTAGTAACTTATAGAATCGAATTAACAATTTAATTATCATTTACAAGTTAACAATTTTTGTACTAACTTATCAATTTTTATTTACATAATAAACCAGCCCTTCAAACTTACTAACTTCATATGAAATTATGAATCTAGCCAAAAGTGATTTCCCAACTTTGTCAAATTAATTTGTGAACTAGTTTGGGAATACTAACTCTTATTTGAGTTAGTATTCCAAATTTAATTGATTTACCAATATTTAATTGATTTTTTTAATTTATTAACTATTTTGTTGAGTTACCAAATTTTATGTCTTAGTTAGCAATCCTTATATTTACTAATGCTTTTTAGAAATTACCAATCTAAATTAGCGTGACTTACTCTCTTCAAATTACCGCCTAGTGTTGGGTTTCCAATTCTCATTCAAATTATTTAACGACGTTTATTCATTTTTTAATTTGCCAAAATTTTTAATCATTTACAAACATTTATTTGCATTTCTGAGGAGCATTTTAGATTTACTAACTTTTAAAGATATTACTATATGTGGCAAAAAAAAAAGCCAAAGACCCACTTTTTAATTCATATTTAGTGGGCCGAGTTGTATGTAGATTTATTAAAGTTTTAAAAACATGTAGCTATGGATTAAAGTAGAAATGCCTAATTTTTGTAACAGGTCCGCAACATACTCATTTTCAACCCATACTACTCAAAATTCAGATAACCCATGCACAAATGTTTCTATGCCTAAGCAGTTCTAATGAACCCTTCTTCTCCTTCTCTCTCTCTCTCTCTCCCCGTCTTGCATAGAAAATGAGTGTCTCGATGAAGTGCTCATTGCCTTTGCAGCTTTTGACGAGGAGTCAGCGAGCTTCTGAGACGAACCTTCATTGCATTTTCGTTTCGTTGATTGGGACATGAGTCCGTTGAATTTAACTTTTCATAAATATTGCGCCCATTTTGTTATTCTGTTGATAATAAATTCAGTTAAACAACTGAAACGTGTTTGATTAGGATTCTTTGGAATTTCTTTGCATTTCATTAGACATGGTCTTCTAGGAGAAAATATCGGGTGCTACTTGAGTGTCACATGAGGCTTTATGCAAATTCACTCACCGGTTGTCGTGTGTGCAGACTCGGACCAATTGATTTTCTTTTTATTCAAAATGTAAATGTCATGTGGGATTCACTATGCGCAAAGTCATCTAGACCAAAAAAAGAAGCTGCTATATAGTACATGGATGGGCTCCGCATTTGACTTCGTCAGAAATCGAGAAAAGATTAAATTTCTTGAGAAACTTCAAAAAAAGACCTATAGTGAAACCTTTTCTCAAACGAGATCCTAGAGGGCACTCACATGCCACTGCCCAAAACATCCTCTTCCTTTTCTTCAAATCTCTAAATCTAAACTCCAAAGAAAAATTCATAAAAACGACTCAGCCGGAATTCATTTGTATTTGAATGAGTTTTGATCTCTAGGACTTGGTTTCAGGTCATTTAGATTCATGGATGGGGTTTGTAGACCTTTTCATCATCCATATAATAGTTTAATTATCATGAGTATCTTATACTATAATTGACATCAAAATTGTTATATTGTTCAATTTCCGCAATAGTTTTTAAGGTACGATATCTTCATATAATGTCAATGAAAATGCTTGGGGCGGACTGGAACTTCAAAACAAATTATGCAATTGGGCAAACATGTTTCTATGAAGATATCCGAATCGGCGAGAAACAAACATAAGCTCTATAGATATTACAATGCCGTATGACTCTACTTATCTTAGAATTGTTACGTATGCTTCCAGACAACCAAGTAAAAAATTTCGTGTTTCATCTTTAGAAGTGAGATTTTTACGTAACTCTGAGCATCGTCGACCTTCGAAAGGTTTTAAATTATATAACTTATAACAAAATGAATGAAACTAACAAAGCCGGATCCCCCTCGACGTCTGGAAAGCGCAATGAATAAAACTAATCGCTAATCACCATGTGACCCTTCATTGTCAAGTCATCTCATTTGGCCATAACTGGTCATGGGACATTGACAAGAATCTGATGAGCCCGCAAAATAAATAGCATCTCATATCTAATCTCGTACTGATAAATCCTCAAAAAAGATTGTAATTTATAGTACCGGACTCATAACAATCGTTTATGGCCCGTTATACTTTAACTTCGACTTGCCTGCAATGCAAAGAAACAATTTGCAAAGCCACTTTGAGGCCTAAACAGCAAAAAACAAGTTTCTGCAACCAACTTCTGAGGGGAAAAATTGTCCAAAAAGTTATAAACCTATTGTGCAGAGGTCAATTTAATCCCAAACATTTCAATAATGCCGATTTAATCCTAAACCTTTTAACGATTTGCCAATTTAATTATAAACCTTTCAATTGTACTAATTTAGTTTTAAACATTTTGATAATTTGCCAATTTAATCATATATCTTTTGATGATTTGCTAATGTAATCCTTTCAGCCAAATATCTAAATAATAAATTTATGACTAAATTGGTAAATCATCAAAAGGTTTAAAGCTAAATTGACACAATTGAAAGGTTTTGGATTAAATTAACAAATCATCAAAAGGTTTAAAACTAAATTGATAGAATTGAAATGTTTACGACTGAATCGGGCCATCACACAATAAGTTTAAGACTTTTTTGGGCAATTATCCCACTTCTGGAATGTCGTATTACCAAATTTAAAGAAACAGACAATGAGAAGAGGACCCAATCCACATATGCCGGGCCCTTCTCCATCCCTCGTCTTGACATATTAACTTGAATCTCAACACAATCAACAGATCATACTAATTTTTCATGAAAAAATTGAAGTAACGTTTCTTAGAAATCAAGAGCTTCTCATATGGCTAACAAGGTCAGGTTGCAAGTCGGAGTAGCCAGCGAACCAAAGGCCCTAAAAACAAGAGGCCTCACCCCATAACTCATGAGAATTGCCCCCGCTCTATTTCGTGAACAATAATGACAAGGGTGCATCGTGGAAGCACAAGAAATGGTCACGAGAAGCATGTCACGCAATCTTACTACAAACAGCTCTCGCAAACGACAACCCATCAAGAATATGATCGCAAACAACATCCCAAGAACGATTTTAATGAATTTTTCTTTTGGAGTTTGGATTTAGGGACTTGAAGAAGAGAAGAGAGAGAGAGAGAGAGAGAGAGAGAGAGAGAAGATGGAATCAAAATGTAATTGTGGATTGTGGAAAGGAAAAAGAAATTTGAAATGTTTTCAAGATTGTTTTATGAAGCTAGATGTGAGGCCCATTCGTGTAGTGTGTGGCAGCTTCTTCGTTCGGTTCAACCAGTTTTGTGGAAAGTGGATCCTACTTAACATTTAAATCTCAAATGTAAAAAAAAAAAAAAATGAGTAGGCCTCTGTCTGCATATATGGCAACTGATGAGTGGATTTGCGTAAATCCCTTGTGGCACTCAAGAAATACCCAATATTTTTTCATCTAATGGTATTGATGTAACCTTGGCATTGCAGACCAACTTTTTTTTTTCTTGCTGAAGGTTTTGAACTTATAATTCATTTTGGGGCTAATTCTTCTGTATTTTCCGGTTGTAAGAAGGATTCCATTGAGAATATTATTGAGCAAATTTGTACAGTATTCAGATTATTTTGTTAATTTATTTCCGCCCAGTATTATTATTATCTATGGCTCATACTCAATCATCGTCTGTCTTCTTTAATCAGTGCTCATCACAAAACATGCATAAAACTATTGTACTAGCAAAGCCCTTTTTTAAAAGCTTTTCACCTTTTGAGTTTTCTTACCAATTTTTGATTTATTTACTAACATCATTTTATTTTGCCAATTCTATTTTTTAATTTGATATAAAATTCTCTCCAAATAGCCTATTCACGGAAGAGCTGAGAGAGAGCATTAAACGAGTGAGTATAAATTTTAATAGATTGTATTAAATATGAATGTGTTTTAGTACTATGAATTTAGTTGAATATGAATTTGATTCGGATCGGATATAGGTCGGTAGGATTATGTTTCATAAAATTGGATTAATATAAGTAAAATGGATTAATTTGAATCGAATCTATTTTCGACCAACTCAAACCAAACTCAACTCACCCATTTATCAGATCTATTCACCAACACACCAACACTCCAATCACTCATTAATCATCAACCCTTCTTCGATGCCGATTGTCGGCTCCACTGCTCCCACCAGCATTGCCTCCCCACCATGCTACCACAACCTCCATCACGGCCACCAAAATCATCGAGAACTAAAGTTTTCCATTACGCTCCACTCTGGGCATTATAATTCGAAAGCTCTTGGATTTGACATGTTACAAAGAAGCTAAACTGTCACATCCTCAATTTCAGTCCCTGGAAAATGTCTGTGGTTTAAGTTTGATGGTTTTCCAATCTGAACTAAAATTTTTACTCTTGTTTGGAAAACCGTATTTCGGATCCTTGGTACCCCTTCGTTTTGTTATTTTTAGGGAGACTTTTGTGATCCGAATTTCCAAATACTTTCTTCTTAAAAGTTGTTCCAAACATCATGAAATTTTACATACTTTAATTTTAGAATTTTTGGAGTTGATATGAGTGGTACGATGGCCTGATTTTTGGACCGTGTGAAACTGCCCAGAATGGATATTTCAGTGATGTTCACACCGTATTTATTTTCTACAAGCTTTTCTGAGCCGATTTTGGAAATGTTTCCTTCACAAAAGTTGTTGAGAACGTCTTTTTCTATAACGTATATAAATTTAGGAATTTTCTGAGATGATTTGAATTCTGGACAAAGCTTAATTTGAAAAACAAAAATTTTGTTTCAGCGAACTGTTTTTAGTCTGTCTTTGAGCTACTAATACAGAGAGATTCAGATTTCGTACTCTTCATGAAAAATGTTTGTTAAGGCCTTCTTTATGGTATATTCAAATTTGGGAATTTTTGAAGTCCATTTACTAAGTTTTCAAGTCCAATTTCATGACCAGTGCAAAGCTGTCCAGTTTTGTCGGATTTCAAAGATTCAGCATTTTTCTATACGAGAACATTGGAATTTGGACTTGATGTTTTTGGTGATATTTAAGGACATTCCCGCATCGAACCTCTGGTTGAATAAGATTATTATACGTGTTTTGTCGTGAAAAACCCTCGGGAAAAGTTTGGGAATTTTATGATGCGGGGTTCGTTTTGGGCGTTGAGTGCGTATTTTCGCGTGACTCGTTTAATCCGAACAATTTGGGATGGAAATCAGCCAAATTGAGAAAACCCTAAAAAGTTTGACCAAGTCAAACCTTATCTATATCATCATTACCCTCATTTATTCATTGGAATAGTTTTCAAACTAGCCATTATGATCCATTATGAAGCCATTTATGAAGTCTTGGCCATCAAGTATTGACCAAGAGGAAGCAAGGAAGCCATGGCAAGGAGGGGGGAGAGAGAGGGGGTCACGGCCAAGCTTGAGAAGAGAGAGAGGAAGAAATAATTGGCCATCTTCATCATGATTTTTGACTTAGGCTATTAATACTTGGATGACACGCGCTTACCTCATCTCCCAAGTGACACGTGTGCTTACCTCATCCAAACCCTAGCCTTACTCCTCTATAAATAGAAGCCATTAGGGAGAAATTGGCACACTTTTCCCACATACACAAACCGGCCAAGAAAGAGAGACAGAGAGAGTGCCGAGATAGAGAAAGAGAGAGAGTGCCGAGATAGAGAGAGAAAGAGAAAACCAAAAGAGAAAATCCGAGAGAGAGAAAAGAAAAGCCGATGCCGTGAGTTGTCCGAGACCCGAGGCCGTTGCTTTTCCCGTCCATTCTCTACCCTTTAGTTCCTGTTTTATTAGAGTAAGTGAGATTTTACTACCAGGAAATGATGTTGAAATACGTTGTATCACGAGCTTTCCCCGTTCTCGGTTCTTAGAGTTCCGATGTTGTGTTCTCTATAACAAGTTTGCCTTGTTTCATGTTTTTGCATGTTATCTAACACGAATTAGAACCGAGGCACGACACATGAGGTAAACCGTGACTTAGCCATGCCTGGAATCCTTGTTTTATGCTTGCTATGCCCATCGTTGTTTGATCGGCCACGGAGGCTGGTACGATAAGAATGTTTCGTATAATGACGATTGATATGTCCTCGTCTGTTAGTAAAATTTTACTTGCTGAGTCTCCTCGACTCATCCCCGTTGTTTCCCCTTTTTCAGGTTTGTAGGATGGCATCTCCCCTAGCTCGCATTGGCAATCCCGTGGAATAGAGAGCTAAAGTGCTCACCGTGATAGATGTCAAAAAAGATCGCGCCTACCATTGAATCACGATACTTATGACGATTCGATGAGGGCCTAACGGACTTAGTGCTTCATCCGTGCGTAAGTTCAACGATGCTTTGGCGGTGCGGGCGGGCTGGCTCCAGAATAAAGCCACGGGTGGGATATGAGATGGCCAGGTGGACGGGACCAGAGTGAAAGTGAAGAAGCGAGGAGCGAGAAGCTGTGGTGAGTATAAGTTAACCCAAGTCAAAATTTGCTATTTATAGTCGGTAATGAAATATGTGTTGTTCGCCATAGCCCGAAGGGCTTGTAAAACATGTTCCCATGAATTATAAACATAAGATTTGCTCATGATAATTCTTGTCTTATTTCCGCTGTGTGTGTATTGATTGTGATTGTCCCGAGAAATGCTTCCACTTGTGTTTAAAGAAAGGTAATAATGAACGGGACGTCACGTTAAGGACCCCGAGGTGGGGGCGTTATATAAACAGTTAATATACTGTGTTTTCCTTAGGCCCGAACCAAAGTAAAAGTAAGACGACGATGGTGTCACTGTTGAATAGAACCACCATACGGCGGTCAAACTGATTGAAAGAGGAAACACCTTAGATAAATGGGATGAAATTGCAAAAAAGAACATGTCCCTTCCCAGCACTTGCTACAATTACAACATAGAACAATCAAAGAGCCGATGCATTTCGAGCCATGTGTACTTATCCATATCCTCAGCAGAATAAGCCCAGTACTGCAAGAAAAATAATCACATTACACAATCGTCAGTGCAGTTTAGTCAATCTTCACAGTAACCTCAAAACAAATGAGGAAGTCAATGGTCAGACAGAAGAAAATATAACAAATGCAACGAATACTACAGTACATCCCTTCTCAATCCCGTACAGCGTTTGGTAAACTTTATAATAGCAAGATGAGTAAAAATCAAAGCTAAAATTGCTACCAGCTTCTTTCTACTTATTCTTCTTAAGCAGTTTGCAGGTAGCTGGTCCCTTTAAATCAACTCCTGCTGTTAAATCAGGAAACTCTTTTAATTTTAATCTAATCAAACTTTTGGATCTAAAGAACTATATAAAAGTACAAAGCTCATCTATGTTTCGGAAACTTTTTCTTCCCCCTCATTCACTCTCCTAATTCTGTCCGGTTCTAGCCCTTTAAAATCTTTGGGATTTCATTGAGAGAGAACGGACAGGCGTGTCTGGTTAGTTGAGTTAGTTGAGTCGTCTCAATGAGGCAGCAGAACTGTTCCAGGAAAACTGCCCACATTCATTCTAACTCTAAAACAACAAATTCCTAAGTGATTTGTCATTGCAAAACTCTGTCAGTTTCATCCTGATTTTCTTCCTCTCACTCATGCACACACATTGCTTCCTTCTATGCTCTCCACCCTAACGGAAAGAAAGAAAGGAAGGATTATCTAATTTGAAGCACTCAGACTTCCAGCACTTTTATTCTCTCTCTCCACTTTCCATGTAGATTTATGCTCTTGGGGATCACCTTTATAGCAATCAAGAAGCCATGGACATTAAGGTCGCTCTCCCATGTAATTGTGGCTAACTCAAGTTTGTCACATCCTCTCCCTGATTCATGGGACTGTTTTCATTGTAACTCCAATCTTATTTGCTATGTTTTGCAGCGGGTTGTCATCTCTCTACTTCTTGGGTGATTTTTAAGAATCGACTACTTTCACATTATGTAGTCAGTATGTTGCAAATGGCCCATAGACATGATTCCATTACCTTTATACACAATTCAACTGTTTTTGTGTCTTGTGAAATAAAATTGTTTGTGCACTTGCCTCCTCCTCCGACAGGAGAGAACTCTACTTCTTTTGTTGAGTGACTTATTGTGACTATGCCATGATGTCCTTGTTACGCATGGCACAATCAACTGTACTTCTTCTTACATCATATGTCATAAAACGACACTGATAGAATAAATAAAGCAAAAAGTCTTCAGACTTTTAAAATCTTATTGCCTTTGGAAATTTAGTTCTCAAACTGATAATATTTTAATACTTCTTGATTCAGATGCAACTTTCATTTTGTGGTCTCCCTCCCTCCCTCCCTCCCTCCTTCCCTCTCTCCCCCGTAGTCCTTGTAGAGCTTCTTTTCTCACCTTGGGGACTAATTCCCCAAATTTTTTAGATCCTAACCAAAAACTCAGTTACCCGATTATATTTCCTCAGTCGACACCATATTTCCACCCAATTAGCACAACACCAATAGTTTTCCCACCCACACATCCTTGAACCCCGCAGCAAACAAGCCAAAGTCAGTGGAAGGAGAGAAAATTGGAACATCCCACAACTAGAGAATGCAAAGAACCTTGTCACCTTCGGGTAGCTTCATACTTAGGGAGTCAATGTGCTAGATTACTGTCAGTGATATTGCCTTTGGGTGTAACCCCAGCTAATTGCTTCTTTTCAGCTTAATTTCTGTTGATGCTCTAATGGTTGCCACTTTCATATTCATTGACATGATTGTGGTTGTGGGGAATTTTCAGGATCAAGTGACAGGTCCAAAGTTTCTCAGTTAAGGGTCTGGATAAGAAAACTCAATCCAGACACGTTTTGGTCTGAAATGAAGATTCTTACTATTAAAGCGGCAAGAATGGTAGCAACTTTGGGTTTTAGCCACTTGAAATTGATAGATGCCCAAAAAAGTGCAGGTTTCTTTGCCTTGCATGGAGACATGGAACATTACTGCCGCACTTAAAGACTCTGGGCCCGACAAGAAAACTTGGTTGTTTCCTGGCATTTATGGGCCACCAAGACATACATTTACCAGATAATTTTGTAGAGATCAATAATGAGGTGAAAGTGTTTGGAAGAGACTCTGTGATAATAACATATATCTAATTCATGTTATGGGGTAATGGAATGAAAGGACGTTGAGAGGAAAGTAGCTCAACTGAGAGGTCTATAGGGA
Organism: Syzygium grande; assembly: GCA_024733475.1. Lineage (NCBI taxonomy): Eukaryota > Viridiplantae > Streptophyta > Magnoliopsida > Myrtales > Myrtaceae > Syzygium > Syzygium grande. The sequence continues at coordinate 16,391,130 of JAMXDD010000008.1, read as the reverse complement.
TTTTGTCTTTGATATGGGACTTCTCAACTGGGGATTTTGCAGGGAATTCATTTACATGGAGTAACATGAGAGAGGAAAGGTAAAATCAGAGAACGGTTATCTTTGTACATTTTCAATTATGTCCGTAAGACCATTTATATATATATGAATGTGTTTGCTCAGTTTGAAATAAAGACCTGATTTAGATATTTAAGCTAATAGTTCTACCATTAGTCAGGACTGTAATTGCAAAAGGCACTGCATCATATCATTCGTGATCACATTACTCATATGATTGAATATACACTGCTTGGCAAACATGAATTGCAAATAAAATATTAAACTTCAATGCATTGTTCATATGAAAGCTTACTTGAAGAATTACCTGGAAGTATTGCTCAGTTATCCATTCACAATACAATTCCTCACAGTTCCTCCTCCTGTTTTCCATCAATTCCAAGGAACTTACTTAATTCACCACTTTCATATGCTTCAACTGTATCTGCAATGATGACCAACAATAAGCTCAAATTCTTTGTTAGACCTGATATCAACAAAAAGCAATTTAGGAGGAACATAATCAGTTTACTATCGGAACCTCCAATGTGCTGGCCATTATTTATAAACACCTGGGGTACAGTATGCCTCCCTATTCTTTGACTTGAGACATCCTGAAATTTCCATCCATCATCTGTGGACATAAAGGAGCGCCTATCAATTACTCACAATATATATTTTGACATATTCAACCATATTTCAGATACACCACTGCAGCATAAAAGCATGATCTACGACTTTTCTGCAAAGAATTTGGAGGAATGCAAGGTTGGACAAACCTACAATTATTTCATTTCAGACGTAAAACCATTAGGCTTTGCATCAGACATACATCAATCCCTTTTTTCTTTTCTTTTAAAGAGCCTCGCTTCAATCCTTGTTTTAGTGACAAGAGGCCACTACTCAGTTGTCCTACCAACACTGAAGAAATCACCAACGAACTAGCGATTTGCAAACAAAGCTCTCTCATCAAGCTCAACAACATGAGGTATCTGGTTTAATTCCTTGAATACAGGCTTTGCCCTCCAGCAGTACTTGCATTTATCCATGAAAGGTGTTACAAATCCATGTTTGCCTGCTGTGTCCATTTGCTCAATTAAACATGCAAAGAAGATGACAATCCAGGAAAAGCATCGAACTAAACCCAATCAGTTGGATGAATAAGCAAGCAGTTACTTGAATCTATCTAATGATAACAATTAAACTATGACATCCGGAGTTTCTCCCAAGAGGTCATCACATCTACCACAATAGACTGGATTCAGTGGGAGGCTGCATATCACAAATGGAAAAGAGACATCCCGTGATTTGTCCGACTTCCTTTTAATTTTACAAAAAAGAAAATATATTATGGTTTGTGGTTCATATCATCTATATGACTGAAATAGAAGAATTTACAGATTGATTGGATTTGTCAATCTCTCTATAAATACATAACAAGGGATAGCAGGCACGAAAGACAACTTTCCTGTGAGCGCAGCCATTACAACTGCAGGTAGAAGAAAAAGAAACAAGAATAAAAAATGCAGTTAAAGATGTTAATCTTATTTCCCTGAACTAGTGTTGCCCAAAGCAATTCACAAGTTCGAAATTTCAGAGTAATTGGAAAATAACCACAAGAACCTTCTTTAAACAAGAAAGGCCATAAATCACCTCTAGCATGTTCTTTTCCCTGGGCCTTAGATTTAAAAAGCAGAGGTGTTTAATCCGTAAGACTACATTAGGTAATTAGCTGTTCTTTATGCCACTCTCCAGTAGAACATGCCAAATTAGACGTGACAGAAGTTAGAACAGGATAATGTAACAGGAGACGACACCCTGTTGTTCGAAGGTTTAAGCACCGCCGGATCAACCACATTTACCATCTCGGCGCCATTATTTGAATCCAAACAGCAGAAGGCGTTTTTCATACATGTCTCACCCTGGTTAGTGCTTGCCTAGATGGATAACCTCCATAACCGGCTGCGAAACAGGTATAGCATGGGGAAGACAACCGCGTAGATGGATTTCCGATAACCGAATGTATCGGCGCCGAGGGTTCAGCAATTTCATCCTCAGATCCCTCCAGCTAAACCAGAATGGAACGGGAAAGGATTCAGTAACCGATGGACAGACCAACCCTCTAATCTCGAAGTGGAAAACACAGGAGAGCGAAGCTCCCGACAAACACAAAAACACAGTAAACGCAGTAAAGTTAAGTTAAAGTTAAAGCGAGTCGCTGTTCCTCTGGACTAGTCGCAATGCAAACGCTACAAACGAGGAAACACAGTAAAGTTAAAGCGAGAGAGAGGGAGAGCGATTATACGAGTTGTCTTCTTCCGAGTCTCTTTCCAATTTGTTTTCAATCGGCTGATGGTGTTGGAGCACGACCCTCGTATCATCCTCACTTTTTTATGCTTGATTCCGATGGTCTGAGGCTAACTTGGAATTGGCTCCATTCGACTCGCAGATGCTTCTCCACTTCATACAGCTGAGGGCGTGGGAAATATGTAAGCCACACATGATCGGATTCCAACGAATAAAAGGCATTCGATTGCCAAATCACCCTTCGGCCATTAACAAATATTTGGATCTCGCATGACGCATCGACCACTTTTCCTTCCTCGACGCTAAGGACAACACAGAGCGCTAGTATACAAGTTCTCGAGGCCCGCGAGCCCTCGCCTAGCCAGATCTGGCAGGGGGGGGTGGCCATGACCCTCGCCAGATCTCGGGCGAGGGCTCGGGCGGTTTAGCCAGATCTGGCGAGGGTGCGCCCGACCCTCGCCAGATCTGGGCGGGGGCTAGCCCTCGCTTTGGCCGGTGAGGTCGTCATGCCCCTCACCTAGAGCCAGCCGGTCGCCGGGTCGGTCCTGCCCATGGCCGGCGAGGGTCGATCGGCCACCCTCCCTGGCTAACTCTAAAACCGAAAAAAAAAAATGGAGAAAAAAAAAAAAATCATAAAATTTTAAAAATTATTAAAATATTATTAAAAATATTCATATCAGCGATATGGCCCGGCGCCGACATCCACGTCGGCGATTTCAAAAGCTAAAATTGGCCTGATGACTGAAATTGATTAAAAAAAAGGTTTAGTAAAAATTTAGGACTCAATTGACAAAATATGTAAAGGTTTTAGAACTCAATAAACAAACTTAAAAGATTTAGGACTAAATTGATAAAAATGCAATAAATTTAAGATTTTTTTGGTAATTTTTCTTTAGAAATAATGTTATGGGTTGACGTGGACATTTTCATCTTCTAGATAAAAGGCACAAGGACTTGAATAAATTTACAACTCATCTGCTTAGGCTAGGGCCACTAGGCATACGAGAATAAATACCATTCGGATCCAATTTTTAATTACACTATTATATTCAAAATAAAACCCATTTCGGTAGATTTGGATATAGGTTTGGTCGGATAGGTTGAATATGAGCCAATTAGGATGAAAGAATGAACATGGATCAATCCGGTCCAAACCAATATATGATCGATTGACCCGACCTGATCCGACCCATTTGTCCCCACCCATTGGAAAGGCACAATTTCAACAGTGGCAAGTCATTTTCCGGAAAGATCTTCGCCCTAATCCAACCCCCTAATGGAGGAACTATGGGCTTACCTTTGATCCAATTGTGAGAAAAATTGGAGACTAAGCACGGCTAACGGCCTTTCCTCGCCTAGTCGCAGATGTGGCCTCACCAACACAATACCCGATCCTCAATCACCTCTATCATCGGAAAAACTCACCTGATCATATTCTACATATAGAGCCCTCCCTCCCCTTTTGCGGGAAAAATTGAAAAAAGTCCTAAATCTTTTGGGATGATGTCATTTTAGTCTTAAATCTTTTTTTTTGTGTCAATTGAGTTCTAAATCTTTTGTTTTGGTGCCAATTCAATCCTTCCAGTATAACTTTGGCGGATTTTTTGCTAATGTAAACACGGGGTGGCTAGTGACTAGTCACTTAGAACCAGCGTGAACAAATTTTAATAATATTTTAATATTTTTTTTGAATTTTTTCTTTTCTATTTTTCCTTCTCCTCTTCCTCTAGCCGGGTCGGAGGAGTGACGACCGGTCGAGGCCCGAGGCAGCCGGGCCGAGGTCGACCTCGCCTAGTCACCGGTGAGGCTCGACCTTATCGACGGTTGGGCAAGGCACAACCTTGCTAGATTTGGCGAGGACTCACCTCGCCCGGTGGCCGACAAGGCTCGCCCAAGGCGGGCGAGGTCAACCTTTGCCACCGGGGCTCGTGTCGGCCCTCGACAACCGAATGGATGAAGAGAAGGAAAAGAAAAAATATATATTAAAATATTATTAAAATTGTCCACGACTCCGCTCAAAGGTGGCTAGCCGGCATCCACGTCAAGAAAATTCGGGCCAAAGTTAGCCGGAAGGACTGAATTAGCATCAAAACAAAAGGTTTAGGACTTAATTAGCACCAAAAAAAGGTTTAGGACTTCTGCAACACGTTCCCCCCCCCTTTTGCCATTGATGTGTGGCGGTAGGATCTAGACCAGGGGCAACCTCTTTTCCTCCTCCCGGTCCGAATCCGGAAGAGAAAGCTAATCCTAGTAACTTGTCATTCAAGCAATGTTCAGCCATGAAACTTTGGAGTTCCTCTCAACAGGGAGCAACTCAAAACTATAGCTGAAACTTGAGAATCAACACGGACATGGTCAGGCACTTCGCAGCAAAGACTATGTGAGTAATGTGTCCAATTAATGTTAACTGGGAGGGAATGGGGCTTTGTTATAATGCCGTTCAATGGTAAAATTCCATTCTATCTACTCTTTTTTTTCTTTTGCCTTGTGGCGACCCTCTTGACGTGAAAGTTGAGAGAGCTAATGGATTGCTAGGCGGGCGCAAATAGTCCTCATGTGAGGCAGCACTAACACTTCCCATGGATTCTTCCGAGCCCCAGCGACAATGACTTAGATTTTCGTCTATTATCAATTGAACAAGACCAGAATTGCCACTAACCTTTAACCAAGCCAGTTTGAAGCCTAGGAGAGCGTGAGAGCTCAATTAACCTCTACGGTCCAGACCATTGGACACAGGGACTTAAATACGTTATGGTGAACAAACTACCATAAATTGCTACCTTTTTTCTTTTCGTAAAAGCTAATTTCATGCAATCTTTTTCGATTTTTATTCCTAAACATGCAAATCCATCAGGCCAGAGTTAAGTGCGCAAACAGTAAAAATCACTTCGTAATAATAAACATATAGTTAAAGCAAATGTGCAAAAACTTGATCCATATTGGACAATATTAATATAAAGCCTTGATTTTACACTCCAGGACCAATCTATGTGTCCTGCAACATTAATACAATCCCTTTTTTTCATGAGCCCACGATTTATTGATCTAAATCAAGCCCTCGGATGAGTCCTCCGGGGCCAAAAATTTAGGTATGAACATCCCTCTATAAATTTTGTCGATGGCACAAAACCAGTGAGCGACCTGCTACAAGCTCAAACACTAGGGTTCAAAAAGCCACCAGTTATGACACAAGGCTTTGTACCCATCCAATGCAATCTGCCTAGCGACAGTAGAGACATCAACTAATCTTCCCTGTATAGAACTTTTGACCTTTGAGACAATTAGATCAACACTACTATCTCAAAGTATGAAGCATTGGCATCATTAATTGGATTAAGACGGGTAACAGAGGTCTATATGATAAATTTCACAGAGCAACTTGGGAGACCATGGCCATTCAACAAGAATCCACATAACTTTGGATTAATGCACTCTGCATCACAAATCATAAAGAAGGAGAGGAAAAAGTTCCTCAACCATATCAGTAGCATGATGCGAAGCCTGATAGTGGTTTGGAATTCTAATTGAAGGTGCACACATTAGAAAACTTCTAGTAGAGACCGAAAAAGGGGAAAAGCAAAAGGCATTGGAATCGAAATCACCCAGTTCACTTCCTCAGCAACTCACGAACCAATTCAACAGGCATGCTTCGCAAGCCAACACTCATAATAATAGATTGGCGCGAGTGCAACCCATAGTCCCGCCATAGTTAAGACAATCTTCTCTTCTTGTTTGAAGTTGATTTGCTTTCCCCTACATCTGTTTCACAGTCACTATCTTCTTCAGTGGTGTCTATTGAGTTGTCTTCTTCTGAGCAGTACCTGCATTTATCCATGAAAGGTGTTACAGATCCATGTCTGACTACTATGTCCATCAGCTGCATTGAACATGAAAAAAGAAGAAGACAATCCAGCAAAACCATCGAGCTAAACCCAATCAGTTGGATGAATAAGCAAAGCGGTTACTTGAATCTATCAAATGATAACAATTAAACTATGACATCCGGAGTTTCTCCCAAGAGGTCATCACGGAGTTTCTCCCAAGAGGTCATCACATCTACCACAATACACTGGATTCAATGGGAGGCTGCATATCACAAATGGAAAAGAGACATCCCGTGATTTGTCCGACTTCCTTTTAATTTTACAAAAAAGAAAATATATTATGGTTTATGGTTCATATCATCTATATGACTGAAAAAGAAGAATTTACAGATTGATTGGATTTGTCAATCTATCTATAAATACATAACAAGGGATAGCAGGCACGAAAGACAACTTTCCTGTGAGCACAGCCATTAAGGTAGAAGAAAAAGAAACACGAATAAGAAATGCAGTTAAAGATGTTAATCTTATTTCCCTGAACTAGTGTCGCCCAAAGCAATCCACAAGTTCGAAATTTCAGAGTGATTGCAAAATAACTACATGAACCTTCTTTAAACAAGAAAGGCCATAAACTACCTCTAGGATATTCTTTTCCCGGGCCTTAGATGTAAAAAAGCAGAGAGACCAATTTCATGTTTAATCTGTAAGACTACATTAGGTAATTAGCTGTTCTTTATACCACTCTCCAGTGGAACATGCCAACTTAGATGTGACAGAAGTTAGAACAGGATAATGTAACAGCAGATGACACCCTGTTGTTCGAAGGTTTAAGCACTGATGGATCAACCACATTTACCATCTCAGCGTCATGACTTGAATCCAAACAGCATTTTTCATACATGTCTCACCCTGATTAGTGCTTGCCTAGTTTCAACAGGTTGAGAAATATGTGTAGATTTAGGTCGCCAAACAGCATTCCAAGCCTTGTGAATTATTTAATCAATGTCAAATTTTCTTCTTTCTACAAACGTCAACATCATGCCCAATCTCATTTCATCTCTTACAAGTGATAGGCTTCCATAAATACTCAGGTTTAACTCAAAGGAAGTGCCCTCCTCAAGAACAACAGGAACTGAATCAACCAACAGGGAAACAAGAGGAACCTTTACACATATTCTAACAAAATCCAATGTCTACATCAATTGTGTGTTTTCACCCATATACAAAGTAATACTTACTGCACTGCCAGTATAGCTTAGAGCTTCATTTGTCATTAGTTGCAATCTGTAAACCCAAAGTTTAATGCAAACTGGAACAGAACTCATCTTCTCACATTAAAGATCGAACTGCCATCAACGAAGAACTAAGGTTTGGTGATTAATGTGCCATGGACCACCAGCCTAAACCCAATCACAAGAACTGGAATCAGGGAATTTAAAGATAAACAAGTCACTATTCCATCTATGCCCATCAATCGAACCATTTGTTCCCCTAACATAATTGCAGTAGCTCGAATATGACTCAGGTTTGCCAACAATTTGATCAAACAAACAGTTGTACCGAAGAGCCTAACCATCAACCACAATTTGCTGAGAAACTTTAACAGTAACAAACAACATTAATTGATAAGTACAGGCTCATGGTTACACAATTGAGGAGAGGTTGAACTGGAAACATCAGACAGCAGTCCATTCATCAGGGTCGACTAATCAAGAATCCCCATAATACCAACATCATCCATCCAGACATTCTCCCAAAGTTCTAACCTATATAACCGGCTGTGAAACAGGTATAGCATGGGGAAAACAACCGTATAGAAGGATTTCCGATAACCAAATGTATCGGCACCGAGGGTTCAGCAATTTCATCCTCATATCCCTCCAGCTAAACCAGAATGGAACTGGAAAGGATTCAGTAACCGATGAACAGACCAACCATCTAATCTCAAGTAGAAGGATTTAACATTGTTAATTCGGGTAGAATCAATCGATTCGGGACAGAGAACATGCATTTGCAGGAATCGAAGTGGAAAACACGAGGAGCGAAGCTCCGGACAACCAAAAAAAAACAATGGCAGCCGCTGTTCCTCTGGACCCGTCGGAATCCAAACACTAAAAGCGAGGAAACACAGTAAAGTTCAAGCGAGAGAGAGGGAGAGAGATTGTACAAGTTGTCTTCTTCCAGTCTCTCTCAATTTGTTTTCAATCAGCTGATGGTGTTGGAGCACGACCCTCATATCATCCTCCTGCTGCGCGCATACTAGACGGAATCCGCACTTTTTTATGCTTGCTTCCGATGGTCTGAGGCGAACTCGGAATTGGCTCCATTCGTCTCGCAGATGCTTCTCCACTTCATACAGCTGACGGCGTGGGAAATATTGAAGCCACACATTATCGGATTCCAACGAATAAAAGAATGTCGTTTCCCAAACCACCCTTTGACCATTAACAAATATTTGGATCTTGCATGACGCATCGACCACTTTTCCTTCCTCCAGGCCAAGAACAATGCAGAGCGCTAGTCCCAAGAACTTGTCATACAAGTCCTGGGGGATCAGGAAAGATATGGAATCCTCTTTACAGTGGAGAAACCACTCTGGCATTTCTCCTCCAATTAGGCGTGACGTCGACCGCCCCATCTTCGGGAGTCCCTGTCATACAGATGGTACGCATATCAAGTGTTTTTGAGAGAGAGCGAGAGAGAGAGAGAGAGAGAGAGAGAGAGAGAGAGAGAGAGAGAGAGAGAGAGAGAGTCTGACCTCGAGTAATGGCACATCACCCATCTTGACCCCTCTGCGTAATAATTCACAGCATGACGACAAGTCAACTTTAAGGAAGCCGGAGGAGAGACTCGACAAATTTGGGAGTTTCTGCAGAGATTTGCAACCATTTGCTCTTAGGGTACGCATATTTGATGGAAGCTGAGGAATCTCTTGTAGTTGCAGGCATTGCTCCACAACCAACTCTTTCAAATCATTGTATTTGCTGATGCATGTCGGTAGATGAGTAAACTTGTTGTTTGAAAGATATAGGATTTTCAATTTGGGAAAACTCTCAAGGAAGTCTACTTCGATAGATTGCAGCCATCAAGATCTAGATGGTATAGATTTGGGACTCTTAAATGGCCATCGCGGTCAGTTGAATCCTCCAAGTTCTTTGGAAACATAACCAAATTTGAGCAGCCTTGAAGACCTAGAAACTCGAGATTGTGCAACTTATAAATGCTCGAAGGAAGCCTTGTGAGGTTTTTGCACCATTCTAAATATATATATTTCACAGAGACAAGATTTTCAATTGATGCGGGGAGTTCTTTAATAGCCATCCTTTGCAGATAAATATGTTCTAGATGTTCCATCTTTCCTAGAATATCGGGGAGCTTCTCGAGTTTAGAGCAACCAGCGAGACTAAGGTGTCCAAGAGATTTTTGTCTTGAGTTTCTTGAAAGACACTAAGATTAGAGCACGATGTTAGTGACAAGAGCCTTAACTTGTCAAGGTATCCGACGGATTGGTGAACCTCCACCAAGCTTTTGCGAGAATCGAGATTCAAGCTCTCCAAATTTGGAGCCATTGAAAGGTCAGGAACACTAGCAAGGGACTCGCATCCCGAGAAATTTATGGACTTCAACCGTTTAAAATTCTGCAAAAACATAACAGCGCAATCTTTAAGTTCTGCAAATACTTATAGCTATAAAAGGAAAGCTAATCATCACGGGGCTTACCATAAGCTTGCCTCCCAACTCTTTGATAGGACTTCCCGAGACATCAATTGCAACAAGTTTCTTTAGGCCAGGGCCAAATTCTAGATCCGGTGCATTGGCCCATTTAAGCCATCTTAGCTCATTAGGGAGACGTACAGGACCTTGTGAAGAGATATGCACTTCAGGCAAAATGAGCATTCTCAACCTTTTTTCGTGTTCGTGAAAGCATGAGGACTAATAGTTATATCTTTGGTTGAGGCGAGTCCAATACTATGGCCTTTCTTTGCATTCGTTCCTATACATAACAGAGCAAATTCAATGGTCACAGAAAATTTCCGTCGAGATTTACATTGACTGTACAAATTAGAGTAATATAAAAACTAAGATGTAGCAACATCGACATAAAACAACTTTTACCGTATCTTCACATAGAATGTCTAGAACATCTTCAAAAGTCCATAATCTCTGCGTTTCCGGGATCATCGGGACATTCACGATTAACAATATCCTTACCCATTGACTGAACCAAATCGTGCATTTGCGGTACCCATGCTCATATGTTATCAAGGACCTCTCCACAAGAATTTCTATTCCTATAGTTGTGTCAAAATCACAGCTGTCAAGAATTTCCTTGATCTCTTCTATTCTTTTCCCCTTAAAAGAAACAAGCAATATCAAGGAAAATTTCCCTCTCATTATCCTCCAATCCATCCGAGCTTGTCTTGAGAACTCGATTGACAGTTTGGTCAGGACTTTTGGAGATTTTATGCAGTGCACTTTCCCATGCAAGTTCCTTTCTTCCACGTAAGAATGAGCCCAACACTTCGAGGGCTAACGGAAGGCCGTTTGCATAACGCAGTGCTCTATCTATGAGATCCCTCCTTATTTCAACTTTCTTGCTATTTGTAAAGGCATACCGACCGAAAAGGTCTAGTGCTTCATTGTCATCTAAAGTCTTCACTTTGTACACAAAATTTACGCCATGAGAATTTAGCAAATGTTTATCTCTTGATGTAACAATAATTCTACTTCCTCTGCCAAACCAATGGCCTTCTCCAGCTAATGCATTCAGTTGATCCAACTGGTCAACATCATCAAGAACTAAGAGAACCTTTTTGCAACAAAGTCTTTCCCGTATCAAATTAATTCCTCCGTCGACACTATATACCGTTAAATGTCCATGAAATAAGATCTCAGATAGAAGTTTTTCTTGCAACGCAACAAGACCATTGCCTTTGCCTGAACTTTCTCTAACTCGCGCTAAAAAGCTAGAACCCTGGAATTGTCTCTCAATAGCATTATATAAGGCTTTTGCAATCGTTGTCTTCCCTATGCCTCCAAGTCCCCATAGACCTATCATGAGAACATCATTATCACCCGACTCTTTTTGTGACAACGATATCAGTGTTTGAACTTGAGAATCTATTCCGACTGGATACTTAGCGACATGTAAGGGTGTACGCTCTAGATGAATGGATAATTCCTTCATGATGCATTGTATGAGCTCCGCTTCATCCCTAATAAGCACCCAAAAGAAAGATAAACATGTTTTAGCATGTCCGAGCAATGGCAGGAATTTGAACTCTAACGTCACAAGGAAAATCTCGCCAAAAGATTAGCTAAAAATGAGATGAAAAGAAATAACACATTCGGGTAAACCTGCGCCAAGATCTGCACAAGGAAAAACTATAAAGAACCTGAGCCTAAAGATAATGACGACTCGGGTACTATGAACCACACTTTTAATCTAAGACAACTTTCCCATTATCTAGACAGAAAGAATCGAATTCAAAGAATTTGCTAGCTTGCAGTTTTGGTTATTCGACTTTTTTGTCGACTGTCTAGTATATTTCCGCTTTGTATCTTCAATCGAAAGATCAATTTGACAATATCTATCAGTTTCTAAGTGGCAGTGTATCTTTTCTGTTCTTGGGTGATTGAATTAATTATATAGAATCTCTAATTAGCTTCTAAATTCAACGTTTAGGGGCATGAAAGATGTTGATGTCTCGAATTTTTGGCAAGAGCAAATATTTGCAAAGGTTTGTGAAAGGTTTGGGACCCCGGAGGATCAGTTGGACAATACAAGGCGTCGTGGCAGACTTGGGGGAGCCTGGTCTGGAGACCAGGCCAGACTGCCAAACAATGGCCTGGAATGGCTATTGGCCTTGCACCAGGCCAGACAAGGCGGGCGATCGCCCCCCGGCGGGCGCTAGCGAAGGCCGGAGACGATGGCTCAAATGAGGCGACGGTGAACGCGCCGTGGTGGTTGGGCTGCAGGTCTATGCAGGCCGAGAGATGAGTTTTTGGTTGGATCTCTGGTGGGCACCGGGAGACAGATCCGACAATCCGTCAGATGGGTACAGTACATGTGTCCAGGGGCGTGGGCACGATAGCGCACACCCTTCTAATTCATGCATGCAACTAGTAAGGGGAGGGTAAAAAACAAGATAAAAACGAAGCATGAGATTGAGACCAGTTAAAAGAGATATCATAGCATTTATCAAAAGGAAAAACATGCTTACCCCTCATGGAAATCCCACCCAGATAAGCTACCCGCGTCGAAGAGAGCCTTCTCCCATTTCTTCACTTTCTCAGAATCCTTCCCGAACTTGGACTCATGCTTATCCATAGCTTCTTTGTAACTCTCTCTTGGTGTTCTCACTTCCCTGGGTTCCACTTTGTAAAACACGGGAAAGACCTTGAGGTCTCTTTGTTCCTTGCACTCCATAATTCTGGCCAACTCTTCCAAGCACCATGGCGAGGAAGCATAGTCCTTGGAGAAAACGATGATCGCGGCACGCGACTCCTCGATCGCCTTCATAAGCGCCGGCGATATCTGCTCTCCTTTCTGGAGTTCATCACTATCCCTGAAAGTGTGTATTCCTTTCTGGTCCAGAGCCGCATAAAGATGGCTGAGGAATTCGTTGCGGACGTCCGTGCCTCTGAAGCTCAGAAACACGTGGTAATTTCTTTTCAGATTAGAAGAAGAAGCAGCCATCGAAAGAGATGATGGTGGTTGACGTGCTTCCGCAGGATGTTTGCTAGGGGTGTAAACGGTTTGGTTCGGTTCGATTCTCTTGAAAAACCGAACCGTTAGAGGTGCACCCTTGAACCGAACTGAATCTCGCTCGAACCAAATATGAACCGAACCGAAAAACCAGTCCGGTTCGGTTCGGTTTTCGGTTTCTTCTTCTTCTTTTTTTTTTTGTTTTGCTTTTTATTCACAGCTTGGTTTTCGGTTTTTCCTTCTTTTTTTTTTTGTTTTCAGCACAAACAAACACGACCAGACCAAACCAAACTGATATGGTTTGAGAAGGGCCAAGAAAGGAGCTGCAAATCTCGAATGCTGTTCTTGCAAAGCTCGCTGCAAACAAAAGAAAAGAAAAGCTCAACAAATGAACCGAATCAAGCATTAGAAATGCCCAGCGAAGCGACCGTTTCTAATAGGAATTAAATACAGAGAGCCATCACCCAACTTGGAAACAAATCCATTTATCCGAGGACGCTCAAGCAAGTCCACGGCACAAGAGCCACCATCAACCCGCAAGCCAAGCATTACATAAACTCATCCACAGTACCCAGAAGACACAACCGGCTAAACCCCCGACTCCAACCTAGGACTGCGAGCAGAGGAGCAACGCAGCAAACCCTCGCGATCAAAGAGTCGGGAGAAATGTCGAAAACGGGAACCTCTCGCAAGACCCCAGAAGAATTATCGGCTCGATCAACAGAACCATTTTCGGTATCGAACCATTTTCGTATGCTACGGGAACCCGACCACACGGAGCGAGCAGATCTAGACTCGAGCGTGCGAGAGAGAAGAAGAGCAGCGACCGGAAGCGCAGAAATGAGCGCAGACCTGCTGCGAGGAGGCGGGGGAGAGAGAGAGAGGGACAGAGAGCACTCACCGAGAATGGAGGTCTTCTTCCTCGTTGAAAGGGTCGGGATCGTGGGCGGCGATTTATCGTTAGCAGTAGAAAGAGAGGGGTTGCCAGTTCTTCAGAGAGCGATTGATGGTCGTGAGGTGGAGACAGTTCGTGGAGGCGTATGTTATATCTCCATGAACGCGGTCGACGGTGCATTTGCTGGGAAGGAGCAGTGATTAGGGCCAGCCATGGAGGCGTATGTCATCTCCATGAACGCGGTCGACGGTGCATTTGCTGGGAAGGAGCAGTGATTGGGGCCAGGCTGGCCAGCCAATGGGGCTGCTCCGTACATCTTCTTTTTTTTAACCTTTTTTGTTTTGTCCTTTTCCCTGTTTCTCTCCTCTTTCCCGGGGTAGAATTGGACTTCTTTTCAGGAAATTTCGGTGAAAAGCTAGAATGGTGGTGATTTTGTTGGGACGAGTTTTGTTGCGATTCGAATGCCAAGTGAGTCTATGCAGCACCTATTAAAACATACGTTTCGAGATTAAACCCATTAAACAATACTTGATCAATAAACTAGGCTAATCGATCTCGTGATTTTGTGGGACTTCTTCTTGATCCAAAGCGATTTGCACATTAGGGGCGTGCAATGAAATTGAAACCACCGAACCGGGAAGGAAACCGACGTTCTCATGGGGACCCCGGTCAGATTTCCGATTCCAATTTACAAGCACCGTTCGGTTCCCAGTTCTAGGCATGAAATCGTCCATCTGCCCTTTTGGACCGGGCTGGTAAAATATATATATAATTTTTAAGAAAATTTCCCAACCAAAAAAAAAAAAGAAAAAATCTTAAGAGATATCTAGAGCTAAAATCAAATTACTTCAATATAGATTCGTGCATGTTGACCTTCATCATGCATGTGAGAATACACAGCCACGCCTCTGGCCATTCATTGCTTCCCTCTCTCACTCTCGATCACCTCTATTTACGTGAAATTTAATGGGATCGGTTTCATGAACCCATTCAGAATCGAACCAAACCACCCTAGGTGGATCTTCGGAATCAATGAGTAGTTTTCGATTCTAATTTTTTGGAAAAAGGTCATTAATGGCGATTTCCAATTTTACGGTGAAAATTGCTCATCTGAATCATGCTGACCGCTGCTGCTTGCACATGGTTGCGTTTATGTTCAGCCGCAATTGCGCATAGAAGAAGATTGCGCATGGATTTCATTTTGCATTTATTTCTCTGCATGCGTAGAAGACAAAGAAAGCAGCAGCGAGAAAAATGTTTTATTCACTCGCTATCCTTGCCACTGTACGCAGCAGTAACTGGAGTCAGAGAAGAGATTTGCTCAGCCAGCAAATATGGAAATCCCACTGCCTAATATTTTCTCGAATTGAAGGAGCCCCCAAATGATTATGATGGAGGGAGCCACAGGCTACGTTCGTCTTTCATGGACTGTCTTCATCTGCTGACATACTATAATAAATGTGGAGATTCTTTAGACAATAAATATAACATATGAAGGGGCCCTTGCCCTTGGTTGGGTACAGAAGGGTCAGAGAGGACGAGAGGATGTGTGATTCCTTGAGCGAGACTTCACTAAAAATTATGAGGGTGAACGTTGGTGAGTTATTAGACGGAATTAAAAGCGGAAAATACCGAGAAAGTGTTTGAATGCTCAAATAATTCTAATCTCTATTGTGTCACTTGTTTCTATAGTTGAATTAATGCTGCTTTCTCTTACATTGGCGTAGGTTTTGATATTCCGACCGAATCACGTTAATTGAGTCAATTTCCTTTCTTTCCTTCTAACTATTTTGTCGATCTACTTCTTGGCTCTAGTCTGGAGATGTTTGAAAGGTTCATGTGTAGTTTGGTAAATTTGTAATTATGGTGGGGTGTGTTTAGCACCATCTGGATACTAGAGTTTGTTTGTTGGATAAAAAAGATGTGTTGAATCCTTCGTTATTGGATAAATTATCACCTAAGTAAACCAATTCCTATAATTACGGCAACTTTATATTGACCAAATTAAGAACCATCCGCTAATTAAGGACTACAACAGCGCGTGACCCCTTTCACATGAAAGAAGTTTCCATATGATTTCTAATGGCTATTAAAAAACACTAAAAATATATGCATGATTTGAACACACTTGGATCGAACATCATGATAAATTATTATAGGTTATAGGTTACTGCTGCTAATGTGAAATTATTATACATGAGTGTAATATATATACTAAACTGAATTTTGGCACTGAATATAATGGGTTCAATGTGCATCTCGCTGATCATGGCCTAGCCAACATATTAGATACCCGAATTACTTGCTCGTCGCAGGTCGATGCTGCATTCATTTATCGTCTTTGGTAATTATTCATCCATCGCGTGATGTTTGTACTCGTTTGTGGAATTTGTGGTTCATCTTAATCATTTCATAGCCACGGTACTCCAACTTTTCCAAAACCTAATGAATATATTTGGGCCCATTCCACCACTATTTGTGTACCTCTTCCAATTCCATGTGGGGCTATTGACAATTGCGGAGCATTTGTTTTTTAATTTGCCAAATTTTTTAATCATTTACAAACATTTATTTGCATTTCTGAGGAGCATTTTAGATTTACTAACTTTTAAAGGATATTACCATATATGGCAAAAAAAAAAGAGAGCCAAAGACCCACTTTTTTAATTCGTGTTTAGTGGGCCGAGTTGTATGTAGATTTATTAAAGTTTTAAAAACATGTAGCTATGGATTTAAGTAGAAAAGCCTAATTTTTGTAACAGGTCCGTAACATACTCATTTTCAACCCATACTACTCAAAATTCAGATAACCCATGCACGAATGTTGCTATGCCTAAGCAGTTCTACTGAACCCTCCTTCTCCTTCTCTCTCTCTTTCTCCCGTCTTGCATAGAAAATGAGTGTCTCGATGAAGTGCTCATTGCCTTTGCAGCTTTTGACGAGGAGTCACCGAGCTTCTGAGATGAACCTTCATTGCATTTTCGTTTCGGTGATTGGGACATGAGTCCGTTGAATTTAACTTTTCATAAATATTGTGCCTATTTTGTTATTCTGTTGATAAGAAATTCAGTTAAACAACTGAAAACGTGTTTGATTAGGATTCTTTGGAATTTCTTTGCATTTCATTAGACATGGCCTTCTAGGAGAAAATATTGGGTGCTACTTGAGTGCCGCATGAGGCTTTATGCAAATCCACTCACCGATTGTCGTGTGTGCAGACTCGGACCAATTTATTTTCTTTTTATTTAAGATGTAAATGTTAGGTGAAATTCACTGTGCACAAAGTCATCTGGACCCAAAGATGAAGCTGCTATATAGTACGTGAAAGGGTCCCGCATTTGACTTCATAAAAAATCAAGAAAAGATTAAATTTCTTGAGAAACTTCAAATAAGGATCTATAGCGAAACCCTTTTCTCGAACGAGATCCTAGAGGGTACTCACACGCCACTTTCCAAAACATCCTCTTCCTCTTCTTCAAATCCCTAAATCCAAACTCCGAAGAAAAAGTCATAAAAACGACTCAGCCGGAATTCATTTGTATTTGAATGAGTTTTGATCTCTAGGACTTGGTTTCAGGTCATTTAGATTCATGGATGGGGTTCGTAGACCTTTCATCATCCATATAATAGTTTAATTATCATGAGTATCTTATACTATAATTGACATCAAAATTGTTATATTGTTCAATTTCCGCAATAGTCTTTTAAGGTACGATGTCTTCATATAATGTCAATGAAAATGCTTGGGGCGGACCGGAACTTCAAAACAAATTATGCAATTGGGCAAACATGTTTCTATGAAGATGTCCGAATTGACGAGAAACAAACGCAAGCTCTATAGGTATTACAATGGCATATGACTCTACTTATCTTAGAATTGTTACGTATGTTTCCGGACAACTAAGTGAAAAATTTCATGTTTCATCTTTAGAAGTGCGATTTTTACATAACTCTGAGCATCGTCGATCTTGAAAAGGTTTTAAATTATATAACTTATAACAAAATGAATGAAACTAACAAAGCCAGATCCCCTCGACGTCTGGAAAGCGCAATGAATAAAACTAATCGCTAATCACCATGTGACCCTCCATTGTGAAGTCATCTCATTTGGCCATTACTAGCCATGGGACATTGACAAGAATCTGATGAGCCCGCAAAATAAATAGTATCACATATCTAATCTCGTCTTGATAAATCATCAAACAAGATTTTAATTTATAGTACCGAACTCATAACAATTGTTTATGGCCTGTTATACTTTAACATCGACTACTTTTGCAATGCGAACAAACAATTTGCGAGCCACTTTGAGGCCTAAACTGCAAAAACAGGGTTTTCGCAGCCAACTTCGAAGGGGAAAATTGTCCAAAAGTTATAAACCTATTATGCAGAGGCCAATTTAATCCTAAACATTTCAATTATGCCGATTTAGTCCTAAACCTTTTAACAATTTTCCAAAAACCTTTCAATTATACCAATTTAGTTTTAAGCATTTTGATAATTTGCCAATTTAATCATATATTTTTGATAATTTGTCAATGTAATCTTTTCGGCCAAATATCTAAATAATAGATTTATGACTAAATTGGTAAATCATCAAAAGGTTTAGAGCTAAATTGACACAATTGAAAGGTTTCGGACTAAATTGACAAATCATCAAAAGGTTTAGGACTAAATTGATAGAATTAAAATATTTACAACTGAATCGGCTATCGCAGAATAAGTTTAAGATTTTTTGGGCAATTATCCCACTTCTGGAATGTCGTATTACCAAATCTAAAGAAACAGCCAATGAGAAGAGAACCCAATCCACATATGCCCGGCCCTTCTCCGTCCCTCATCTTGAAATATTAACCTGAATCTCAACGCAATCAATAGATCAAACTAATTTTTCATGAAAAAATGAAGTAATGTTTCTTAGAAATCAAGAGCCTCTCACATGGCTAACAAGGTCAGATCGCAAGTTGGAATAGCTAACGAACCAAAGGCCCTAAAAACAAGAGGCCTCACCCCATAACTCATGAGAATCGCGCCCGCTCTATTTCGTGAACAACGATGACAAGGGTGCATCGTGGGAACACAAGAAATGGTCACGAAAAGCATGTCATGCAATCTTACTGCAAATAGCTCTCGCAAATGACAACCCATCACAGATACGATCGCAAACAACATCCTACGAACGATTTTAATGAATTTTTCTTTTGGAGTTTGGATTTAGGGATTTGAAGAAAGAGAGAGAGAGATGGAATCAAAATGTAATTGTGGATTGTGGAAAGGAAAAAGAATTTTGAAATGTTTTCATGATTGTTTTATGAAGCTAGATGTGAGGCCCATTCGTGCAGTGTGTGGCAGCTTCTTCGTTCGGTTCAACCAGTTTTGTGCAAAGTGGATCCTCCTTAGCATTTACATCTTAAATGTCAAAAAAATAAAATAAAAATGAGTAGGCCTACGCACACACACATGGCAACTGATGAGTGGATTTGCGCAATTCCTTGTAACTCTCAAGAAATACCCAATTTTTTTTCGTCTAATGGTATTGATGCAACCTTGGCATTACGGACCAACTTTTTTTTTCTTGCCGAAGTCTTTGAACTTATAATTCATTCTGGGGCTAATTCTTGTGTATTTTCCAGTTTTAAGATGGATTCCATTGAGAAAATTATTGAGCAAATTTGTACAGTATTCAGATTATTTTGTTAATTTATTTCCGTCCAATATTATTATTATCTATGACTCATACTTAATGACTGTCTTCTTCTTTAATTAGTGCTCATCACAACACATGCATAATTATCTAATTTTTTTGTGACAAATGATTAAGGGACAATCATTAATTCAGTGTGAGAATAACAGCATGTTATGGACCATAAAAAATAAACAATAAATACTTATAAATTGTTGTGGGGTTTACTCTTTCGAGAATTTGTGACTCACGACATCCTTTTTTTTTTTTTGGTAAGGTACTCACGACATCCTTTATTCTTACAGTAACCTAATAACTGTTATACTAGCAAAGCCCTTTTTTATAAGCTTTTCACCTTTTAAGTTTTCTTACCAATTTTTGATTTATTTACTAACATCATTTTATTTTGTTAATTCTATTTTTTAATTTGACATAAAATTCTCTCCGAATAGCCTACTCACGTGAAGAGCTGAGAGAGAGCATTAAATGAGTGAGTATAAATTTTAATTGATTGTATTAAATATGAATGTATTTTAGTAGTATGAATTTAGTTGAATATCAATTTGATTCGGATCGGACATAGGTCGGTAAAACTATGTTTCATAAAATTGGATTAATATAAGTAAAATGGATTAATTTGAATCGAATCTATTTTCGACCAACTCAAACCGAACTCAACTCACCCATTTATCAGATCTATTCACCACCACACCAACACTTCAATCACTCATTAATCATCAACCCTTCTTCGATGCCGATTGTCGACTCCACTGCTCCCACCAGCATTGCCTCCCCACCATGCTACCACAACCTCCATCACGGCCACCAGAATCATCAAGAACTAAAGTTTTCCTTTACGCTCCACTCTGGGCATTACGATTCGAAAGCTCTTGGATTTGACAATTTACAAAGAAGCTAAACAGTTAATAGACTGTGTTTTCCTTAGGCCTGACCAAAGTAAAAGTAAGACAATGATGGTGTCACTGTTGCATAGAACCACCATACGGCGGTCAAACTGATGGAAAGAGGAAACACCTTAGATAAATGGGATGAAATTGCAAAAAAGAGCATGTCCCTTCCCAAAAAAGTCCAAAAAGTTGCATAAAACAAGAAAAAAAGTTCACATAATATAGCACTTGCTACAATTATAACATAGAACAATCAAAGAGCCGATGTATTTCCAGCCAAGTGTACTTATCCATATCCTCAGCAGAATAAGCCAAGTACTGCAAGAAAAATAATCACATTACACAATCGTCAGTGCAGTTTAGTCAATCTTCACAAGAACCTCAAAACAAATGAGGAAGTCAATGCTCAAAGAGAAGAAAATATAACAAATGCAACGAATACAACAATACATCCCTTCTCAATCCTCAGACAGCGTTTGGTAAACTTTATAATAAAAGGACGGTAAAAATCAAAGCTAAAATTGCTACCGGTTTCTTTCTACTTATTCTTCCTAAGCGGTTTTGCGGGTAGCTGGTGCCTTTAAATCAACTCTTGCTGTTAAATCAGAAACTCTTTTTAATTTTAATCTAATCAAACTTTTGGATCTAAAGAACTATATAAAAGTACAAAGCTCATCTATGTTTCTGAAACTTTTTCTTCCCCCTCATTCACTCTCCTAATTCTGTCCGGTTCTAGCCCTTTAAAATCTTTGGGGTTTCATTGAGAGAGAACGGACAGGCGTGTCTGGTTAGTTGAGTTAGTTGAGTCGTCTCAATGAACCAACAGAACTATTCCAGGAAAACTGCCCACATTCATTCTAACTCTAAAACAACAAATTCCTAAGTGATTTGTCACCGCAAAACTCTTTCAGTTTCATCCTGATTTTCTTCCTCTCACTCATGCACACACATTGCTTCCTTCTATGCTCTCCACCCTAACGGAAAGAAAGAAAGGAGGGATTATCTAATTTGAAGCACTAAGACTTCCAGCACTTTTATTCTCTCTCTACACTTTCCATGCAGATTTATGCTCTTAGGGATCACTTTTATAGCAATCAAGAAGCCATGCACATTAAGGTTGCTCTCCCATGTAATTGTGGCTAACTCAAGTTTGTCACATCCTCTCCCTGATTCATTGGACTGTTTTCATTATAACTCCAATCTTATTTGCTATGTTTTGCAGCGGGTTGTCATCTCTCTACTTCTTGGGTGATTTTTAAGAATCGACTGCTTTCACATTATGTAGTCAGTATGTTGCATATGGCCCATAGACATGATTCCATTACCTTTATACACAATTCAACTGTTTGTGCACTTGCCTCCTCCTCTGACAAGAGAGAACTCTACTTATTTTGTTGAGTGACATATTATGACCATGCCATGATGTCCTTGTTACATATGGCACAATCAACCGTACTTCTCCTTAGATCATATGTCATAAAACGACACTGATCAAATAAATAAAGCCAAAAGTTTTCAGACTTTTAAAATCTTATTGCCTTTGGAAATTTAGTTCTCAAACCGATAATGACTTAATACTTCTCGATTCAGATGCAACTATCATTTTGTGGTCTCCATCCCTCCCTCCCTCCCTCCTCCCTCCCTCCCTCTCTCCCCCATAGTCATTGTAGAGCTTCTTTTCTCACCTTGGGGACTAATTCCCCAAATTTTTTAGATCCTAACCAAAAACTCAGTTACCTGATTATATTTCCTCAGTCAACACCATATTTCCACCCAATTAGCACAACACCAATAGTTTTCCCACCCACGCATCCTTCAACCCCGCAGCAAACAAGCCAAAGCCAGTGGAAGGAGAGCAAATTGGAACATCCCACAACTAGAGATTGCAAAGAACCTTGTCACCTTCAGGTAGCTTCATACTTAGGGAGTCAATGTGCTAGATTACTGTCAGTGATATTGCCTTAGGGTGTAACCCCAGCTAAGCTTAATTTCTGTTGATGCTCTAATGGTTGCCACTTTCATATTCATTGCCACGATTGTGGTTGTGGGGAATTTTCAGGATCAAGTGACAGGTCCAAAGTTTCTCAGTTAAGGGTCTGGATAAGAAAACTCAATCCAGACATGTTTTGGTCTGAAATGAAGATTCTTACTGTTAAAGCGGGCAAGAATGGTAGCAACTTTGGGTTTTAGCCACTTGAAATTGATAGATGCCCAAAAAAGTGCAGGTTTCTTTGCCTTGCATGGAGACATGGAACATTACTGCTGCACTTAAAGACTCTCGGCCGGACAAGAAAACTTGGTTGTTTCTTGGCATTTATGGGCCACCAAGACATACATTTACCAGATAATTTTGTAGAGAGATCAATAATGAGGTGAAAGTGTTTGGAAGAGACTCTGTGATAATAACATATATCTAATTCATGTTATGGAGTAATGGAATGAAAGGACGTTGAGAGGAAAGTAGCTCGACTGAGAGGTCTATAGGGATTTTGTCTTTGATATGGGACTTCTCAACTGGGGATTTTGCAGGGAATTCATTTACATGGAGTAACATGAGAGAGGAAAGGTAAAATCAGAGAATGGTTATCTTGTACATTTTCAATTATGTCCGTAAGACCATTTATATATATATATATATATATATATATATATATATATATATATATGAATGTGTTTGCTCAGTTTGAAATAAAGACCTGATTTAGATATTTAAGCTAATAGTTCTGCCATTAGTCATGACTGTAATTGCAAAAGGCACTGCATCATATCATTTGTGATCACATTACTCATATGATTGAATATACACTGCTTGACAAACATGAATTGCAAATAAAATATTAAACTTCAATGCATTGTTCATATGAAAGCTTACTTGAAGAATTACCTGGAAGTATTGCTCAGTTATCCATTCACAATACAATTCCTCACAGTTCCTCCTCCTGTTTTCCATCAATTCCAAGGAGCTTACTTAATTCACCACTTACATATGCTTCAACTGTATCTGCAATGATGACTAACAATAAGCTCAAATTCTTTGTTGGACCTGATATCAACAAAAAGCAATTTAGGAGGAACATAATCAGTTTACGATCGGAAACTCCAATGTGCTGGCCATTTATAAACACCTGGGGTACAGTATGCCTCCCCATTCTTTGACTTGAGACATCCTGAAATTTCCATCCATCATCTGTGGACACGAAGGAGCTCCTATCAATTACTCACAAGATATATTTTGACATATTCAACCACATTTCAGATACACCACTGCAGCATAAAGCATGATCTACGACTTTTCTGCCAAGAAAAGTTTTGGAGGAATGCAAGGTTGGACAAACCTACAGGTAGAAGAAAACTTTCCTGTGCGCGCAGCCATTACAACTACAGGTAGAAGAAAAAGAAACAAGAATAAAAAATGCAGTTAAAGATGTTAATCTTATTTCCCTCAGCTAGTGTTGCCCAAAGCAATTCACAAGTTCGAAATTTCAGCGTAATTGCAAAATAACCACATTAACCTTCTTTAAACGAGAAAGGCCATAAATTACCTCTAGCATGTTCTTTTCCCCGGGCCTTAGATTTAAAAAATAGAGGTATTTAATCCGTAAGACTACATTAGGTAATTAGCCGTTCTTTATACCACTCTCCAGTGGAACATGCCAAATTAGACATGACAGAAGTTAGAATAGGATAATGCAACAGGAGACGACACCCTGTTGTTCGAAGGTTTAAGCACTGCCGGATCAACCACATTTACCATCTCAGCGCCATTATTTGAATCCAAACAGCAGAAGGCGTTTTTCATACAAGTCTCACCCTGGTTAGTGCTTGCCTAGATGGATAACCTCCATAACCGGCTGCTAAACAGGTATAGCATGGGGGAAGACAACCGCGTAGATGGATTTCCGATGACCGAATGTATCGGCACCGAGGGTTCAGCAATTTCATCCTCAGATCCCTCCAGCTAAACCAGAATGGAACGGGAAAGGATTCAGTAACCGATGGACAGACGAACCCTCTAATCTCGAAGTGAAAAACACAGAAGAGCGAAGCTCCGGACCAACGCAAGAAAACCAATGGCAGCCGCTGTTCCTCTGGACCCGTCGGAATCCAAACGCTACAAAAGAGGAAACACAGTAAAGTTCAAGCGAGAGAGAGGGAGAGAGATTGTACGAGTTGTCTTCTTCCGAGACTCTTTCCAATTTGTTTTCAATCGGCTGATGGTGTTGGAGCATGACCCTCGTGTCATCCTCCTGCTGCTCGCATATTAGACGGAATCCGCACTTTTTTATGCTTGCTTCCGATGGTCTGAGGCAATCTTGGAATTGGCTCCGTTCGTCTCGCAGATGCTTCTCCACTTCATACAGCTGAGGGCGTGGGAAATATATAAGCCACACGTGATCGGATTCCAACGAATAAAAGGCATTCGATTCCCAAATCACCCTTCGGCCATTAACAAATATTTGGATCTCGCATGACGCATCGACCACTTTTCCTTCCTCCAGGCCAAGAACAACGCAGAGCCATGACCCATCAAAGGCCCGAGGCCGGCAAGGCCAACCTCGCCCAGTCGCCGGCGAGGCTCGACCTCGCCGGGCTCAACCTCGCCAACGGCTGGGCAAGGCACGACCGCGCCCGTCGACAAGGTCCCACCTTGCCAATGGCCAACAGGGCTTGCCCGAGACCAGTGAGGTCGACCTTGCTGGCCTCGGGGCTCTGGCCGGTCGGCCCTCCGACGACCGACTGGATGAATAGGAGAAGGAAAAAGAAAAAAAGAAAAATATTATTAAAATTGTCCACGCGTCAATTTCGGTGGCCTACGGGCCCGTCCGCGTCGAAGAAAATCCGCCAAAATTAGCCGGAAGGACTGAATTAGCATCAAAACAAAAATTTTAGAACTTAATTTGCACCAAAAAAGGTTTAGGACTTACGCAACACTTTTCACCCCCCTTTTTGCCATTAAGGCGTGGCGGTAGGATTTGGATCGAGGCAACCTCTTTTCCTCCTCCCAGTGCAAATCCGAACAGAAAGCTAATCCTAGTAACTTGTCATTCCAGCAATGTTCAGCCATGAAACTATGGAGTTCCTCTCAACAGGAAGCAACTCAAAACTGTAGCTGAAACTTAAGAATCAGCACGGACATGATCAAGCACTTTGGCAAAGACTATGTGAGTAATGTGTCCAATTAATGTTAACTGGGAGGGAATGGGGCTTTGTTATAATGCCGTTCAATGGTAAAATTCCATTCTATCTACTCTTTTTTTTCTTTTGCCTTGTGGCGACCCTCTTCACGTGAAAGTTGAGAGAGCTAATGGATTGCTAGGCGGGCGCAAATAGTCCTCATGTGAGGCAGCACTCACACTTCGCATGGATTCTTCCAAGCCCTAGTGACAACAACTTAGATTTTCGTCTATTATCAATCGAACAAGACCAGAATTGCCACTAACCTTTAACCAAGCCAGTTTGAAGCCTAGGAGAGCGTGAGAGCTCCATTAACCTCTACGGTCCAGACCATTGGGACACAGGGACTTAAATACGTTATGGTGAACAAACTACCATAAATTGCTACCTTTTTTCTTTTCGTAAAAGCTAATTTCATGCAATCTTTTTCGATTTTTATTCCTAAACATGCAAATCCGTCAGGCCAGGCTTAAGTGCGCAAACAGTAAAAATCACTTCGTAATAATAAACATATAGTTAAAGCAAATGTGCAAAAACTTGATCCATATTGGACAATATTAATATAAAGCCTTGATTTTACACTCCAGGACCAATCTATGTGTCCTGCAACATTAATACAATCCCTTTTTTCATGAGCCGTACGATTTATTGATCTAAATCAAGCCCTCGGATGAGTCCCCAGGACCAAAAATTTAGGTATGAACATCTCTCTATAAATTTTGTCGATGGCACAAAAACCAGTGAGCGACCTGCTACAAGCTCAAACGCTAGGGTTCAAAGAAGCCACCAGTTACGACACAAGGCTTTGTACCCATCCAATGCAATCTGCCTAGCAACAGTAGAGACATCAACTAATCTTCCCTGTATAGAACTTTTGACCTTTGAGACAATTAGATCAACACTACTATCTCAAAGTATGAAGCATTGGCATCATTAATTGGATTAAGACGGGTAACAGAGGTCTATATGATAAATTTCACAGAGCAACTTGGGAGACCATGGCCATTCAACAAGAATCCACATAACTTTGGATTAATGCACTCTGCATCACAAATCATAAAGGAGGAGAGGAAAAAGTTCCTCAACCATATCAGTAGCATGATGCGAAGCCTGATAGTGGTTTGGAATTCTAATTGAAGGTGCACACATTAGAAAACTTCTAGTAGAGACCGAAAAAGGGGAAAAGCAAAAGGCATTGGAATCGAAATCACCCAGTTCACTTCCTCAGCAACTCGCGAACCAATTCAACAGGCATGCTTCGCAAGCCAACACTCGTAATAGATTGGCGCGAGTGCAACCCATAGTCCCGCCATAGTTAAGACAATCTTCTCTTCTTGTTTGAAGTTGATTTGCTTTCCCCTACATCTGTTTCAGTTGCACTATCTTCTTCCGTGGTGTCTATTGAGTTGTCTTCTTCTGAGCAGTACCTGCATTTATCCATGAAAGGTGTTACAGATCCATGTTCGACTACTATGTCCATTAGCTGCATTGAACATGAAAAGAAGAAGACAATCCAGCAAAAGCATCGAGCTAAACCCAATCAGTTGGATGAATAAGCAAGCGGTTACTTGAATCTATTAAATGATAACAATTAAACTATGACATCCGGAGTTTCTCACAAGAGGTCATCACATCTACCACAATACACTGGATTCAATGGGAGGCTGCACATCACAAATGGAAAAGAAACATCCCGTGATTTGTCCGACTTCCTTTTAATTTTACAAAAAAGAAAATATATTCTGGTTTATGGTTCATATCATCTATATGACTGAAATAGAAGAATTTACAGATTGATTGGATTTGTCAATCTATCTATAAATACAAAACAAGGGATCTCAGGCACAAAAGACAACTTTCCTGTGAGCACAGCCATTACAACTACAGGTAGAAGAAAAAGAAACACGAATAAAAAATGCAGTTAAAGATGTTAATCTTATTTCCCTGAACTAGTGTCGCCCAAAGCAATCCACAAGTTCGAAATTTCACTGTAATTGCAAAATAACCACGTGAACCTTCTTTAAACAAGAAAGGCCATAAACTACCCCTAGCATGTTCTTTTCCCTGGGCCTTAGATTTAAAAAGCAGAGGGACCAATTTCATGTTTTATCTGTAAGACTACATTAGGTAATTAGCTGTTCTTTATACCACTCTCCAGCAGAACATGCCAACTTAGACGTGACAGAAGTTAGAACAGGATAATGTAACAGGAGATGACACCCTGTTGTTCGAAGGTTTAATCACTGCCGGATCAACCACATTTACCATCTCAGCGTCATGACTTGAATCCAAACAGCTCCTTTAGAATATATAGCAAGTCTGAAACAATATCATCTGTACAATAATTATAAATTTCTCAAACCTAAATCAAAGCATAATAAATTACCGGTTACAGCCAAGTCGAAGCTCCAAGTCAACTTCCTCCCGATTCTCATCTTGCCTCACTTCACTGGTGCGCTCCATGTTTGACGGGCCGATTCGTAGGCTAAGATTAGCATCCAATATAATGTCATCTCCTCTTTGCAAAGAGTGCAAGCTTTCAAGATAATTTTTAGGTTGAATCAACCACCTGGGAAACAAGAGGAACCTTTACACATATTCTAACAAAATCCAATGTCTACATCAATTGTGTGTTTTCACCCATATACAAAGTAATACTTATTGCTCTGCCAGTATAGCTTAGAGCTTCATTTGTCATTAGTTGCAATCTGTAAACCCAAAGTTTAATGCAAACTGGAACAGAACTCATCTTCTCAGATTAAAGATTGAACTGCCATCAACGAAGAACTAAGGTTTGGTGATTAATGTGCCAGGGACCACCAGCCTAAACCCAATCACAAGTACTCGCATCAGGGAATTTAAAGATAAACAAGTCACTATTCCATCTATGCCCATCAATCGAACCATTTGTTACCCATAACATAATTGCAGTAGCTCGAATATGACTCAGGTTTGCCTACAATTTGATCAAACAAACAGTTGCA
The DNA here is from genome assembly GCA_024733475.1 of Syzygium grande. Lineage (NCBI taxonomy): Eukaryota > Viridiplantae > Streptophyta > Magnoliopsida > Myrtales > Myrtaceae > Syzygium > Syzygium grande. Next base: position 16,362,609 of record JAMXDD010000008.1, on the reverse strand, counting down.
CCAAAGAGCCTAACCATCAACCACAATTTGCCGAGAAGCTTTAACAGTAACAAACAACATTAATTGATAAGTACAGGCTCATGGTTACACAATTGAGGAGAGAATGAACTAGAAACATCAGACAGCAGTCCATTCATCCCGGTCGACTAATCAAGAATCCCCACAGTACCAACATCATCCATCCAGACATTCTCCCAAAGTTCTAACCTCCATAACCGGCTGTGAAACAGGTATAGCATGGGGGAAAACAACCGCATAGAAGGATTTCCGATAACCGAATGTATCGGCGCCGAGGGTTCAGCAATTTCATTTCATCCTCAAATCCCTCCAGCTAAACCAGAATGGAACGGGAAAGGATTCAGTAACCGATGAACAGACCAACCCTCTAATCTCGAAGTAGAAGGATTTAACAGAGTTAATTCAGGTAGAATCAAATGATTCCGGGACAGAGAACATGCATTCGCAGGAATTGAAGTGGAAAACACGAAGAGCGAAGCTCCGGACAAGCAAAAAAACAATGGCAGCCGCTGTTCCTCTGGACTCGTCGGAATCCAAACACTAAAAACGAGGAAACACAGTAAAGTTCAAGCGAGAGAGAGGGAGAGAGATTGTACGAGTTGTCTTCTTCCGAGTCTCTCTCCAATTTGTTTTCAATCGGCTGATGGTGTTGGAGCACGACCCTCATATCATCCTCCTGCTGCGCGCATATTAGACGGAATCCGCACTTTTTTACGCTTGCTCCCGATGGTCTGAGGCAAATTTGGAATTGGCTCCGTTCGTCTCGCAGATGCTTCTCCGCTGCATACAGCTGACCGCGTGAGAAATATTTAAGCCACACAATATCGGATTCCAACGAATAAAAGTCATTCTCTTGCCTAATCACCCTTCGGCCATTAACAAATATTTGGATCTCGCAGTGCGCATCGACCACTTTTCCTTCCTCCAGGCCAAGAACAACACAGAGCGCTAGTCCCAAGAACTTGTCATACAAGTCCTGGGGGATCATGAAAGGTATGGAATCCTCTTTACAGTGGAGAAACCACTCTGGCATTTCTCCTCCAATTAGGCGAACGTCGACATGCCTCATCTTCGGGAGTCCCTGTCATACAAATGGTACGCATATCAAGTGTTTGCGTGCGAGCGCGCGCAGAGAGAGAGAGAGAGAGAGAGAGAGAGAGAGAGTCTGACCTCGAGTAATGGCACATCACCCATCTTGACCCCTTTGCGGAATAATTCACAACATGAAGGCAAGTCAACATCAAGGCAGTCGGAGGAGAGACTCGACAAATTTGGGAGTTTCTGCAGAGATTTGCAACCATTTGCTCTTAGGGTACGCATATTTGATGGAAGCTGAGGAATCTCTTGTAGTTGCTGGCATTGCTCCACAGCCAACTCTTCCAAATTATCGTATTTGTTGATGCATGTCGGTAGATGAGTAAACTTGTTGTTTGAAAGATATAGGATTTTCAATTTGGGAAAACTCTCAAGGAAGTCTACTTCTGATAGATTGCAGCCATCAAGATCTAGATGGTATAGATTTGGGACTCCTAAATGGCCATCGCGGTCAGTTGAATCCTCCAAGTTCTTTGGAAACATAACCAAATTTGAGCAGTCTTGAAGACCTAGAAACTCGAGATTGTGCAACTTATAAATGCTCGATGGAAGCCTTGTGAGGCTTTTGCAACATTCTAAATCTATCTTTTTCACAGAGACAAGATTTTCAATTGATGCAGGGAGTTCTTTAATAGCAGTCCTGTCCATATGAATATATTCTAGATGTTCCATCTTTCCCAGAATATTAGGGAACTTCTCGAGTTTAGAGCAACCAGCGAGACTAAGGTGTCGAAGAGATTTTGTCTTGAGTTTGTTAAGAAAGATACTAAGATTTGAGCACGATGCTAGTGACAAAAACCTTAACTTGTCAAGATATCCGACGGATTGGTGAACCTCCACCAAGCTTTCACAGTAATCGAGATTCAAGCTCTCCAGATTTGGAACCATTGAAAGGTAAGGAACACTAGCAAGGGACTCGCATCGCCAGAAATTTATGGACTTCAACCTTCTAAAATTCTGCAAAAACATAACAGCGCAATCATTAAGTTCTGCAAATACTCATAGCTATAAAAGGGAAAGCTAATCATCACAAGGGCTTACCATAAGCTTGCCTCCCAATTGTTTGATACGACCTCTCTGGATATCAATTGCAACAAGTTTCTTTGGACCAGGGCCAAATTCCAGATCCGGCGCATTGGCCCATTTAAGCCATCTTAGCTCGTTAGGGAGACGTACAGGTCCTTGTGAAGAGATATGCACTCCATGCAAAATGAGCAATCTCAACCTTTTCATGTTTGTGAAAGCATGAGGACTGATAGTTATCTCTTCCGGTTCGGGCGAGTCCAATACTATGGCCTTTACTGCATTCGTTCCCTATCCATAACATAGCAAATTCTATGGTCACAGAAAATTTCCGTTGAGATTTACATTAATTGTTCAAATTAGAGTAATATAAAAACTAAGATGTAGCAACATCGACATAAAACAACTTTTACCGTATCTTCGCATAGAATGTCTTGAACATCTTCAAAAGTCCATAATCTACTGCGTTTACCGGGATCATCGGGACATTCCTGATTAACAATATCCTTACCCATTGAGTGAACCAAATCATGCATTTGCAGGTACCCACGCTCATATGTTATCAAGGACCTCTCCACGAGAATTTCTATTCCTATAGTTGTGCCAAAATCACAGCTGTCAAGAATTTCCTTGATCTCTTCTATTCTTTTCCCCTTAAAGAAACAAGCAATATCAAGGAAAATTTCCTTCTCATTATCCTCCAATCCATCGAAGCTTGTCTTGAGAACTCGATTGACAGTTTGGTCGGGGACTTTTGGAGATTTTATGCAATGCACTTTCCCATGCAGGTTCCTTTCTTCCACATAAGAATGAGCCCAACACTTGAGGGCTAGCGGAAGTCCGTTAGCATAACGTAGTGCTCTATCTATGAGATCCCTCCTTATTTCAACTTTCTTGCTATTTGGAAAGGCATACCGACCCGAAAAGCTCTAGTGCTTTATTGTCATCTAAAGTCTTCACCATTACACAAAATTTATGCCATGAGAATTTAGCAAATGTTTATCTCTTGATGTAACAATAATTCTACTTCCTTTGCCAAACCAATTGCCTTCTCCAGCTAATGCATTCAGTTGATCCAACTGGTCAACATCATCAAGAACTAAGAGAACCTTTTTGCAACAAAGTCTTTCCCGTATCAAATTGATTCCTCTGTCGACTGTATTTACTGTTAAATGTCTAGGAGATAAGATCTCAGACAGAAGTTCTTCTTGCAACGCAACAAGACCATTGCCTTTGTCCGAACTTTCTCTAACTCGTGCTAAAAAGCTAGAACCCTGGAATTGTCTCTCAATAGCATTATATAAGGCTTTTGCAATCGTTGTCTTCCCTATGCCTCCAAGTCCCCATAGACCTATCATGAGAACATCATTATCACCTGACTCTTTTTGTGACAACAATATCAGTGTTTGAACTTGAGAATCTATTCCGACTGGATACTTAGCGACATGTAAGGGTGTACGCTCTAGATGAATGGATAATTCCTTCACGATGCACCGTAGGAGCTCCGCTTCATCTCTAATAAGCACCCAAAAGAAAGATAAACATGTTTTATCATGTCCGAGCAATGGCAGGAATTTGAACTCTCAAGTCACAAGGAAAATCTCGCCAGAAGATTAGCTAAAAATGAGATGAAAAGAAATAACACATTTGGGTAAACCTACGCCAAGATCTGCACAAGGAAAAACTATAAAGAACCTGAGCCTAAAGATAATGACGACTCGGGTACTATGAACCACACTTTTAATCTAAGACAAATTTCCCATTATCTAGACAGCAAGAATCGAATTCAAAGAATTTGCTAGCTTGCAGTTTTGGTTATTCGACTTTTTTGTTGATTGTCTAGTATATTTCCGCTTTGTATCTTCAATCGAAAGATCAATTTGACAATATCTATCAGTTTCTAAGTGGCAGTGTATCTTTTCTGTTCTTGGGTGATTGAATTAATTATATAGAATCTCTAATAAGCTTCTAAATTCAACGTTTAGGGGCATGAAAGATTTTTTTTTCTTTTGGTAAGATAAGAATTCTATAAACTTTTCACAACGAAGCTTACAAATAAGGTAGCCAAACACAAAAACCTCGCACATATAGCGACACCATAGGTGTCCCAACAGGTGCAAAGGTGTTAGGCTAAACAAGTTCAGGATCGGAACAAGAGGGCCTAAAAAACGGCCAACTAACTAAGAAACAACAAACAAAAACCCAACAGGTGAAAGATGTTGATGTCTCGAATTTTTAAAAGAGCAGATATTTGCAAAGGTTTGTGAAAGGCTCGGGACCCCGGAGGATCAGTCGGACAATACAAGGCGTCGTGGCAAACTTGGGGGAGCCTGGTCTGGAGACCAGGCTAGACTGCCAAACAATGGCCTGGAATGGCTATTGGCCTTGCACCCGGCGAGACAAGGCTGGGCGATCGGCCCTACAGTGCTAGCGAGCGAAGGCCAGAGACGATTGCTGGAATGAGGCGATGATGAACGCGCCATGGTGGTTGGGCAGCAGGTCTATGCAGGCAGAGAGATGAGTTTTTGGTTGGATCTCTGGTGGGCACCGGGAGACGGATCCGACAATCCGTCAGATGGGGACAGTACACGTGTCCAGGGGCGTGGGCACAGTAAGCGCACACCCTTCTAATTCATGCATGCAACTAGTAAGGGGAGGGTAAAAAACAAGATAAAAATGAAGCATGAGATTGAGACCAGTTAAAAGAGAGATCATAGCATTTATCAAAAGGAAAAACATGCTTACTCCTCGTGGAAATGCCACCCAGATAAGCTACCCGCGTCGAAGAGAGCCTTCTCCCATTTCTTCACTTTCTCAGAATCCTTCCCGAACTTGGACTCATGCTTATCCATAGCTTCTTTGTAGCTCTCTCTTGGTGTCCTCACTTCCCTGGGTTCCACTTTGTAAAACACGGGAAAGACCTTGAGGTCTCTTTGCTCCTTGCACTCCATAATTCTGGCCAACTCTTCCAAGCACCATGGCGAGGAAGCATAGTCCTCGGAGAAAACGACGATCGCGGCACGCGACTCCTCGATCGCCTTCATAAGCGCTGGCGATATCTGCTCTCCTTTCCGGAGTTCATCGCTATCCCTGAAAGTGCGTATTCCTTTCTGGTCCAGAGCCGCATACAGATGGCCGAGGAATTTGTTGCGGACGTCCGTGCCTCTGAAGCTCAGAAACACGTGGTAATTTCTTTTCAGATTAGAAGAAGAAGCAGCCATCGAAAGAGATGATGGTGGTTGACGTGCTTCCGCAGGATGTTTGCTAGGAAATTATAAACGGTTCGGTTCGGTTCTCTTGAAAAACCGAACCGTTAGAGGTGCACCCTTGAACCAAATTGAATCTCGCTCGAACCAAATATGAACCGAACCAAAAAATCGGTTTGATTCGGTTCGCTTTTCGGTTTTCGGTTTCTTATTCTTTTTTTTTTTTTTGCTTTTATTGACAGCTTGGTTTTCGGTTTTTTCTTCTTTTCGTTTTTTTGTTTTCAGCACAAACAAACACAACCAGACCAAACCAAACTGATATGGTTTGAGAAGGGCCAAGAAAGGAGCTGCAAATCTCGAATGCTGTTCTTGCAAAGCTCACTGCAAACAAAAGAAAAGAAAAGCTCAACAAATGAACCGAATCAAGGATTAGAAATGCCCAGCGAAGCAACCGCTTCTAATAGGAATTAAATAGAGAGAGCCATCGCCCAACTTGGAAACAAATCCATTTATCCGAGGACGCTCAAGCAAGTCCACGGTACAAGAGCCACCATCAACCCGCAAACCAATCATTACGTAAACTAATCCACAGTACCCAGAAGACACAACGGGCTAAACCCCCGACTCCAACCTAAGACTGCGAGCAGAGGAGCAACGCAACAAATCCTCGCGATCAAAGAGTAAGGAGAAATGTCAAAAAATGGAACCTCTCGCAAGACCCCAGAAGAATTATCGGCTCGATCAGTAGAACCAGTTTCGGTATCGAACCGTTTTCGTATGCTATGGGAACCCGACCACACGGAGCGAGCAGATCTAGACTCGAGCGTGCGAGAGAGAAGAGCAGCGACCGGAAGCGCAGAAATGAGCGCAGATCTGCGAGGAGGGAGAGAGGGGAGAGAGCACTCACCGAGAATGGACTCGAGGTCTTCTTCCTCGTTGAAAGGGTCGGGATCGTGGGCGGCGATTTATCGTAGCAGTAGAAAGGGAGGGGTTGCCAGTTCTTCAGAGAGCGATTGATGGTCGTGAGGTGGAAGACAGTTCGTGGAGGCGTATGTTATCTCCATGAACGCGGTCGACGGTGCATTTGCTGGGAAGGAGCAGTGATTAGGGCCAGCCATGGAGGCGTATGTTATCTCCATGCACGCGGTCGACGGTGCATTTGCTGGGAAGGAGCAGTGATTAGGGCCAGCCAATGGGGCTGCTCCGTACATCTTCTTTTTTTTTTTAACCTTTTTTTTGTTTTGCCCTTTTCCCTGTTTCTCTCTTCTTTCCCGGGTAGAATTGGATTTTTCTTCAGGAAATTTCGGTGAAAAGCTAGAATGGCGGTGATTTTGTCGGGATGAGTTTTGTTGCGATTTGAATGCCAAGTGAGCCTCTATAGCACTTATTGAAAATTTGTTTCGAGTATAAACCCATTAAAAAATACTTGGTCAATAAATTAGGCTAATCGATCTCGTGATTTTGTGGGACTTCTTCTTCGGTCCAGCAATTGCACATTAGGGGTGTGCAATGAAATCACTCGAACCACCGGAAACAAGCGGCTCTCATGGGGACCGGTCCAGTTTCCGATTCCAATTTGCAAGCACCGTTCGGTTCCCAGTTCTAGGCATGAAATCGTCCATCTGCCCTTTTGGACCGGGCTGGTAAAATATATATATAATTTTTAAGAAAATTTCCCAACCAAAAAAAAAAAAGAAAAAATCTTAAGAGATATCTAGAGCTAAAATCAAATTACTTCAATATAGATTCGTGCATGTTGACCTTCATCGTGCATGTGAGAATCTGTACCACGCCCCGCCATTCATTCTTCCCTCTCGACTCTCGATCACCTTTATTTACGTGAAATTTAATGGGATCGATTCCATGAATCCATTCAGAATCGAACCAAACCACCCTAGGTGGATCTTCGAAATCTTCGATTCTAATTTTTTGGAAAAAGGTCATTAATGGCGATTTCCAATTTTACGGTGAAAATTGCTCATCTGAATCATGCTGGCCCCTGCTACTTGCACATGGTTGCGTTCATGTTCAGCCGCAATTGCGCATAGAAGAAGATTGCGCATGGATTTCATTTTGCATTTATTTCTCTGCATGCGTAGAAGACAAAGACAGCAGCAGACAGAAAATGTTTTATTCATTCTCTATCCTTGGCACTATACGGAGCGGTAACTGGAGTCAGAGAAGGAACATGCTCAGCCAGCAAATACGGAAATCCCACCGCCTAATATTTTCTCGAATTGAAGGAGCCCCCAAATGATTATGGACACTATGGCCTAAAAATGACCTAAAAATGACTCAATTATTGAAGGTCCATCAATTATTGTGAAGACACTATGGCCTAAAAATGACTCAATTGAATTTTCGTTCAATTAAGGTAAGAATATACTCAATTTTGGGAAAAACATATCCCCAACTAAAATTTTCCAAAATTGAAGCTCCAATGATGAAATTGGAATTAAAATAAGGCCAATGGATATTTTTTTTGCATTTTAGAGTTCCATTTGATATTTTTCTTGATTTTTCACTCATTTTGGCCAAAAAGAAAATAAGGAAAAATTCATAAAAATTCCATAAAAAATTATTTTTGGTTTAGAACTAGGCTCCTAAGCATGGCCAAGGTTCCTAATCCTAATTTTTTTATTTTTTGGAAAATTTAAAAATGAACCAAAAATCAAGTGTCAACACACATATGACATATAAAAGACCAACTCCTCCTAAGATGACTTTAATCGAGAAATTTAACAATGTTATCATTAAGTTAAACATGAAAGTTTTTCGTGCTGACCTGTGCCGCACCTACCGGTTCATAATGCTTTTCAATTCTTAGATTTATTGGTCAGTTTGCTTGTTATCAACGTCTCTTAAATTTGAAATCTTATATGCTAATTTTAAAGAGCCCGTGGCACATTAATAGAAGAGGCGCAAGGTTAGGTATCCATTAACCATATTCATCTAAAACTAGCCCTCTAATTAGAACGCATAAAAAATTTTAAAATTAGAAAATGAGCACGCAATTTTGTTATTTTGAAAATTGTTAGAACCGAGCGTATATATTTGTTTGATTATTTTTCTGGTTATCACATTTTAACAAAATATTTCGAGTTTCTAGCAGTTTTGCCAGAAAATTCACAATTTTTAAAATAATTTCACTCCTGTTTCATAAAAATTAATCTTATCTCTAATATTTTGTGCTTTGTTGAACACATTGACACATCGGTCTACGTTACGAAACAATCCACTAGGGTTTACAACTTCTTAGGTCGTATCTGAAATTGGACAATCAGAAATAATGATATGGGTTCCAATCCCTAATATGACGTGGACATTTTCATCTTCTAAATAAAAGGCACCAGGACTTCAATAAATGTGCAACTCATCTGCTTAGGCCAGGCATATGAGAATCAATACCGTTCAGATCCAATTTTTAATTACTCTATTATATTCAAAATAAAGCCCATTTCGGTAGATTTGGATATAGGTTTGGTCGGGATAGGTTGAATATGAGCAAATTAGGAGGAAAGAGTGAACATGGATCAATCCGGTCCAAACCAATATATGATCAATCGACCCGACCTGACCCGATCCATTTGTCCCTAACCATTGGAAAGGCACAATTTTGATAGTGCAAGTCATTTTCCAGCAAGATCTTCGCCCTAATTAACCCCCGAATGGAGGAACTATGGGCTTACCTTTGATCCGATTGTGAGAAAAATTGGAGACTAAGCACGGCTAACTGGCCTTTCCTCGCCTAATCACAGATGTGGCCTCACCAACACAATACCCGGTCCTCAATCACCTCTATCATCGGAAAAACTCACCTGATCATATTCTGCATATAGAGCTCTCCCTCTCCGCTCTTGCCAGTGATGTATGGCGGTAGGATCTGGACCCGCGCCAACCTCTTTTCCTCCTCCGGTCCGAATCTGGAACATAAAGCTAGTCCTAGTAACGTGTCATTCAAGTGATGTGAAGTCATGAAAGTATGGAGTTTTGCTCAAGAGGGAGCAACTTAAAACTCTTGGTGAAACTTGAGAATCAACATGGACATGGTGAGACGCTTTGCTACAAAAACCATGTGTCCAATTAATGTTAACTGCGAGGGAATGGGGCTTTGTTATAAGGCCGTTCAAGGTAAAATTCCATTCCATCTACTTTTTTTTTTCTTTGCCTTGTGTCGACCCTCTCGATGTGAAACTTGAGAGAGCAAATGGATTGCTGGGCGGGCGCACATAGTCCTCATGCGAGGCAGCACTTACACTTCGCACGGATTCTTCCAATGCCCTACCAACAACAACTTAGATTTTCATCTATTATCGATTGAATGACACTAGAGTTGCCACTAACCTTTTACCAGACCAGGTGGGAGCCAAGGAAAGCGTGGAGCTCACTTTACTTCTGCGATCTAGAGCGTTGAATATGAGAATTTGGTTACGTAATATTAAACTAATGTCCATAAAATGGTACCATTTTTCTTTTAGTAAAAGCTAATTTCATGCAATCTTTTCCAATTTGTATTCCTAAACACGCAAATCCATATGGCCGGGTATAAGTGTGCAAAAAATAAAAATGCGCAAAAACCTGATTGATATTGGACAATTTTAATATAAAGCCTTGTTGTTACGCTCCAGGATAGATCCCTGTGTCACGCAACTTTAATACAATCCCTATTTTCATGAACCATACGATTCATCAATCTAAATCAAGCCCTCGAATGAGTCCTTTGAGGCAAAAAATTTAGGTATTAACATACCTCTATAAATTTTGTTAATGGCACAAAAACCGGCGAGCAACCTGCTACAAGCTCAAAGCATTACAGTTAAAGAAGCCACCAGTTGTGACACGACTTTTTACCCATCCAATGCAATCTGCCTAGCAAGAGCAGACATCTACTTATCTTCCCTGTATAGACCTTTTGATGTTTCAGACAATTAGATGAACACTTTCTTATGGATACAGATTATATTAGATTCAGCAAAACTTACTATCTCAAAGTATGAAGCATTGGTATCATGAATTGGATTAAGAGAGGCAACAGAGGTCTATCTGAGAAATTTCACAGAGCAACTTGGAAGACCATGGCTATTTAACAACAATCCACATAATTTTGGATTAATGCACTCCGCATCACAAATCATAAAGGAGAGGAAAAAGAAAAGTTCCTCAACCATGTCAGTAGGATTGATGCGAAACCTGAAAGTGGTTTGGAATTCTAATTGAAGGTGCACACACTAGAAAACTTCTAGTGGAGACCGAAAAAGGGGAAAAGCAAAAGGCATTGGAATCGAAATCACCCAGTTCACTTCCTCAGCAACTCGCGAACCAATTCAACAGGCATGCTTCGCAAGCCAACACCCGTAATAGATTGGCGCAAGTGCAACCCATAGTCCCGCCATAGTTAAGACAATCTTCTCTGCTTTTTTGAGTTGATTTGCTTTCCTCTACATCTGTGGTGTCTATTGAGTTGTCTTCTTCTGAGTCTCTTTCATCGGGAATCCAATCTGTTTCACTCGGCTGATGGTGTTGGAGCACAAAACTCAGATCATCCTCCAGTTGGGCGCATATTAGACGGTATCCACACTTTTTTATGCTTTCTTGCGATGGTCTGAGGCAAACTTGGCATTGGCTCCATTCGTTTCGTAGAAGCTCATCTATGTTCCTGACATTACTCAGCACAGTGCGTGGGTAATAGAAAAGGCTCTCATGATCGGGTTCCAATGAATCCAAACCAATCGGTTGAAAAATCACCATTTGGCTATTGACAAGTATACAGATCTCTAATGAAGCATCAACCACTTTTCCTTCCTTTGGGCCAAGAACAAAACAGAGTGCTAGCCCAAAGAACTTGTCATATAAGTCCTGGGGAACCAAGAAAGATATGGGAGCCTCTTCACAGTGGAGAAACCATTCTGGCATCTCTCCTCCAATTAGGAGAATGTCGGCATATCTCCTCTTCGGGAGTTCCTGTCATACCGATGGTATGCATATCAAGCATTCAAAGTGACAGATATATTGTATATATTAGGTTATATTGTATATCTTAGGGTTGTGTGTATTTATGCTTATACCCTTCCTTGTATCTATATACTGGCCTTGTGCCTAATGAGAAATGCATCCATTCCAATTCTCTAAACCTAACATGGTATCATAGCCGACTTCGCAATCTGTCCGACATCTTCATCATGATCTGATCTCCTTCGACTTTGTCTCGATCGATCTGGTCTATTTCGTCTTCGCCTCGTTCTCGCAATCGACCTCAGGTTTTGTCTTCTTCACTCATATTTCTTCTTGCTTCTACTTTGATTTATCAATCTCAAAATCATGGTTGATAGTAGTGATCGCATTGATGTTAAGTTGGATGGTTCCAATTATATTATTTGGAAACCCTCTGTGATGGCTGCTCTTGTTTATCATGATTTATATGAGCATGTTGATGGTACTCGTTCTTGTCCTACATCTTTGTCCAATACTGCTGAGCCCAAACCTAGTTCTGATCAAATTGCTCAACGTCATTCTAAAATTAAATCTTGGCATGTTGATGATCAGAAAGCATGGGCAATTTTATTTGGTTCTATTAGCCCCAATCTTCGCCTCCAATTTCCTCAAATTGTTGTTTTGAAACAATTATAGGATCAGATTGCTGAGATGTATACACAACCAGCTTCTACAGGAACTTCATCATGCCACCTAGGGTACATGATCTGTTAGTGATTTTTATATTTATATGACGTATCTTTGGTCTCAACTTGATGTGTTGGCTTGTCCAGGATGTCCCATGTGTGCTGGTTGCACTGCTTGTGCTACATCTAAGCTTGAAGATCAGAACAAGTATCGTCTCTATGAATTCTTGATGCAACTCTCACCGGATTTTGAGGGAGTTCATAGTCAGATTCTTTATCGTTATCCTGCTCCGTCTCTTTCTGATGCAATCAAGGAACTTCAGGCCAAAGAACTAGACGATGAATTCTTGGTGCTCCTATATCTCTAGATCCCTCTGCAATACTTGCCACCGCACAACTTCTTTTCCAGTCTAGTTCCTCTCAACGTAGTTCCCAGCGTCGCTCATCTCTGCGTACCCCTTTTCAAGGAGGTTCACGCCCTTTTTGTAACTACTGTAACAAAATGGACATTCTGAGGATTGATGTTTTCAGAAGTTGCGTGATCTTTATAATGGATCCTCGTGCTCAGTTGCACCTGCCCCTTCTCCATCTGTGAACTATGCCACTTCATCCTTATCTTCGGATGACGGTCTTGATGTTGTTGAGGCTCAGCTTTCTAGTTTAGCTTAGCTTCATCTTGGTTCTTCTGGTGCATCTTCTTCTATTACTATTGCGGATGCTGCGCAATCCTCAGCTGATAATTCCTCCTGGATTCTTGACTCTGGTGCTACTCACCACATGACTGCCTCTGCACAGCATCTCACTCAACAAACTGCACTTAAAAATCCAAAAGGGTTCTTTCTAGCTGATGGATCCTCTCTTACTACCACTTTGCATGGCCACCTTACTATCCATGGCAATTTTTATGCGCCTAATGTGTTGCATATACCGAATTTAGCTCTTAATCTTTCATCTGTTGGGCAACTTGCCGATATGGGTTATATTGTGACATTTACCACTGATTCTTGTGTTGTGCAGGATCATATGAGTGGCCGAATGATTGGTAGGAGTAGTAGATATGGAGGATTATATACGATGCAGCATCTTCAGATTCCTCACATCAGCAGGGTGTACATGGGCCAGTTCCATTATCTGTTATGCGTCCTTGTACTAGTTTCCCTTTAGCTAAACAATTTGCACCTCCTTTTCCTATTAGCTCTTTTGTTTCTAATGCCTATTTTAATTTAGTACATTCATATGTTTGGGGTCCTGCCCCCCCACATTTCTAGAAGTGGTTTTAAGTATTATGTATCGTTTATTAATGATTATTCTCGTTATACCTGGGTTTATTTTATGCATTCTTGTGATGAATTTCCCTCTATCTATAAAAGTTTTACAACCATGATTTCTACTCAATTCTTTAAAACTATTAAAGTCTTTCGTTCTAATTCAGGTGGGGAGTATCTCTCTACAACTTTTCGTTCTTTCTTAACTTCTCAGGGAACCCTATCTTAGTTGTCCTGTCCTGGTGCTCCTGCTCAAAATGGTCTTGCTAAGCGAAAATATCGTCATATTTTGGATGCTACTAGTGCTCTTCTATTGTTTTATTTTGTTCCCCTTGAATTTTGGGCTGAAGCACTCTCTACTACAATCTATCTCATAAATCGACTTCCTTCTCTTGTCCTCTCCAAAGCCACCCCTTACCAACGTCTCTTCTTGAAACCACCCACTTATCACGACCTTCGTGTTTTTGGTTGTACATGTTATGTGCTTCTTTCTATCCATGAGCACACCAAACTCTCTGCCAAGTCAATGCGGTGTGCTTTCTTGGGCTACAGCACAATACATAAAGGCTACAGGTGTTATGATCCCTTTTTACGGTGTATTCGTATCTCTCATAGTATTCAGTTCTTTGAGCGCCTATCAGTTTTTTCTACCTCTTCTAATTCTTCACAGTCATCTCCATTTGTTTTTATGGATTTTCCTCTTGATTCACCTCATGATCCTCCTCTTATGTCTTATCTATCTGACCTAGTGTCACCACATTCTCCTGTTATGTCTTCTCCTTCGTCTACTTCACCTGTTACTCGGACGTCTCTTGACGATTCTCACCCACCATCCCTTCGACGGAATCCTCTATTGGATCGCTATCCTCCGACTAGGTATGTGGCGGCTCCAAGTTATTCGGATGAGTTTGGTTCTTTTATGGCTGCTGTCCACACTTTGTAGGAACCATCACATTATCGTATGTCTGCTCTTGAGCGCACTAGTACGTGGGACCTTGTGCCTCTTCCACCAAGGAAATCCTTGATATCTTGTCACTGGATCTACAAAATAAAGACTCAATCTAATGGTAGTATTGAGTGATATAAAGCTCGTCTCATCGCACATGATTTTGATCAAGAGTATGGGATTGATTATGAGAAGACCTTTGCTCCTATTGCCAAAATGACTTCCATTTGCACTCTTCTTGCAGTAGCCTCCGTTCATAATTGGTCTCTATTTCAGCTTGATGTGAAGAATGCTTTTCTTCATGGGGCCATTCAGGAGGAACTTTTTATGCAGCCCCCTCCCGGTCTTGCTCATTCTCCTAGTCAAGTTGGTCATCTTTGTCGGGCCCTTTATGGTCTCAAACAGGCTTCTCAAGCTTGGTTTAAGCATTTTGCAGATGTTGTTTGATTAGCTGGTTTTGTTCATAGTGAAAATGATCATGTTATGTTTACTCACACTTCTTCTGCTGGTTGTACTATTATGCTTATCAATGTTGATGATATGATTATTAATAGGGATGACTCTACTCATATTGCTTATACTAAGCAACATCTTCACTGTCGATTTTGTATGAAAGATATAGGTTACTTACGCTGTTTTCTCGATATTGAGGTTGCTCGTAGTCGATATGGTATTATTCTCTCCCAGCAGAAGTACATCGCTGACATTCTCGCTCGTGCTGAGTTATATGATAATGGTACCGCGGCTACTCCTATTGAACTTCATTACAGTTTCGTCCGAATGATGGTGAGCCTCTGTCTACTATCACTCGCTACCGAGCTCTTGTTGGCAATCTTGTCTATCATACGACCACTCGCCCTAATATCGCCTATGCTATTCATTTTGTTAGTCAGTTTGTAGCGACTCCTCGCACAATATATTATGCTGCTATACTCTGGATTCTCTTATATCTTCGTGTTACTATGATACGCTCTGTTTTTCTCCCATTGACCTTCTCACTTGCTCTTCGTGCTTACTTTAACGCTGACTAGGCGGCAGATGTTACTGATCGCAAGTCCATCATTGGATTTTGTGTTTTTCTGGGTGGTTCTCTGATTTCTTGGCATGCCAAGAAGCAACCTATCATGTCTCGCTCCTCTATTGAGTCTGAGTATCGTGCTATGGCCGACACTACAGTTGAGAATATTTGACTTCATCATCTCCTTGCTGATCTGGGTGTTGCCTCCTCTACTCCCATTCCTTTTCACTGCAATAATAAGAGTGCTATTCATATTGCTACAAATCTGGTCTTTTATGAGCGTACCAAGCACATCGACATCGATTGCCACATAATGCGTCATCAGCTTCAGGCATGCGTCATTTCTCTCCCTTTTGTACCCTCTGTAGCTCAGCTTGACGATTTCTTCACCAAATTACTTATATCACAACGTTTGACTGCTCTTCTTTCCAAACTCTCTTTGGTTGACCCACCTTGAGTTTGAAGGGGGGGAGGGGGGGGGGAGTGTTAGATATATTGTATATATTAGCTTATATTGTATATCTTAGGGTTGTGTGTATTTATGCTTATACCCTTCCTTGTATCTATATATTGGCCTTGTGCCTAATGAGAAATGCATCCATTCCAATTCTCTAAACCCAACACAAAGTTAGAGAGAGAGAGAGAGAGAGAGAGAGAGAGAGAGAGAGAGAGAGAGAGAGAGAGAGAGAGAGAGAGAGAGAGAGAGACCAACCTCGAGTAATAACACATTAGCCATCTTGACTCCTTTGCGGAATAATTCACAACATGAAGACAAGTCAATGCTAAGGGAGTCGGAGGAGATAATCAACAAATCTGGGAGTTTTTGCAAAGATTTGCAACCTTTTGCTGTTAGTGCTGTAATTGATGGAAGCTAAGGACTTTCTTGTAGTTCATGGCAATCATGAACATACAATATTCTCAAATCAACGTATTTGTTGATGCATGTTGGTAGATGAGTAAACTTGTTTCCTGAAAGATTTAGGAACTCCAATTTGGGAAAACTGGAAGAACTCTCAAGGAACTTTACTTCTGATAGATTGCAGAAGCCAAGATTTAGCCTATATAGATTTTGGAATCCCAAATAGCCATCACGATCAGTTGAATCCTCCAAGTTCCTTGAAAACATGATGAAATTTGAGCAACCATGAAGAGTAAGAGACTCTAGATTAAGCAACTTATAAATGCTCGATGGAAGTCTTGTGAGGCTTTTGCTATTATCTAACTAATCTCCCTCACAGAGACAAGATGAACAATTGATGTAGGGAATTATTTAACAGCCTTCCCTTCCGGATGAAGTTCTAATAGATGTTCCATATTTTCAAGAATATTAGGGAACTTCTCAAGTTTAGAGCAACTAGAGTATAAGTGTTTGAAGAGATTTTGTCTTGAGTGTGTTGGGAAAGATACTAAGATTAGAGCGATATTCTAGCAACAAAAACCTTAATTTGTCAAGATATCCAACAGATTGGTGAACCTCCACCAGGCTTTTGCACCCAAAAAGATTCAAACTCTTCAGATTTGGAACCAATGAAAGGTCGAGAACACTAGTCAGGGACTGGCATTTACTGAAATTGATGAACTTCAGGTTTCTAAACTTCTACAAAAACATACCCATGCAGTCATTAAGCTCTGCAAATATTTATAGCTATAAAAAGGGAAAGTAAATCATCACAAGAGCTTACCTTAAGTTTGCCTCCTAGTTGTTTGATACAATTTTTCTGGACATCAAGTCCAACAAGTTTCTTTGGACACAAGCCAAATTCTAGATTTGGGGCATTGGGCCACTCAAGCCATCTTAGCTCGTTAGGGAGACTTATAGGACCATTTGAATAGACATGCATCTCAAGCAAAATGAGTGTTCTCAACCTTTTCATGTTTGTAAAAGCATCAAGGCTAATAGTTATCTCTTTTGGTTCGGGCGAGTCCAATGCTATGGCCTTTCTTATATTCGTTCCCTATCCATGACAGAGCAAATTCAGTGGTCACAGAAAATTTCCATTGAGATTTGTATAGACTGTTCAAATCAGAGTACTATAAATATGAGAAGTAGCAAAATTGACATAAATGACATTTACCGTGTCTTCACATGGAATGTCCAAAACATCTTCAAAAATCCATAATCTACTGCATTTCCCAGGATCATTAGGGCATTCTTGATTAACAATATCCTTACCCATTGAGTGAACCAAATCATGCATTTGTAGGGTCCCATTCTCATATGTTATTAAGGACCTATCCGTCAGAATTTCTATTCCTATAATTGTGTCAAAATCACAGCTGTCAAGAATTTTCTTGATGTATTCTATACTTTCCCCCTTAAAAAAACAAGCAATATTGTTGATATATATATTTTTTAATTAATTTTCCTAAAAATTAACTATGCAAAATTTAGGAATAAAATTTTTAATTCCTAAAAAAAATATTTTTAACATTAATTGCATTGCATATAGACATTAGGTGCATTTTGCATTATTAGAATGTATTTTTCTTCTTTTCATTATTTAAAAAAATATTAAAAATTTAAAAAAAAATCGCAAAAAAAAAATCGAATCAGGCCGAGTCTAGGCGAGGCCGACCTAGCCCTCTCTTTTTTTCTCCTCGCAAGCCAAGCCCTTCCCCTTTTCTTTCCCTTCATCACGGGTGATGCTGGGCCCAACCCAGCGCGCTCCTTCTTTCCCCCCACAGCCCGGCCTCTCTCCCTCTCTCCTCAAGTGGCCACCGCCTGAGACAATGCGGAGAAGCTGCTCCACCGCACAAAATTGACCACCAAAGTCAATGGAGCAAAGAGGTCGGTGCAGAGCATTAAATGGAGCAGATAGGGACAAAAGCAAGTGCTCGGCGGCCGCTGTATAAGCCAGTGAAGAAGAGGGAGATGGTCTGCTTTTTGGAACAAAAACAGAGTAAAAGAGAGACTGAGAGATTTGGAGAGAAATAGAGAGAAATGGGTGAGCTGAGTGCTTGCAGGGACTGAAGAAGAGGCCAGCCAGCGTTGCCATTACTTGCAGATCAATCGGTGACCCCCCCAGAACCAGGCCCGACCAGTAAGCCTTCCCCAACCTCTGTTATCCCCTATTTTTCTGTGCAGGTTGGCCGGGACCCGCCTCGGTCGTTTCGCGCGAATCCCGGCCCATACCGACCCCATTCCCGGTCCAGAAATCGCCATCGGAGGTGAGTTGTGGTCATCGGAGCTGGCCGAGGCCCTGAAATAGATCGAAGTTCCCTCGTTTTTTTCATGTACGCCAACTGTTTGTTAAAATGCCTTAGTGAGACCGGTTTGGTTTTGGATTTCTCTGGCGAGTATTTGGTCGGATGGTGACTTAATTAGCTTAGGATAGTCTTGTGGCGGTCATTAGGAACTAAATGAAGCCAAAGTTTGGCCTGGGTCCGCCGGCCAAGCTCCGATTAACGTTTGGGTTCAACGAGCCCTGGTTGAGGCTTGGACGGCAACCACCTTGGCTGTCCTTAGGCGGTCAGACGCAGCGATCTCTTCAGGTTGGAATGCTAAAGAGAATGAAGCCTCTAGCACGACGAAACAGCCAGCAATTCGTCGGAATTTTTGTCCGGTCAGCGGTGCCCAGTGTCTGAGGCGTGTGGACCCGGCCAAACCGGCCCTGTTTACCGGACCGGCTCGGCTGGACCGGCCTTTTTTGTCTGTTTCAAGGACCCTAGCCTGAGCATTGGGGAACAGGACATAAGCACCAAGAGCCATTTTTATCTCATGTTTAGTGAGCTCAGTTATATGTGGGTTTACTAAAGTTTTAAAGACATGTAATTATAGATTAAAGTAGCAAAGTATAATTTTTTAAACGGGTCTGTAACACACTCATTTTCAACCCATGCTACTCAAAATTCTAATATCCCATGCGCGAATGTTGCTATGCCTGAACGGCCCCAATTAACCCTCCTTTCTCTCTCCATTGTCTCGATGAAGTCCTTGTTGGTCAAAAACCCTAGCCTCAACTCTACCTCCTTGCCTCTCCGGCGAGCCGCCACTTCTCCATCACCGCCGTCTCTGTGTATCGAGCCTCTTCTCCGACGTCGCGCCCGCAGGTTTTCTGTTTCTTCTAAAAATGTCCCACTGAAGGGGCTCCGGTTTGGTCCCCTTTCACTCGATAGGAGGAATTCAATTGTCATTTGCCTTTGCATCTTTTGACGAGGAGTCGGTAAGCTCCAGAGACGAGCCTTCATTGCATTTTCGTTTCGGTAATTGTGGAACGAGCCCGTTGAATTTAATTTTTCATAAATATCGCGCCTCTTTTGTTATTCAGTTGATAATAAAATCAGTTAAACAACTGCACTTGTTAATTAGGATTCTTTGGAATTTCTTTGCATTTCATTGGACATGGTCTTCTAGGAGAAAATATTGGGTGCCACTTGAGTGCCGCATGGGGCTATGCAAATCCACTCACCGGTTGTCGTGTGTGCAGACTCATACCAATTCATTTTCTTTTTATTTGAGATGTAAATATCAAGTCGGATTCATTATGCACAAAATCATCTGACTTCATAAATCGCGAAATCATTCTAAATTTCTTGAGAAACTTCAAATAAGGACATATGGTGAATCCATTTGCTCGAGCGAGTTCCTAGAGTGCACTCACATGCCACTTTCCAAAACATGGCCAGGGACATTCTCGTCTAGAGCTTTTTTCTTTTTTTTCTTTTTCTCCTTTTACTTTTTCCCTCTTCTTTCATCTTTTTTGTCGTTCTTTTATTTTTCCCACTTTCCAAGCCTGCGCCACCTCTAATCTTCTTCGACATCTCGCAACCAAATTTTCAAGCTCGCAGACTAATTAGAGGGATTCTTCGATTTTTACGCAGCTTTGACCATCATAGATCTTCAAAAGGTTTAAATGATATAACAAAAAACACAATGAATGAAACTAACAGAGAGAGATCCCCCTTGACGTCTCGAAAACACAATGAATAAGACTAATCACGAATCACCATGTGACCTTCATTATCAAGTCCCAGAGTCTCATTTGGCCATACTTGTCATGGGACATTGACAAGAATATGAGGGAAAATTGCCTAAAAAGTCTTAAACCTATTATACGGTGGCCAATTCAATTATAAACCTTTCAATTATGCCGTATCACTCCTAAACTTTTTAACGACTGGCTAATTTAATCTTAAATATTTTGACGATTTACTAATTTAGTCATAAACATTTTGACGAATTGTCAATGTAGTCCTTTCTGTCAATTATCCAAATAATAGGTTTAAGACTGAATTGGCGAATTTTCAAAAGGTTTAGGACTAAATTGACACAATTAAAAGGTTTAGGACTAAATTGGCAATTTGTCAAAAGATTTAGCACTAAATTGGTACAATTGAAAGATTTAGGACTAAATTGGCCGTCGTACAATAAGTTTAAGACTTTTTGGATAATTATCCCAAAATCTGATGAGCCCTGCATAATAAATAGCATCACATGCCTAATCTCATATTGATAAATCCTCAATCAAGATTATAATTTAGAGTACCGGACCCAGAGGACCCAGAACTATCGTTTATGTCCTGTTATACTCCAACATCGACTCACCTACGACACAAAGGGACAACCTGCAAAGCCACTTTGAGGCCTAAACTGCAAAAAACAAAGTTTCTGCATCCAACTTCTGGAGTGTCGCATTACCAAATTTAAAGAAACAGCCAATGTGAAGAGAACAGTATGGGGGGACAGTTCACATAAGCCTAGAGATGGCCACGGGCAGTTTGAACCGCCCGTCAAACCGGGACCGGCCCGGTCAAACCGCCGTGGACCGGCCCGTTGTTCCGGACCAGCGGTTCCAGTTCCACACACACAAAAAAAAAAAAAAAAAGGGGTGACGAATCGAGCCCCGGCAGTTGACGTTCGGTTCGATTTGGCTCGCCTCGGGCGGGTTTAGTTCGCGATTCGAGGCTCGGCCACACAAGCCGGTGCCAGCAATCTTTAAAACTTAAACCTGAAGAATCTCAACACAATCAATAGATCAAACTAATTTTTCATGATTAAATGAAGTAATTTTCCTTAGAAATCAAGAGCTTCTCACCTGGCTAACAAGGTCAGATTGCAAGTTCGAATAGCCAGCAAAACTGAAGGTGCTAAAAAGAGTGGCCTCACCCCATAACTTGTGAGAAGCACGGCCGCTCTGTTTCACAAGCAACAATGACGAGGGTGCGTCATGGAAGCACAAGAAACGGTCATGAGAAGCGTGTCACACGATCTTACTACAAACAACTCGCAAACAACAACCCATCATGGATACGGTTGCAAACCACATCCCCCAAACGACATCTTGTCACGACTATAACTGAGACGGCTACAATTACGATGTGGCCAATTGCATCATTTTAATAAATTTTTCTTTTGGAGTTTGGATTTAGGGTTTTGAGAGAGAGAGAGAGAGAGAGAGACAGAGACAGAGACAGAGACAGAGACAGAGAGAGAGAGAGAGATGTAATTGTGGATTGTGGAAAGGAAAAAGAAATTTGAAATATTTTCACAATGTTTTTGTGAAGTCAGATGTGAGGCACATTAGTGTAGTGTGGGGTAGTTTTTCGTTTGGTCCAGCCAGCTTTGTGCAAAATGGATTCCATCTAGCATTTACATCTTAAATAATAAAAAAATAAATAGGCCTCAGTGCACACATGGTCAATGATGAGTGGATTTGCATACATCCCATATGTCACTCAATAAATACCCAATATTTTTTTGTCTCATCGTATTGATGTAACCTTGGCAATACGAGCCAACTTTTATTTTCTTGCTGAAGGGCTTTGATCTTATAATTCACTTCGGGGCTAATTCTTCTGTATTTTCCAGTTCTAAGATGGATTCTATTGAGAAAATTATTTAGCAAATTTGTACTGTATTTAGATTATTTTGTTAATTTAGTTCCACCCAGTATTATTATTATTATCTATGAATCATACTTCATCACTATCTCCGTCTTCTTTAATTAGTGCTCGTCACAACACATGCATAATTGTCTAATTTTTTTTATAAGCTTTCATTTTTTAAGTATTCTTACCATTTTTTTTTATTTACTAACATCATTTTATTTTGTTAAATCTCTTTTTTTATTTGATAGAAAATTCTCTCCAAATAGCCTAATCACGTGAAGAGCTTAAAATGCATTAAATGAGTGAGTATAAGTTTTAATATATTGGATTAAATATGAATGTTTTCTAGTATTATAAATTTGGTTGAACATGGATTTGATACCCGATCGGATATAGGTCGCTAAAATCATATTACATAAAATTGGATTAATATGGGTTAAATGAATTAATTTGAATCGAATCTATTTTCGACCCACTCAAATCAAACTCAACCCACCCGGTTTAACGGATCTATTCACCACCACACCAACACTACAATCTCTCAATAATCATCAACCCTTCTTCCCTGCCGATTGTCCGCTCCACTGTTCCCATCTGCATTGCCTCCACCCAGCACAAACCACCGCGCTAACACAACCTCCATCACTGCAACCAGAATCATCAAGGACTAAAGTTCTTTTCTTTTTAGCACTCCCACTTTTGGATTCAAAGGCTCTTGGATTTGACATGTTACAAAGAAGCTAAACGGTTAATAGTCGTGTTTCCTTAGGCCTGAACCAAAGTAAAAATAAGACAATAATGGTGTGTCACTGTTGCATATAACCACCAAACGGGCGGTCAATCTGAATGAAAGAAGAAACACCTTAGATGGGATGAAATTGCAAAAAGTGCAAGTCCGTACCTAGAATGTCCAAAATGTTCCATAAAATAAAAAAAAAAAGTTCACATAATATAGCACTTGCTACAAATTCTAACATAGAACAATCGAAGAGCCGATGTATTTCGAGCCATGTGTACTTATCCATATCCTCAGCAGAATAAGCCCACTACCGCAAGAAAAATAATCACATTACACAATTGTCAGTGCAGTTTAGTCAGTCTCCACAGCAACCTCAAAACAAAAGAGGAAGTCAGTTCTCAGTGAGAAGAAAATATAATAAATGCAATGAGTACGACAGTACACCCCTTCTCAATCCCATACAACGTTTGGTAAACTTTATAATAGCTGGACGGGTAAAAATCAAAGCTAAAATTGCTACTAGTTTCTTTCTGGGCTAATTCACAGAAAAAACACCAATTTTATCTTCAGTAATAATTTTAAACCGAACTTTTTTTATCTCAATAAAAGGCATCAACTTCACTACAAAAAAACCATTTTTTTCCGCGAAATTTCCAACGAAAAATTCTGGGAAATTCGTTGGAAAACAATTTCAACGAAAAAAAATTATTTGGTAATAATTGTCGCCAAATTTTTTCCAACAAAAATTTAAATTTTAGTTGGAAATTTGCGACGAATGTTTTTTTCGTTGGAAAACTTCTCGACTAAATTGTTGGAAAGAATTTTTTCAGACGTGAATTTTTTTTTTCGTTGGAAACTACAAATTTTTTTTTCGAAAAATTGTGGAAATTTTTTCCATAGAAAAAAAATTTTTTATAAAATTTTTTTGGTCGATAATTTTTTTTTGGTCGAAAATTTTGCGAAGTGGCCATGGCCTGCCTCGGCCAAATAGGGGCGCTCCCGGGCTGGGGCTTGCCGCCGGCGGGCCGCCCGGCGACGAGGTGAGCTTGCATCGCCGACGACGAAGCCGCCGGGCGACGAGGCTTGTTGGCATTGGGGGCGGCGATGGTGGCCAGGAGGGCGCCGGGGCGGCTCATGGCCGAGGGCATCGGGGCCGCTGGGGCGGCCTTTGGGATGGTCCCGGCGTGCGCCTTTGGGGAGGGAGCCAACGCCGGGCATGGCGATCTTGTGTCCATGGTGCCGAGCCGGAGCCCGCCGGGAGGGAGGAGGGGGGGGGGGGGAGTCCTGGGGCGGGAGGCGGAAAGGAGGAAGAAGGTGAAGGGGAGACGGAGGGAGAAGGAGAAGGGGAGGCGGAGAGAGAGGGAGAAGGAGAGAGAGAGAGAGAGAGAGAGAGAGAAATATGGAAATTGAAAAACGTGGGAATAACAAGCGCGAAAATTTAAATAAGGCAGAAAGTTAGATTTTCGTTTGCAAAATTGTGGAAATTTCTCACGAATTTTGCAAACTAAAAATTGTACATACTAAAATAATTGCCCGGAAAATTAAATTTGTTGGAAAATTCGTTGGAAATTTCCAACGAAAAAAAAAATTTGAAATTTCCAACGAATTTTCCAACGAAAATTGTACACAATAAAATAATTAGCGAAAAATTGAAATTGTTGAAATTTTCAACAAATTTTCCTACCTAAATAAAAAAAAATGTTGAATAATACCAGGTTTTTTTAAATTGTTTGAAAATTTCAAACGAATTTTCCAACGAAAATTGTACACACTAAAAATAATTGCCCTAAAATTGAAATTTGTTGGAAAATTTGTTGAAATTTCCAAACTAATTTTTCAACAAAAAATTATACACAAGAAATAGTTGCCGAAAATTGAAATTCGTTGGAAAATTCGTTGGAAATTTCCAACGAATTTTCCAACGAAAAAAAATGACACTAAAAAATAATTGCCCGAAAATTGAAATTCGTTGGAAAATTTGTTGGAAATTTCCAAACGAATATTCCAACGAAAAATTGTACACACTAAAATAATTGCCCAGAAAATTTAAATTGTTGGAAAATTCGTAGGAAATTTCCAACTAAAAAAAAAAAAAATTAGAAATTTTTAACGAATTTTCCAACGAAAAATCGTACACAATAAATAATTGCCTGAAAATTGAAATTCATTGGAAATTAGATTTGAAATTTCAACGAATTTTCCCACGAATATAAAAAATGCCGAACAATACCAGGTTTTTTTTAATTGTCGATTTTTCGTTGGAAATTTCAAAGCAATTTTATGACTAATTTTTTTTTCGTTGGAAATTTCCAACGAATTTTGCGACTAATTTTTTTTTTCGTTGGAAATTTCCAACGAATTTTATTTTCGTTGGAAAATTTGTCGCCAAATTTCTTGACGAAAATTTTTCGTTGGAAAATTTTTCGTGCAAAAAAAATGCTTTTTTTTGTAGTGCTTTTACTCTAATTCCAAATTTAGCTCCGTGATGTAAAATTTTCAAATTATTCGGGCCAGATATGGGATTTAAGTGAGAGTTTGTGATTTTATATAAGATAAAAAAAGTTCGGATCAAATTTGTCACTCAAGGTAAAATTAGTACTTTTTTTTGGAATTAGGCCGTTTCTTTCTACTTATTCTTATTAATCAGTTTGCTGGTAGCTGGTGCCTTTAAATCAACTCTTGCTGTTTAATCAGGAAACTCTTTTAACTTTAATTTAATCAAACTTATAAATCTAAAGAACTAGGGTTAATACCACGAAAAACTCTAAACTGATATACCTGTGATAATTTTACCCCAAACTAATTTTGACAACATAAAACTCCAAACTTTTATACTTGTGATAATTTTATCCTCAGTTTGTTTCCGCTAAATTTTACTATCAAATTATGTTTATTAAATGACACGCGATAGTTAACTGATGTAGTAGTTTTATGTTTTACCCTTCGTTTGTCATAGATATACCAGTTTGTGATTTTTTGTGATATTAATTCAATTTAACGGAAACTAATGAAGGGTAAATTTGTCACAAATGTACTAGTTTGGCATTTTTAGTGGTCAAAATAATAGTTTTGGGTAAAATTATCACAAGTATACCAATTTGGGGTTTTTTGTGATAAAAAAATTAATTTTGGAGTAAAATTATCATAAATGTACCAGTTTGAAGTTTTTCATGGTATTAACCCAAAGAAGTATAAAAAAGTTCGAAGCTCGTCTGTGTTTCTTAACTTTTTCTTTCCCCTCATGCACACTCCTAATTCTATCCGGTTCTACCCCTTTAAAGTCTTTGGGATTCATCAAGATAGAACGGACAGGTGTCTGGTTAGTTGAGTTAGTTGAGTCGCCTCAATTAACCAATAGAACTGTTCCAGGAAAATTGCCCACATTCATTCTAGCTCTAAGACAACAAATTCCTAAGTTATTGGCCACCGTGAAACTCTTCCATCCTCATTTTCTTCCTCACTCATGCACTTCACATTGCTTCCTTCTATGCTCTCCGTGCTTACAGAAAGAAAGAAAACAAGGATTATCTAAATTGAAGCACTCAGACTTCCAATACTTTGATTCTCTCTTTTCTCTCTTCAAAACTTGTTTCCATGTGGATTTATGCTCGGGGGGATCACCCTTATAGCAATCAAGAAGCCATAACTATTATGGTCGCTCTCCCATGTATTTGTGGCAATCTCAAGTTTGTCACATCGTCTCCCTGATGCATTGGACTGTTTTCATTTAACTCCAGTCTTATTTGCTATTTTTTGCAGCGGGTTGTCATCTCTCTACTTGTGTGCTTTCCAAGAATTGACTCCTTTCACATAATGTAGTCAGTATGTTGCATATGGCCCGTAGACATCATTCCATTATCTTTTTACACAATTCAACTGTTTGTGCACTTGCCTCCTCCTCTGACAGGACAGAACTCCACTTCCTGTTTTGTTGATTGGTCTATTATGATCATGCCATTTTGTCCTCATTACATATGGGACCATCATTCGAACTTCACCTTACATCATATATCATGAAACGACACTGACCGAATAAATAAAGCAAAAATTCTTTAAGCTATAAAATCTTACTAAATATTGTTGCTTTTGGAAATTCAGTTCTCTAACTGATAATGATTTACTGCCTCAAATTCTTTCAAATTAATGGATGGCTCAACCATTGATGCAATTCCAGTAGTAAATGATGTTCCTTCCTTTGTTCCAATGATTGAATTTGATGAGTCTCATTAAATTATAACATGAGAGGAGATAGAGAAAAGTTTCCTATAGATGAGCAAAAGAAGCCTTCATTATTTTATGCAGATGGCGTGCTTCACGATTTAGTAGGTCATCATGTATGTCAGACTTTATGGTACCTAAAGAAAATAATCGAGCCCTTACCAAAAAAAAAAAAAAAAAAAAAAAAAATAATCGAACAAACACACCAATTATATACGCTCCAATGATAAATTTGACCCGCAGTACTAGGTTTAACAAATCAAAATAGTTTTTGTCATTTTTCATATCAAGATAATGCAGTGGATACATGTACCTACTGGATCATTCAGCGACCCAAAAACAACTAATCCCTCAGCGGATATAGACTACCCAGAACCCAATACAACTAATCTTGCAACAGATATCGACTATCTTGACTGGACTGTAAGGAATATGAGACTTCTAGATGCTGACAAATGTGCAATCAAGTATATCATTATTTTCTCACCATTGAGACTAATTGCCCAAGTCTTTTAGATTCTAATAAACAGTCAGTTACCTAATTATATTTCCTCAGTCAACACCACCTTGCCATTAGCACAACCCCAATATTTTTCCCACCCACGCATCCTTCAAGGCCGCAGCAAACAAGCCAAAGTCAGTGGAAGGAAACGAAATTGAAAAATCCCACCACAACTGGAGATTGCAAAGAACCTTACCACCTTCAGGCAGCTTCATACTTAGTGGTTTGATGTGCTAGATTACTGTCAGTGATACTGCCTTTGGGTGTAACCCCAGTTAAATGCTTCTTTGGCTTAATTTCTGTTGATGCTCTACTGGTCGCGACTTCCATTTTGATTGCCATGATTGTGGTTGTGGGGTACAAGATCAAACAGGTGCAAAGCTTACGAGTTGAGGGTCTGGATCAGAAAACTCAAACCAGACAACTTGGTCTAGGTCTGAAATGAAGATTCTTACAGTTAAATCGGCAAGAATAGTAACAACTTTGGGTTTTAGCCACTCGGAATTGATAGATGCCCAAAAAGTGCAGGTTTCTTTGCCTTGCATTGAGACATGGAACACTATTGCTGCACTTAAAGACTCTGGTCCCAATGAGAAAACTTTTGTTTCGTGGCATTTATCGCAGACCAAGACAAACATCTGCCAGATATTTTTGGAGGGACATCAAAAATGAGGTGAAAATGTTTGGATGACCCTCTCTGATTATAAGATATTTCTAACTCATGTTATGGAGTAATGGAAAGAAAGGATGTTGGGAGGAAAGTAGCTCAACTGAGAGGTCTATAGTGATTGCCTTTGACATGGGACTCCTCAACTGGGGATTTGCAGGGAATACATTTACATCGAGTTAGATAAGAGAGGAAAGGCAAAACCAGAGAACGGTTATCTTGTACATTTTCAGCTCTGTTTGTAAGACCATTTATATATATGAATACAGATATACTTGCTCAGTTTAAATTAAGGACCTGATTTAGATACATAATCTAATAGTTCTACCAGTCAGTCATGACTGTAATTGCAAAAGGCACCGCGTCATATCATTCGTAATCACACTACCTGTATTGATTGAATGGTGTGTATGATTAAAATATACATAGCGTGGTAAACATCAACTGCAAGAAAAATATGAAACTACGAATGCATCCTTCATATCGAAGCTTACGGGGAAGAATTGTTGGAAATATGAGATAAATTGATGGGTGAATGAATGAGAAATTGATGCTCAAAAGAACACCCTTGAGTTAGAAGTGAGAAGTGAAAAGCACTAGTCCCACATTGGAAAAGAAGAAGGCTATGGAGTGCTTTTTATATACGATTACACTTATTTGAAGTGGTAACTATCATAGCACAAACTCTCGCCTTGGGTAGCGCAGGAGGGTGCAAATTCGGCCCGACAAAAGTTGAAACTTGGGCGCAGCGCGCATCCCACGTACCACGATTGCGGGGCCGAAAAGTGGGCCTCGCGACGAGCCCAATTTTGCTAGCCTTCTGATTTAATTTTTTCAACTCAAACTGTTACAGATTTGTAACATATGATTAATGGTGCGTTAAATTATGCTGTTACGGAGTTAATTTTATAACGGCAAGCTGTTACGGAATTGATTTTTGTAACGGTGTTAATCGGCCGTTATTCGACGCGAATTGATTTTGTAACGGCAGATTTAATCAGCCGCTATTCCTTACGCAGCGTATTGATTTTGTAACGGCAGATTTAATTGGCGTTATTATTCCCGAACAGCTCTCCCTCTATTCTATTTTATCGAAATCATTCTTCTTCTGAAAAACGGTTTTCTCTGCTTTCTTCTTCTGAAAAACAGTTCTCTACTTTCTTCTTCTGAAAAACCGTTCTCTACATTTGCATTGTTTTCGATAGTGTTCGTTTCAAGTTTATTCGAGTTCGCCAGAAGCTTGGAAGTGCCGCGATCTCTTCTTGTTGTCACCCGTTGTATCTTGGGAGACAGGGCGTTTGAAAAACCTCAATCGCGTGTTGGAGGAGCGAATCTGTTTTAAGGAAGAATAGCCGAACCACAGGCCTCGGTATTCGTTTGTATCGATTCCAACTTTGTTATTGCAATTTCATTTCTTTGTAATTCCGTATTGTTTGTGATTTTAAGCTAATGCCAATTTGAATTTTATCAACAAGAATTACATGAAAGTAATGCTCAGTTATCCATTCACAAAACACTTTCTCACAGTTCGTCCTCCTCTTTTCCATCAATTCCTAGGAGCTTACTCAATTCACCACTTTCATATGCTTCGACTGTATCTGCAACGATGATCAACAATAAGCTCAAATTCTTTGTTAGACCTGATATCAACAAAAAGCAATTTAGGAGGAACATAATCAGTTTACTATCGGAACCTCCAATGTGCTGGCCGTTTATAAACACCTGGGGTACAATATGCCTCCCTATTCTTTGACTTGAGGCATCCTGAAATTTCCATCCATCATCTGTGGACATAAAGGAGCTCCTATCAATTACTCACAATATATATTTTGACAAATTCAACCACATTTCAGATACCCCACTGCAGCATAAAGCATGATCTACAACTTTTCTGCGAAGAAAAGTTTTGGAGGAATGCAAGGTTGGACAAACCTACAATTATTTCATTTCAGACGTAAAACCATTAGGCTTTACATCAGACATACATCAATCCCTTTTTTCTTTTCTTTTAAAGAGCTTCGCTTCAATCCTTGTTTTAGTGACAAGAGGCCACTACTCAGTTGTCCTACCAACACTGAAGAAATCACCAACGAACTAGCAATTTGCAAACAAACCTCTCTCATCAAGCTCAACAACATGAGGTATCTGGTTTAATTCCTTGAATACAGTCTTTGC
The DNA here is from genome assembly GCA_024733475.1 of Syzygium grande. Lineage (NCBI taxonomy): Eukaryota > Viridiplantae > Streptophyta > Magnoliopsida > Myrtales > Myrtaceae > Syzygium > Syzygium grande. Next base: position 16,332,292 of record JAMXDD010000008.1, on the reverse strand, counting down.
CCTCCTGCAGTACCTGCATTTATCCATGAAAGGTGTTACAAATCCATGTTTGTCTACTATGTCCATTTGCAGCATTAAACATGCAAAGAAGAGGACAACCAGGAAAAGCATCGAACTAAACCCAGACAGTTGGATGAATAAGCAAGCAGCTACTTGAATCTATCATATGATAACAATTAAACTATGACATCTGGAGTTTCTCCCAAGAGGTCATTACATCTACCAAAATACACTGGATTCAATGGGAGGCTGCATATCACGAATGGAAAAGAGACATCCCATGATTTGTCCAACTTTCTTTTAATTTTACAAAAATATATTCTGGTTTATGGTTCATATCATCTACATGACTGAAATAGAAGAATTTACAGATTGATTGGATTTGTCAATCTCTCTATAAATACATAAAAGGGATAGCAGGCACGAAAGACAACTTTCCTGTGAGCGCAGCCATTACAACTACAGGTAGAAGAAAAAGAAACAAGAATAAAAAATGCAGTTAAAGATGTTAATCTTATTTCCCTGAACTAGTGTCGCCCAAAGCAATTCACAAGTTCGAAATTTCAGAGTAATTGCAAAATAACCACATGAACCTTCTTTAAACAAGAAAGGCCATAAATCACCTCTAGCATGTTCTTTTCCCTGGGCCTTAGATTTAAAAAATAGAGGTGTTTAATCCGTAAGACTACATTAGGTAATTAAGACTACATTAGGTAATTAGCTGTTCTTTATACCACTCTCCAGTAGAACATGCCAACTTAGACGTGACAGAAGTTAGAACAGGATAATGTAACAGGAGATGACACCCTGTTGTTCGAAGGTTCAAGCACCGCCGGATCAACCACACTTACCATCTCGGCGCCATTATTTGAATCCAAACAGCAGAAGGCGTTTTTCGTACGTGTCTCACCCTGGTTAGTGCTTGCCTAGATAGATAACCTCCATAACCGGCTGCGAAACAGGTAGAGCATGGGGAAGACAACCGCGTAGATGGATTTCCGATAACCGAACGTATCGGCGCCGAGGGTTCAGCAATTTCATCCTCGGATCCCTCCAGCTAAACCAGAATGGAACGGGAAAGGATTCAGTAACCGACGAACAGACGAACCCTCTAATCTCGAAGTGGAAAACACAGAAGAGCGAAGCTCCCGACAAACACAAAAACAATGGCCGTCGCTGGTCCTCTGGACTCGTCGGAATCCAAACACTACAAACGAGAGAGAGGGAGAGAGATTGTACGAGTTGTCTTCTTCCGAGTCTCTTTCCAACTTGTTTTCAATCGGCTGATGGTGTTGGAGCACGACCCTCGTATCATCCTCCTGCTGCTCGCATATTAGACGGAATCCGCACTTTTTATGCTTGATTCCGATGGTCCGACTTATAAACTTGGAATTGGCTCCATTCGTCTCGCAGATGCTTCTCCACTTCATACAGCTGAGGGCGTGGGAAATATATAAGCCACACATTATCGGATTCCAACGAATAAAAGGCATTCGATTGCCAAATCACCCTTCGGCCATTAACAAATATTTGGATCTCGCATGACGCATCGACCACTTTTCCTTCCTCGACGCTAAGAACAACGCAGAGCGCTAGTACACAAGTTCTCGGGCCCGCGACACCCTCGCCTTAGAACCGGCGAGGGCCGCCCAGCCCTCGCCTAGCCAGATCTGGCGAGGGTGTCGCGGCCCTCGCCAGATCTGGGCGAGGGCTAGCACGCCCTCGCTTTGGCCGGTGAGGTCGTCGCGGCCCTCGCCTAGAGCCGGCGAGGGTCGCCGGTCCTCGCCTATGGCCGGCGAGGGTCGATTGGCCACCCTCCCTGGCTAACTCTAAAACCGAACAAAAAAAATGGAGAAAAGGAAAAAAAATCATAAAATTTTCAAAAAACTATTAAAATATTATTAAAAAAAATATTCATATCGTCGTCGTGACTAGCCGACATTCATGTCGGCGATTTCCAGCTAAAATTGTCCTGATAGGCTGAATTGACAAAAAGTGTAAAGATTTAGGATTCAGTTGGTAAGATATGTGAAAGTTTAGAACTCAATAGACAAACTTGAAAGATTTAGAACTAAATTAATAAAAATGTAATAAATTTAGAATTTTTTGATAATTTTCCGTTAGAAATAATGTTATGGGTTGATGCGGACATTTTCATCTTCTAACTAAATAAAAGGCACCAGGACTTGAATAAATGTACAACTCATCTGCTTAGGCTAGGGCCACTAGGCATATGAGAATAAATACCGTTCAGATCCAATTTTTAATTACTCTATTATATTCAAAATAAAACCCATTTCGGTAGATTTGGATATAGGTTTGGTCGGGATAGGTTGAATATGAGCCAATTAGGATGAAAGAATGAACATGGATCAATCCGGTCCAAACCAATATATGATCGATTGACCCGACCTGATCCGACCCATTTGTCCCCACCCATTGGAAAGGCACAATTTCAACAGCGGCAAGTCATTTTCCGGCAAGATCTTCGCCCTAATCCAACCCCCTAATGGAGGAACTATGGGCTTACCTTTGATCCGATTGTGAGAAAAATTGGAGACTAAGCACGGCTAACTGGCCTTTCCTCGCCTAGTCACAGATGTGGCCTCACCAACACAATACCCGGTCCTCAATCACCTCTATCATCGAAAAAACTCACCTGATCATATTCTGCATATAGAGCCCTCCCTCTCCCCTTTTGCGGAAAAAGTGTTGAAAAGTCCTAAACCTTTTGAAATGATGCCAATTTAGTCATAAACCTTTTTTTATGCTAATTAAGTCCTAAACCTTTTGTTTTGGTGCCAATTCAATCCTTCTAGATAACTTTGGCCGACTTTTTGCTAACGTAAACACCAGCTAGCTAGTGGCGGTCACCGTAATCGCGTGGACAAATTTTAATAATATTTTAATATTTTTTGAATTTTTGAATTTTTTTCTTTTCCTCTTCCTCCTCCGGTCATAGGAGCAAGCCCGGGGTCAAAGGCCCGAGGCCGGCGAGGTCGACCTCACCTAGTCATCGGCGAGGCTCGACCTTGCCAAACCGGTCCGAGGCTCGACCTGCGCCAACGGGTTGGGAGAGGCACGACTCGCTAGATCTGGCGAGGTGCCGCCCGCCGATGGCCGTGGAGGGGCTCGCCCGAGGCGGCCGAGGTCGACCTTGCCGGCCTCAAGGCTCGCCGGTCGGCCCTCCAATGACCCTCTTGGATGAAGAGGAGAAGGAAAAAAAAAAAAATATATTAAAATATTATTAAAATTATTCATGTCGACTCCAGAATCGGTGGCCAATGTCCACATCAGCAAAATCAGGCCAAAGTTAACCGGAAAGACTGAATTAACGTCAAAACAAAAGGTTTAGAACTTAATTGACATCAAAAAAAAGGTTTAGGACTTTGCAACACTTTTAAACCCCCTCCTTTTGCCATGGGCAACCTCTTTTCCTCCTCCCGGTCTGAATCCGAAACAGAAAGCTAATCCTAGTAACTTGTCATTCAAGCAATGTTCGGCCATGAAACTTTGGAGTTCCTCTCAACAGGGAGCAACTCAAAACTGTAGCTGAAAAGAATCAACACGGACATGGTCAGGCACTTCGCAGCAAAGACTATGTGAGTAATGTGTCCAATTAATGTTAACGGGAGGGTATGGAGCTTTGTTATAATGCCGTTCAATGGTAAAATTCCATTCTATCTACTTTTTTTTTTTTTTTTGCCTTGTGGCGACTCTCTTGACGTGAAAGTTGAGAGAGCTAATGGATTGCTAGGCGGCTTAAATAGTCCTCATGTGAGGCAGCACTCACACTTTGTATGGATTCTTTCAAGCCCTAGGGACAACAACTTAGATTTTCGTCTATTATCAATTGAACAAGACCAGAATTCCCACTAACCTTTAACCAAGCCAGTTTGAAGCCTAGGAGAGCGTGAGAGCTCAATTAACCTCTACGGTCCAGACCATTGGGACACAGGGACTTAAATACGTTATGGTGAACAAACAACCATAAATTGCTACCGTTTTTTTCTTTTCGTAAAAGCTAATTTCATGCAATCTTTTTCGATTTTTATTCCTAAACATGCAAATCTGTAAGGCCAGGCTTAAGTGCGCAAACAATAAAAATCACTTCGTAATAATAAAAATATAGTTAAAGCAAATGTGCAAAAACTTGATCCATATTGGACAATATTAATATAAGCGCCTTGATTTTACACTCGTGGACCAATCTATGTGTCCTGCAACATTAATACAATCCCTTTTTTTTCATGAGCCGTACGATTTATTGATCTAAATCAAGCCCTCGGATGAGTCCTCCGGGGCAAAAAATTTAGGTATCAACATCCCTCTATAAATTTTGTCGATGGCACAAAAACCAGTGAGCAACCTGCTACAAGCTCAAACATTACGGTTCAAAAAGCCACTAGTTATGACACAAGGCTTTGTACCCATCCAATGCAATCTGCCTAGCAACAGTAGAGACATCAACTAATCTTCCCTGTATAGAACTTTTGACCTTTGAGACAATTAGATCAACACTACTATCTCAAAGTATGAAGCATTGGCATCATTAATTGGATTAAGACGGGTAACAGAGGTCTATATGATAAATTTCACAGAGCAACTTGGGAGACCATGGCCATTCAACAAGAATCCACATAACTTTGGATTAATGCACTCTGCATCACAAATCATAAAGAAGGAGAGGAAAAAGTTCCTCAACCATATCAGTAGCATGATGCGAAACCTGATAGTGGTTTTGAATTCTACTTGAGGGTGCACACGTTAGAAAACTTCTAGTAGAGACCAAAAAAGGGGAAAAGATAAAGGCATTGAAATCGAAATGACCCAGTTCACTTCCTCAGCAACTCACGAACCAATTCAACGGGCATGCTTCGCAAGCCAACCCTCATAATAGATTGGCGCGAGTGCAACCCATAGTCCCGCCATGGTTAAGACAATCTTCTCTTCTTTTTTGAAGTTGATTTGCTTTGCCCTGCATCTGTTTCACTTGGACTATCTTCTTCTGTGGTGTCTGTTGAGTTATCTTCTTCTGTGGTGTCCATTGAGTTATCTTCTTCTGAGCAGTACCTGCATTTATCCATGAAAGGTGTTACAGATCCATGTCTGACTACTATGTCCATTAGCTGCATTGAACATGAAAAGAAGAAGACAATCCAGCAAAAGCATCGAGCTAAACCCAATCAGTTGGATGAATAAGCAACCAGTTACTTGAATCTATCAAATGAGAACAATTAAACTATGACATCCGGAGTTTCTCCCAAGAGGTCATCACATCTACCACAATAGACTGGATTCAGTGGGAGGCCGCATATCACAAATGGAAAAGAGACATCCCGTGATTTGTCCGACTTCCTTTTAATTTTACAAAAAAGAAAATATATTCTGGTTTATGGTTCATATCATCTATATGACTGAAATAGAAGAATTTATAGATTGATTGGATTTGTCAATCTATCTATAAATACATAACAAGGGATAGCAGGCACGAAAGACAACTTTCCTGTGAGCACAGCCATTACAACTACAGGTAGAAGAAAAAGAAACACGAATAAGAAATGCAGTTAAAGATGTTAATCTTATTTCCCTGAACTAGTGTCGCCCAAAGCAATCCACAAGTTTGAAATTTCAGAGTGATTGCAAAATAACTACATGAACCTTCTTTAAACAAGAAAGGCCATAAACTACCTCTAGGATATTCTTTTCCCTGGGCCTTAGATTTAAAAAGCAGAGGGACCAATTTCATGTTTAATCTGTAAGACTACATTAGGTAATTAGCTGTTCTTTATACCACTCTCCAGTGGAACATGCCAACTTAGACGTGACAGAAGTTAGAACAGGATAATGTAACAGCAGATGACACCCTGTTGTTCGAAGGTTTAAGCACTGATGGATCAACCACATTTACCATCTCAGCATCATGACTTGAATCCAAACAGCAGAAAGCATTTTTCATACATATCTCACCCTGATTAGTGCTTGCCTAGTTTCAACAGGTTGAGAAATATGTGTAGATTTAGGTCGCCAAACAGCATTCCAAGCCTTGTGAATTATTTAATCAATGTCAAATTTTCTTCTTTCTACAAACGTCAACATCATGCCCAATCTCATTTCATCTCTTACAAGTGATAGGCTTCCATAAATACTCAGGTTTAACTCAAAGGAAGTGCCCTCCTCAAGAACAACAGGAACTGAATCAACCAACAGGGAAACAAGAGGAACCTCAACACATATTCTAACAAAATCCCATGTCTACATCATTTGTGTGTTTTCATCCACATACAAAGTAATATTTATTGCACTGCCAGTATAGCTTAGAGCTTCATTTGTAGTTAGTTGCAATCTGTAAACCCAAAGTTTAATGCAAACTGGAACAGAACTCATCTTCTCAGATTAAAGATCGAACTGCCATCAACGAAGAACTAAGGTTTGGTGATTAATGTGCCAGGGACCACCAGCCTAAACCCAATCACAAGTACTGGAATCAGGGAATTTAAAGATAAACAAGTCATTATTCCATCTATGCCCATCAATCGAACCATTTGTTCCCCCTAACATAATTGCAGTAGCTCGAATATGACTCAGGTTTGCCAACAATTTGATCAAACAAACAGTTGTACCGAAGAGCCTAACCATCAACCCCAATTTGCCGAGAAACTTTAACAGTAACAAACAACATTAATTGATAAGTATAGGCTCATGGTTACACAATTGAGGACAGGATGAACCAGAAACATCAGACAGCAAGCCATTCATCAGGGTCGACTAATCAAGAATCCCCAGAATACCAACATCATCCATCCAGACATTCTCCCAAAGTTCTAACCTCCATAACCGGCTGTGAAACAGGTATAGCATGGGGGAAAACAACCGCATAGAAGGATTTCCGATAACCGAATGTATCGGCACCGAGGGTTCAGCAATTTCATCCTCAAATCCCTCCAGCTAAACCAGAATGGAACGGGAAAGGATTCAGTAACCGATGAACAGACCAACCCTCTGATCTCGAGGTAGAAGGATTTAACAGAGTTAATTCGGGGTAGAATCAATCGATTCCGGGACGGAGAACATGCATTCGCAGGAATCGAAGTGGAAAACACAGAAGAGCGAAGCTCCGGACAAAAAAAAAAAACAATGGCAGCCGCTGTTCCTCTGGACTCGTCGGAATCCAAACACTAAAAACGAGGAAACACAGTAAAGTTCAAGCGAGAGAGAGGGAGAGAGATTGTACGAGTTGTCTTCTTCCGAGTCTCTGTCCAATTTGTTTTCAATCGGCTGAGGGTGTTGGAGCACGACCCTCATATCATCCTCCTGCTGCTCGCATATTAGACGGAATCCGCACTTTTTTACGCTTGCTCCCGATGGTCTGAGGCAAACTTGGAATTGGCTCCATTCGTCTCGCAGATGCTTCTCCGCTTCAAACAGCTGAGGGCGTGAGAAATATTTAAGCCACACATTATCGGATTCCAACGAATAAAAGGCATTCGATTGCCAAATCACCCTTCGGCCATTAACAAATATTTGGATCTCGCAGTCCGCATCGACCACTTTTCCTTCCTCCAGGCCAAGAACAATGCAGAGCGCTAGTCCCAAGAACTTGTCATACAAGTCCTGGGGGATCAGGAAAGATATGGAATCCTCTTTACAGTGGAGAAACCACTCTGGCATTTCTCCTCCAATTAGGCGAACGTCGACACGCCTCATCTTCGGGAGTCCCTGTCATACAGATGGTACGCATATCAAGTGTTTGCGCGCGAGTCCGAGAGAGAGAGAGAGAGAGAGAGAGAGAGAGAGAGTCTGACCTCGAGTAATGGCACATCACCCATCTTGACCCCTCTGCGTAATAATTCACAGCATGACGACAAGTCGACGACAAGGAAGTCGGAGGAGAGACTCGACAAATTTGGGAGTTTCTGCAGAGATTTGCAACCATTTGCTCTTAGGGTACACATATTTGATGGAAGCTGAGGAATCTCTTGTAGTTGCGGGCATTTTTCCACATACAACGATTTCAAATCATTGCATTGGTTAATGCATGTCGGTAGATGAGTAAACTTGTTGTTTGAAAGTTCTAGGATTTTCAATTTGGGAAAACTCCCAACGAAGTCTACTTCTGATAGATTGCAGCCACAAAGATCTAGATGGTATAGATTTGGGACTCCTAAATGGCCATCACGGTCAGTTGAATCCTCCAGGTTCTTTGGAAACATGACCAAATTTGAGCAGCCTTCAAGACCTAGAAACTCGAGATTGTGCAACTTATAAATGCTCGAAGGAAGCCTTGTGAGGTTTTTGCACCATTCTAAATTTATATATTTCACAGAGATAAGATTTTCAATTGATGCCGGGAGTTCTTTAATAGCCATCCTTTGCAGATAAATATATTCTAGATGTTCCATCTTTCCCAGAATATCAGGGAACTTCTCGAGTTTAGAGCAACCAGCGAGACTAAGGCGTCGAAGAGATTTTATCTTGAGTTTGCTGGGAAAGATACTAAGATTAGAGCACGATGTTAGTGCCAAGAGCCTTAACTTGTCGAGGTATCCGACGGATTGGTGAACCTCCACCAAGCTTTTGCAGTAATCGAGATTCAAGCTCTCCAGATTTGGAGCCATTGAAAGGTCGGGAACACTAGCAAGGGACTCGCATCGCTCTAAATTTATGGACTTCAACCTTCTAAAATTCTGCAAAAGCATGACAGTGCAATCATTAAGTTCTGCAAATACTTATGGCGATAAAAGGGAAAGCTAATCACCGCGTGGGCTTACCATAAGTTTGCCTCCGAATTGTTTGATACGACTTCCCTGGACGTCAATTCCAACAAGTTTCTTTGGGCCAGGGCCAAATTCTAGATCTGGCGCGTTAGGCCATTTAAGCCATCTTAGCTCGTTAGGGAGACGTACAGGACCTTGTGAAGAGATATGTACTTCGGACCAAATGAGCATTCTCAACCTTTTCATGTTTGCGAAAGCATGAGGACTGATAGTTATCTCTTCCGGTTCGGGCGAGTCCAATACTATGGCCTTTACTGCATTCGTTCCCTATTCATAACAGAGCAAATTCAATGGTCACAGAAAATTTCCGTCGAGATTTACATTGACTGTTCAAATTAGAGTAATATAAAAACTAAGATCTAGCAACATCGACATAAAACAACTTTTACCGTATCTTCCCATAGAATGTCTAGAACATCTTCAAAAGTCCATAATCTCTGCGTTTCCGGGATCATCGGGGCATTCACGATTAACAATATCCTTACCCATTGGTGAACCAAATCGTGCATTTGCAGGTACCCATTCTCATAAGTTATCAAGGACCTCTCCACGAGAATTTCTATTCCTATAGTTGTGTCAAAATCACAGCTGTCAAGAATTTCCTTGATATCTTTTATTCTTTTCCCCTTAAAGAAACAAGCAATATCAAGGAAAATTTCCCTCTCATTATCCTCCAATCCATCGAAGCTTGTCTTGAGAACTCGATTGACAGTTTGGTCAGGACTTTTGGAGATTTTATGCAGTGCACTTTCCCATGCAGGTTCCTTTCTTCCACATAAGAATGAGCCCAACACTTCGAGGGCTAACGGAAGTCCGTTAGCATAACGTAGTGCTCTATCTATGAGATCCCTCCTTATTTCAACTTTCTTGCTATTTGGAAAGGCATACCGACCGAAAAGCTCTAGTGCTTCATTGTCATCTAAAGTCTTCACTTCGTACACAAAATTTATGCCATGAGAATTTAGCAAATGTTTATCTCTTGATGTAACAATAATTCTACTTCCTTTGCCAAACCAATGGCCTTCTCCAGCTAATGCATTCAGTTGATCCAACTGGTCAACATCATCAAGAACTAAGAGAACCTTTTTGCAACAAAGTCTTTCCCGTATCAAATTAATTCCTCCGTCGACACTATATACCGTTAAATGTCTATGAGATAAGATCTCAGATAGAAGTTCTTCTTGCAACGCAACAAGACCATGGCCTTTGTCCGAACTTTCTCTAACTCGCGCCAAAAAGCTAGAACCCTGGAATTGTTTCCCAATAGCATTATATAAGGCTTTTGCAATCGTTGTCTTCCCTATGCCTCCAAGTCCCCATAGACCTATCATGAGAACATCATTATCACCCGACTCTTTTTGTGACAGCGATATCAGTGTTTGAACTCGAGAATCTATTCCGACTGGATACTTAGCGACATGTAAGGGTGTACGCTCTAGATGAATGGATAATTCCTTCACGATGTCTTGTATGAGCTCCGCTTCATCTCTAATAAGCACCCAAAAGAAAGATAAACATGTTTTAGCATGTCTGAGCAATGGCAGGAACTTGAACTCTAACGTCACAAGGAAAATCTCGCCAGAAGATTAGCAAAAAATGAGATGAAAAGAAATAACCCATATGGGTAAACCCTGCGCCAAGATCTGCACAAGGAAAAACTATAAAGAACCTGAGCCTAAAGATAATGACGACTCGGGTACTATGAACCACACTTTTAATCTAAGACAAATTTCCCATTATCTAGACAGCAAGAATCGAATTCAAAGAATTTGAGAGCTTGCAGTTTTGGTTATTCGACTTTTTTGTTGACTGTCTAGTATATTTCCGCTCCGTATCTTCGATCGAAAGATCAATTGGACAATATCTATCAGTTTCTAAGTGGCAGTGTATCTTTTCTATTCTTGGGTGATTGAATTAATTATATAGAATCTCTAATTAGCTTCTAAATTCAACGTTTAGGGGCATGAAAGATGTTGATGTCTCGAATTTTTGGCAAGAGCAAATATTTGCAAAGGTTTGTGCAAGGTTTGGGACCCCGGAGGATCGGTTGGACAATACAAGGCGTCGTGGCGGACTTGGGGAGCTCGGTCCGGAGACCAGGCCAGGCCCCGCCAAACAATGGCCTGGAATGGCTATTGCCCTTGCACCCGGCCAGACAAGGCCGGGCGATCGGCCCTACGGCGCTAGCGAGCGAAGGCCGGAGACGATGGCTCAAATGAGGCGACGGTGAACGCGCCGTGGTGGTTGGGGCTGCAGGTCTATGCAGGCCGAGAGATGAGTTTTTGGTTGGATCTACGTGGGGCACGGGAGACAGATCCGACAATCCGTCGGATGGGGACGATGCGTGTGTCGGGCGTGGGCACGATGGCGCACACCCTTCTAATTCATGCATGCAACTAGTAAGGGGAGGGTAAAAAACAAGATACAAACGAAGCATGAGATTGAGACCAGTTAAAAGAGACATCATAGCATTTATCAAAAGGAAAAACATGCTTACCCCTCATGGAAATCCCACCCAGATAAGCTACCCGCGTCGAAGAGAGCCTTCTCCCATTTCTTCACTTTCTCAGAATCCTTTCCAAACTTGGACTCATGCTTATCCATAGCTTCTTTGTAACTCTCTCTTGGTGTTCTCACTTCCCTGGGTTCCACTTTGTAAAACATGGGAAAGACCTTGAGGTCTCTTTGCTCCTTGCACTCCATAATTCTGGCCAACTCTTCCAAGCACCATGGCGAGGAAGCATAGTCCTCGGAAAAAACGATGATCGCGGCACGCGACTCCTCGATCGCCTTCATAAGCGCTGGCGATATCTGCTCTCCTTTCCGGAGTTCATCACTATCCCTGAAAGTGTATATTCCTTTCTGGTCCAGAGCCGCGCTCTGAGATGGCGAGGAATTTGTTGCGGACGTCCGTGCCTCTGAAGCTCAGAAACACGTGGTAATTTCCTTTCAGATTAGAAGAAGAAGCAGCCATCGAAAGAGATGATGGTGGTTGACGTGCTTCCGCAGGATGTTTGCTAGGGGTGTAAACGGTTCGGTTCGGTTCTCTTGAATTAAAACCGAACCGCTAGAGGTGCACCCTTGAACCGAATTGAATCTCGCTCGAACCAAATATGAACCGAACCAAAAAACCGGCTTGATTTGGTTCGCTTTTCGGTTTTCGGTTTCTTGTTCTTTTTTTTTTTTGCTTTTTATTGACAGCTTGGTTTTCGGTTTTTTCTTCTTTTCTTTTTTTTTGTTTTTAGCACAAACAAACACGACCAGACCAAATCAAACTGATATGGTTTGAGAAGGGCCAAGAAAGGAGCTGCAAATCTCGAATGCTGTTCTTGCAAAGCTCACTGCAAACAAAAGAAAAGAAAAGCTCAACAAATGAACCGAACCAAGGATCAGAAATGCCCAGCGAAGCAACTGTTTCTAATAGGAATTAAGTAGAGAGAGCCATCACCCAACATGGAAACAAATCCATTTATCCGAGGACGCTCGAGCAAGTCCACGGTACAAGAGCCACCATCAACCCGCCAACCAAGCATTACATAAACTAATCCACAATGCCCAGAAGACACAACGGCTAAACCCCCGACTCCAAACCTAAGACTGCAAGCAGAGGAGCAACGCAACAAATCCTCGCAACTAAAGAGTCAGGAGAAATGTCCAAAAATGGAACCTCTCGCAAGACCCCAGAAGAATGATCGGCTCGATCAGTAGAACCATTTTCGGTATCGAACCATTTTCTTATGCTATGGGAACCCGACCACACGGAGCGAGCAGATCTAGACTCGAGCGTGCGAGAGAGAAGAGCAGCGACCGGAAGCGCAGAAATGAGCGCAGATCTGCGACGAGGCGGGGAGAGAGAGAGAAGGACAGAGAGCACTCACCGAGAATGGAGGTCTTCTTCCTCGTTGAAAGGGTTGGGATCGTGGCCGGCGATTTATCGTAGCAGTAGAAAGAGAGGGGGTTGCCAGTTCTTCAGAGAGCGATTGACGGTCGTGAGGTGGAGACAGTTCGTGGAGGCGTATGTTATATCTCCATGCACGCCGTCGACGGTGCATTTGCTGGGAAGGAGCAGTGATTGGGGCCAGCCAATGGGGCTGCTCCGTACATCTTCTTTTTTTTTTTTAACCTTTTTTTGTTTTGCCCTTTTCCCTGTTTCTCTCCTCTTTCGCGGGTAGAATTGGATTTTTCTTCGGGAAATTTCGGTGAAAAGCTAGAATGGCGGTGATTTTGTCGGGATGAGTTTTGTTGCGACTTGAATGCCAAGTGAGCCTCTATAGCACTTGTTGAAAATTTGTTTCGAGTATAAACCCATTAAAAAATACTTGGTCAATAAACTAGGCTAATCGATCTCGTGATTCTGTGGGACTTCTTCTTGATCCAGCAATTGCACATTAGGGAAGTGCAATGAAACGAGAAACCTCCAAACGACCCGAGAAACCGGTTCTCATGGGGACCGGTCCGATTTCCGATTCAATTTTCAAGCACCGATTCGGTTTCGATTCTAGGCATGAAATCGTCCATCCCCCTTTTGGACGGATTTTGGTAAAATATATATATAATTTTTAAGAAAATTTCCCAACCAAAAAAAAAAAAAAGAAAAATTCTTAAGAGATATCTAGAGCTAAAATCAAATTACTTCAATATAGATTCGTGCATGTTGACCTTCATCATGCATGTGAGAATACACAGCCACGCCTCTGGCCATTCATTGCTTCCCTCTCTCTCTCGATCACCTCTATTTACGTGAAATTTAATGGGATCGATTCCATAAATCTATTCAGAATCGAACCAGACCATCCTAGGTGGATCTTCGGAATCAATGAGCAGTTTTCGATTCTAATTTTTTGGAAAAAGGTCATTAATGGCGATTTCCAATTTTACGGTGAAAATTGCTCATCTGAATCATGCTGACCCCTGCTACGTGCACATGGTTGCGTTTATGTTCAGCCGCAATTGCGCATAGAAGAAGATTGCGCATGGATTTCATTTTGCATTTATTTCTCTGCATGCGTAGAAGACAAAGAAAGCAGCAGCGAGAAAAATGTTTTATTCACTCGCTATCCTTGCCACTGTACGGAGCGGTAACTGGAGTCAGAGAAGAGATTTGCTCAGCCAGCAAATATGGAAATCCCACTGCCTAATATTTTCTCGAATTGAAGGAGCCCCCAAATGATTATGGAGGGGGGCCACGGGCTACGTTCGTCTTTCATGGACTGTCTTCATCTGCTGACATACTATAATATATGTGGAGATTCTTTAGACAATAAATATAACATATGAAGGGGCCCTTGCCCTTGGTTGGGTACAGAAGGGTCAGAGAGGACGAGAGGATGTGTGATTCCTTGAGCGAGACTTCACTAAAAATTATGAGGGTGAACGTTGAGTGAGTTATTAGACGGAATTGAAGGCTAGAAAATACCGAGAAAGTGTTTGAGTGCCCGAATAATTATAATCTCTATTGTGTCGCTTGTTTCTATAGTTGAATTACATGCTGCTCTCTTCTGTTGACATAGGTTTTGATATTCGGACCGAATTATGTTGTTTCGGAGTCCAATTTCCTTTCTTTCCTTCTAACTATTTTATCGATATGCTTCTTGACTCAAGTCTAGAGATGTTTGAAAGGTTCATGTGTAGTTTGGTAAATTTGTAATTATGGTGGGGTGTGTTTAGCACCTTCTGGATACTAGAGTTTGTTTGTTGGATAAAAAGATGGAATCCATCGTTATTGGATAAATTATCGCCTAAGTAAACCAATTCCTATAATTACAGCAACTTTATATTGACCGAATTAAGAACCATCCGCTAATTAAGGACTACAATAGTGGCGTGAACCCTTTAACATGAAAAGAAGATTCCATATGAATTCTAATAGCTATTAATAAACACTAAAAATATATGCATGATACGAACATACTTGGATCGAACATCATGATAAATTGTATTGAGTTTTTCTAGCATCCTCTGGCTTATGGGTTATTGCTGCTAATGTGAAATTATTATACATGAGTGTAATATATATACTAAATTGAATTTTGGCACTAAATATAATGGGTTCAATGTGCATCTCGCTGATCATGGCCTAGCCAACATATTACATACCCGAATTACTTGCTCGTCATAGGTCGATGCTGCATTCCTTTATCGTCTTTGGTAATTATTCATCCATCGCGTGATGTTTGTACTCGTTTGTGGAATTTGCGGTTCATCTTAATCATTTCATAGCCACGGTACTCCAACTTTTCCAAAACCTAATGAATATATTTGGGCCCATTCGATCACTATTTGTGTACCTCTTCCAATTCCACGTGGGGCTATTGACAATTGCGGAGCATTTGTTTTTTAATTTGCCAAATTTTATTAATCATTTACAAACATTTATTTGCATTTCTGAGGAGCATTTTAGATTTACTAACTTTTAAAGATATTACTATATGTGGCAAAAAAAAAAGCCAAAGACCCACTTTTTAATTCGTGTTTAGCGGGCCGAGTTGAATGTAGATTTATTTAAGTTTTAAAAACATGTAGCTATGTATTTAAGTAGAAAAGCCTAATTTTTGTAACAGGTCTGCAACATACTCATTTTCAACCCATACTACTCAAAATTCAGATAACCCATGCACGAATGTTGCTATGCCTAAGCAGTTCTAATGAACCTTCCTTCTCCTTCTCTCTCTCTCTCCCCGTCTTGCATAGAAAATGAGTGTCTCGATGAAGTGCTCATTGCCTTTGCAGCTTTTGACGAGGAGTCAGCGAGTTTTCTGAGACGAACCTTCATTGCATTTTCGTTTCGGTGATTGGGACATGAGTCCGTTGAATTTAACGGGACATGAGTCCGTTGAATTTAACTTTTCATAAATATTGCACCTATTTTGTTATTCTGTTGATAATAAATTCAGTTAAACAACTGAAACGTGTTTGATTAGGATTCTTTGGAATTTCTTTGCATTTCATTAGACATGGTCTTCTAGGAGAAAATATCGGGTGCTACTTGAGTGCCGCGTGAGGCTTTATGCAAATCCACTCGCCGGTTGCCGTGTGTGCAGGCTCGGATCAATTTATTTTCTTTTTATTTAAGATGTAAATGTTACATGGGATTCACTATGCACAAAGTCATATGGACCAAAAGACGAAGCTGCTATATAGTACGTGGATGGGTCCCGCATTTGACTTCATCAAAAATCGAGAAAAGATTAAATTTCTTGAGAAACTTCAAATAAGGACCTATAGTGAAACCCTTTTCTCGTACGAGATCCTGGAGGGCACTCACATGCCACTTTCCAAAACATCCTCTTCCTCTTCTTCAAATCCCTAAATCCAAACTCCAAAGAAAAATTCATAAAACGACTCAGCCGGAATTCATTTGTATTTGAATGAGTTTTGATCTCTAGGAGTTGGTTTCAGGTCATTTAGATTCATGGATGGGGTTTGTAGACCTTTTCATCATCCATATAATAGTTTGATTATCATGAGTATCTTATACTATAATTGACATCAAAATTGTTATATTGTTCAATTTCCGCAATAGTTTTTTTAAGGTACAATATCTTCATATAATGTCAATGAAAATGCTTCTGGCGGACCGGAACTTCAAAACAAATTATGCAACTGGGCAAACATGTTTCTATGAAGATATCCGAATCGGCGAGAAACAAACACAAGTTCTGTAGATATTACAATGACGTATGACTCTACTTATCTTAGAATTGTTACGTATGTTTCCGGACAACTAAGTAAAAAATTTCGTGTTTCATCTTTAGAAGTGAGGTTTTTACGTAACTCAGAGCATCGTCGATCTTTGGAAGGTTTTAAATTATATAACTTACAACAAAATGAATGAAACTAACAAAGCCGGATCCCCTCTACGTCTGGAAAGCGCAATGAATAAAACTAATCGCTAATCACCATGTGACCCTCCATTGTCAAGTCATCTCATTTGGCCATAACTAGTTATGGGACATTGACAAGAATCTGATGAACCCCGCAAAATAAATCGTATCACATATCTAATCTCGTACTGATAAATCGTCAAACAAGATTGTAATTTATAGTACCAGACTCATAATAATCGTTTATGGCTTGTTATACTTTAACATCGACTCGCCTGCAATGCAAAGAAACAATTTGCAAAGCCACTTTGAGGCCTAAACTGCAAAAACCAAGTTTGTGCAACCAACTTCTTAAGAGGAAAATTGTCCAAAAAGTTATAAACCTATTGTGCAGAGGCCAATTTAATCCTAAATATTTCAATTATGCCAATTTAGTACTAAACCTTTGAACGATTTGTAAATTTAGTGATAAAGCTTTCGATTGTACCAATTTAGTTTTAAATATTTTGATAATTTGTCAATTTAATCCTATATCTTTTGACAATTTGCCTATGTAATCCTTTCGGCCAAATTTCTGAATAATATATTTTTGACTAAATTGGTAAATCTTCAAAAGGTTTGAGCTAAATTGACACAATTGAAAGATTTCGGACTAAATTGACAAATCATCAAAAGGTTTAAGACTAAATTGACAGAATTGAAATGTTTACAATTGAATCAGCCATCGCACAATAAATTTAAGACTTTTTGGGCAATTATCCCACTTTTGGAATGTTGTATTACCAAATCTAAAGAAACAGCCAATGAGAAGAGAACCCAATCCACATATGCCCAGCCTTTCTCCATCCCTCATCTTGAAATATTAACCTGAATCTCAACGCAATCAATAGATCAAACTAATTTTTCATGAAAAAATGAAGTTATGTTTCTTAGAAATCAAGAGCTTCTCACATGGCTAACAAGGTCAGATTGCAAGTTGGAATAGCCAGCGAATCAAAGGCCCTAAAAACAAGAGGCCTCACCCCATAACTCTTGAGAATCGGCCCCACTCTATTTCGTGAACAACGATGACAAGGGTGCATCGTGGAAGCACAAGAAATGATCACTAGAAGCATGTCACGCAATCTTACTACAAACAGCTCTCGCAAACGACAACCCATCACGGATACGATCGCAAACAACATCCCAGGAATGATTTTAATGAATTTTTCTTTTGGAGTTTGGATTTAGGGATTTGAAGAAGAAAGAGAGAGAGAAGATGGAATCAAAATGTAATTGCGGATCATGGAAAGGAAAAAGAATTTTGAAATGTTTTCATGATTGTTTTATGTAGCTAGATGTGAGGCCCATTCATGTAGTCTGTGGCAGCTTCTTCGTTCGATTCAACCAGTTTTGTGCAAAGTAGATCCTACTTAGCATTTACATCTCAAATGTTAAAAAAAAAAAAAATGAGTAGGCCTACGTCTACACACATGGCAACTGATGAGTGGATTTGTGTAAATCCCTTATGGCACTCAAGAAATACCCAATATTTTTTCATCTAACGGCATTGATGTAACCTTGGCATTACGGACCAACTTTTTTTTTCTTGCCAAAGGCTTTGAACTTATAATTCATTTTGGGGCTAATTCTTCTGTATTTTCCAGTTTTAAGATGGATTCCATTGAGAAAATTATTCAGCAAGTTTGTACAGTATTCAGATTATTTTGTTAATTTATTTCCGCCCAGTATTATTATTATCTATGACTCATACTTAATCACCGTCTGTCTTCTTTAATTAGTGCTCATCACAACACATGCATAATTGTCTAATTTTTTTGTGACAAATGATTAAGGTATAGTCATTAATCTAGTGTGAGAATAACTGCATATTATGGACCACAAAAAATAAATAACAAATAATTATAAATTGTTTTGAGGTTCACTCTTTCGAGAATTTGTGACTTACAACATCCTTTATTCTTACAGTGACCCAAAAACTATTATACTAGCAAAGCCCTTTTTTATAAGCTTTTTGCCTTTTAAGTTTTCTTGCCAATTCTTTATTTATTTACTAACATCATTTTATTTTATTAATTCTATTTTTTAATTAGATGCAAAATTCTCTCCAAATAGCCTACTCACGTGAAGAGCTGAGAGAGCAATAAATGAGTGTAAATTTTAATAGATTGTATTAAATATGAATGTATTTTAGTATTATTAGTTGAATATGAATTTGATTCAGATAGGATATAGGTCGATACAATTATGTTTCATAAAATTGGATTAATATAAGTAAAATGGATAAATTTGAATCGAATCTATATATAGCTATTTTCGACCAACTCAAACCAAACTCAACTCACCCATTTAACATATCTATTCACCACCACACCAACACTCCAATCACTAATTAACCATCAGCCCTTCTTCGATGCTGATTGTCGGCTCCACTGCTCCCACCAGCATTGCCTCCCCCACCATGCTACCACAACCTGCATCACGGCCACCAGAATCATCGAGAGCTAAAGTTTTCCTTGACGCTCCACTCTGGGCATTACGATTCGAAAGCTCTTGGATCTGACATGTTACAAAGAAGCTAAACAGTTAATAATAGACTGTGTTTTCCTTAGGCCTGAACCAAAGTAAAAGTAAGGCAACGATGGTGTCACTATTGCATAGAACCACCATATGGTGGTCAAACTGATTGAAAGAGGAAACACCTTAGATAAATGGGATGAAATTGCAAAAAAGAGCATGTCCCTTCCCAAAAAAGTCCAAAAACAAAAAAAAAAAAAAGTTCGCCTAATATAGCACTTGCTACAATTATAACATAGAACAATCAAAGAGCCGATGTATTTCGAGCCATGTGTACTTATCCATATCCTCAGCAGAATAAGCCCAGTATTGCAAGAAAAATAATCACATTACACAATCCTCAGTGCAGTTTAGTCAATCTTCACAGTAACCTCAAAACAAATGAGGAAGTCAATGCTCAAAGAGAAGAAAATATAACAAATGCAACGAATACAACAGTACATCCCTTCTCAATCCCGTACAGCGTTTGGTAAACTTTATAATAAAAGGACGGGTAAAAATCAAAGCTAAAATTGCTACCAGTTTCTTTCTACTTATTCTTCCTAAGCAGTTTGCAGGTAGCTGGTGCCTTTAAATCAACTCCTGCTGTTAAATCAGGAAACTCTTTTAATTTTAATCTAATCAAACTTTTGGATCTAAAGAACTATATAAAAGTACGAACCTCATCTCAGTTTCTGAAACTTTTTCTTCCCCCTCATTCACTCTCCTCATTCTGTCTGGTTTTAGCCCTTTAAAATCTTCGGGGTTTCATTGAGAGAGAACAGACAGGCGTGTTTGATTAGTTGAGTTAGTTGAGTCGTCTCAATGAACCAACAGAACTATTCCAGGAAAACTGCCCACATTCATTCTAACTCTAAAACAACAAATTCCTAAGTGATTTGTCACCGCAAAACTCTTTCAGTTTCATCCTGATTTTCTTCCTCTCACTCATGCACACACATTGCTTCCTTCTATGCTCTCCACCCGAACGGAAAGAAAGAAAGGAAGGGTTATCTGATTTGAAGCACTCAGACTTCCAGCACTTTTATTCTCTCCCTCCACTTTCCATGTAGACTTATGCTCTTGGGGATCACCTTTATAGCAATCAAGAAGCCATGGACATTAAGGTCGCTCTCCCATGTAATTGTGGCTCACTCAAGTTTGTCACATCCTCTCCCTGATTCATTGGACTGTTTTCATTATAACTCCAATCTTATTTGCTATGTTTTGCAGCGGGTTGTCATCTCTCTACTTCTCGGGTGATTTTTAAGAATCGACTGCTTTCACATTATGTAGTCAATATGTTGCAAATGGCCCATAGACATGATTCCATTACCTTTATACACAATTCAACTGTTTGTGCGCTGACAAAATAAAAATGTTTGTGCACTTGCCTCCTCCTCCTCCGACAGGAGAGAACTCTACTTCTTTTGTTGAGTGACTTATTATGACTATGCCATGATGTCCTTGTTACTTATGGCACAATCAACCGTACTTCTCCTTACATCATATGTCATAAAACGACACTGATCGAATAAATAAAGCAAAAAGTCTTCAGACTTTTAAAATCTTATTGCCTTTGGAAATTTAGTTCTCAAAATGATAATGATTTAATACTTCTCGATTCAGATGCAACTATCATTTTGTGGTCTCCCTCCCTCCCTCCCTCCCTCCCTCCCTCCCTTCCGCTCTCCCCCATAGTCATTGTAGAGCTTCTTTTCTCACCTTGGGGACTAATTCCCCAAATTTTTTAGATCCTAACCAAAAACTCAGTTACCTGATTATATTTCCTCAGTCAACACCATATTTCCACCCAATTAGCACAACACCAATAGTTTTCCCACCCACACATCCTTCAACCCCGCAGCAAACGAGCCAAAGTCAGTGGAAGGAGAGAAAATTGGAACATCCCACAACTAGAGATTGCAAAGAACCTTGTCACCTTCAGGTAGCTTCATACTTAGGGAGTCAATGTGCTAGATTACTGTCAGTGATATTGCCTTTGGGTGTAACCCCAGCTAATTGCTTCTTCGGCTTAATTTCTGTTGATGCTCTAGTGGGCGTTGCCACTTTCACATTCATTGCCATGATTGTGGTTATGGGGAATTTTCAGGATCAAGTGACGGGTCCAAAGTTTCTCAGTTAAGGGTCTGGATAAGAAAACTCAATCCAGACACATTTTGGTCTGAAATGAAGATTCTTACTGTTAAAGCATAAGAATAGTAGCAACTTTGGGTTTTAGCCACTTGAAATTGATAGATGCCCAAAAAAGTGCAGGTTTCTTTGCCTTGCATGGAGACATGGAACATTACTGCTGCACTTAAAGACTCTGGGCCCGACGAGAAAACTTGGTTGTTTCGTGGCATTTATGGGCCACCAAGACAAACATTTACCAGATAATTTTGTAGAGAGATCAATAATGCGGTGAAAGTGTTTGGAAGAGACTCTGTGATAATAACATATATCTAATTCATGTTATGGAGTAATGGAATGAAAGGACGTTGAGAGGAAAGTAGCTCGACTGAGAGGTCTATAGGGATTTTGTCTTTGATATGGGACTTCTCAACTGGGGATTTTGCAGGGAATTCATTTACATGGAGTAACATGAGAGAGGAAAGGTAAAATCAGAGAATGGTCATCTTGTACATTTTCAATTATGTCCGTAAGACCATTTATATATATGAATGTGTTTGCTCAGTTTGAAATAAAGACCTGATTTAGATATTTAAGCTAATAGTTCTACCATTAGTCAGGACTGTACCTTACCAAAAAAAAAAAAAATTAGTCAGGACTCTAATTGCAAAAGGCACTGCATCATACCATTCGTGATCACGTTACTCATATGATTGAATATACACTGCTTGGCAAACATTAATTTAATTGCAAAAGGAACTGCTTGTACGAGTTCTCTTCTTCCGAGTCTCTCTCCAACTTGTTTTCAATCGGCTGACGGTGTTGGAGCACGACCCTCGTATCATCCTCACGTTGCGCGCATATTAGACGGAATCCGCACTTTTTTACGCTTGCTCGCGATGGTCTGAGGCTAACTTGGAATTGGCTCCATTCGTCTCGCAGATCCTTCTCCACTTCATACAGCTGAGGGCGTGGGAAATATCTAAGCCACACATTATCGGATTCCAACGAATAAAAGGCTGTCTCTTGCCAAATCACCCTTCGGCCATTAACAAATATTTGGATCTCGCATGACGCATCGACCACTTTTCCTTCCTCCAGGCCAAGAACAACGCAGAGCGCTAGTCCTAAGAACTTGTCATACAAGTCCTGGGGGATCATGAAAGATATGGAATCCTCTTTACAGTGGAGAAACCATTCTGGCATTTCTCCTCCAATTAGGCGAACGTCGGCACGCCTCATCTTCGGGAGTCCCTGTCATACAGATGGTACGCATATCAAGTGTTCGCGCGCGAGTGAGAGAGAGAGATAGAGAGAGAGAGAGAGAGAGAGAGAGAGAGAGAGAGAGAGAGAGAGAGAGAGAGAGAGAGAGAGAGAGAGAGTCTGACCTCGAGTAATGGCACATCACCCATCTTGACCCCTCTGCGGAATAATTCACAGCATGACGACAAGTCAACTTCAAGGTAGTCGGAGGAGAGACTCAACAAATTTGGGAGTTTCTGCAGAGATTTGCAACCATTTGCTCTTAGGGTCTGCATATTTGATGGAAGCTGAGGAATCTCTTGTAGTTGCGGGCATTTTTGCACATACAACGATTTCAAATCATTGAATTTGTTGATGCATGTCGGTAGATGAGTAAACTTGTTGTTTGAAAGATTTAGGGTTTCCAATTTGGGAAAACTCTCAAGGAAGTCTACTTCTAAATGGTGTAGATTGCATTCACGAAGATCTAGATGGTGTAGATTTGGGACTCCTAAATGGCCATCACGGTCAGTTGAATCCTCCAAGTTCTTTGGAAACATGACCAAATTTGAGCAACCTTGAAGAAGTAGAAACTTGAGATTGTGCAACTTATAAATGCTCGAAGGAAGCCTTGTGAGGTTTTTGCACCATTCTAAATTCATATTTTTCACAGAGACAAGATTTTCAATTGATACAGGGAGTTCTTTAATAGCCGTCCTTTTCATATCAATATATTCTAGATGTTCCATCTTTCCTAGAATATCAGGGAACTTCTCAAGTCTAGAGCAACAAGAGAGATTAAGGGTTTGAAGAGATTTTGTCTTGAGTTTGTTGGGGAAGATACTAAGATTTGAGCACAATCTTAGTGACAATAACCTTAACTTGTCAAGGTATCCGATGGATTGGTGAACCTCCACCAAACTAATGCAGTAATCAAGAATCAAGCTCTCCAGATTTGGAGCCATTGAAAGGTCAGGAACACTAGCAAGGGACTCGCATTGCTAGAAATTTATGGACTTCAACCGTTTAAAATTCTGCAAAAACATAACAGCGCAATCTTTAAGTTCTGCAAATACTTATAGCTATAAAAGGGAAAGCTAATCATCACAAGGGCTTACCATAAGGTTGCCTCCCAATTGTTTGATACGACCTCTCTGGATATCAATTGCAACAAGTTTCTTTGGGCCAGGGCCAAATTCTAGATCCGGTGCATTGGCCCATTTAAGCCATCTTAGCTCATTAGGGAGACGTACAGGACCTTGTGAAGAGATATGCACTTCAGGCAAAATGAGCATTCTCAACCTTTTCGTGTTTGTGAAAGCATGAGGACTGATAGTTATCTCCTCTGGTTCGGGCGAGTCCAATACTATGGCCTTTACTGCATTCGTTCCCTATCCATAACAGAGTAAATTCAATGGTCACAGAAAATTTCCGTTGAGATTTACATTGACCGTTCAAATTAGAGTAATATAAAAACTAAGCTGTAGCAACATTGACATGAAACAACTTTTACCGTATCTTCAAATAGAATGTCTTGAACATCTTCAAAAGTCCATAATCTACTACGTTTCCCAGGATCATCGGGACATTCCTGATTAACAATATCCTTACCCATTGAGTGAACCAAATCGTGCATTTGCAGGTACCCATGCTCATATGTTATCAAGGACCTCTCCACGAGAATTTCTATTCCTATAGTTGTGTGAAAATCACAGCTATCAAGAATTTCCTTGATGTCTTCTATTCTTTTCCCCTTAAAGAAACAAGCGATATCAAGGAAAATTTCCCTCTCATTATGCTCCAATCCATCGAAGCTTGTCTTGAGAACTCGATTGACAGTTTGGTTAGGACTTTTGGAGATTTTATGCAGTGCACTTTCCCATGCAGGTTCCTTTCTTCCACATAAGAATGAGCCCAACACTTCGAGGGCTAACGGAAGTCCATTTGCATAACGCAGTGCTCTATCTATGAGATCCTTCCCTATTTCAACTCTCTTGCTATTTGGAAAGGCATACCGACCGAAAAGCTCTAGTGCTTCATTGTCATCTAAAGTCTTCACTTCGTACACAAAATTTACGCCATGAGAAGTTAGCAAATGTTTATCTCTTGATGTAACAATAATTCTACTTCCTCTGCCAAACCAATGGCCTTCTCCAGCTAATGCCTTCAGTTGTTTCAACTGGTCAACATCATCAAGAACTAAGAGAACCTTTTTGCAACAAAGTCTTTCCCGTATCAAATTAATTCCTCCGTCGACACTATATACCGTTAAATGTCTATGAGATAAGATCTCAGATAGAAGTTCTTCTTGCAACGCAACAAGACCATGGCCTTTGCCCGAACTTTCTCTAACTTGCGCCAAAAAGCTAGAACCCTGGAATTGTCTCTCAATAGCATTATATAAGGCTTTTGCAATTGTTGTCTTCCCTATTCCTCCAAGTCCCCATAGACCTATCATGAGAACATCATTATCACCCGACTCTTTTTGTGACAACGATATCAGTGTTTGAACTCGAGAATCTATTCCGACTGGATACTTAGCAACATGTAAGGGTGTACGCTCTAGATGAATGGATAATTCCTTCACAATGTATTGTATGAGCTTCGCTTCATCTCTGATCAGAACCCAAAATAAAGATAAACATGTTTTAGCATGTCTGAGCAATGGCAGGAATTCGACCTCTAACGTCACAAGGAAAATCTCACAAGAAGATTAGCTAAAAATGAGATGAAAAGAAATAACACATTTGGGTAAACCTGCGCCAAGATCTGCACAAGGACAAACTATAAAGAACCTGAGCCTAAAGATAATGACGACTCGGGTACTATGAACCACACTTTTAATCTAAGACAGATTTCCCATTATCTAGACAGCAAGAATCGAATTCGAAGAATTTGCTAGCTTGCAGTTTTGGTTATTCGATTTTTTTGTTGACTGTCTAGTATATTTCTGCTTTGTATCTTCAATCGAAAGATCAATTTGACAATATCTATCAGTTTCTAAGTGGCAGCGTATCTTTTCTATTATTGGGTGATTGAATTAATTACATAGCATCTCTAATTAGCTCCTAAATTCAACGTTTAGAGGCATGAAAGATGTTGATGTCTCGAATTTTTGGCAAGAGCAAATATTTGCAAAGGTTTGTGAAAGGTTCGGGACCCCGGAGGATCAGTTGGACAATACAAGGCGTCGTGGCGGACTTGGGGGAGCCCGTGCGGAGACCAGGCCATCGCCAAACAATGGCCTGGAATGGCTATTGCCCTTGCACCCGCCAGACAAGGCCGGGCGATCGCCCTACGGCGCTAGCGGCGAAGGCCGGAGGCGTGGCTCAAATGAGGCGGCGGTGAGCGACCGTGGTGGTTGGGCTGCAGTGTCTATGCGGGCCGAGAGATGAGTTTATGGTTGGATCTCGGTGGGCACGGGAGACAGATCCGACAATCCGTCGGATGGGGGACAGTACATGTGTCCGGGCGTGGGCACGAGAAGCACACACCCTTCTAATTCACGCATGCAACTAGTAAGGGTGGGGTAAAAATCAAGATACAAGCGAAGCATGAGATTGAGACCAGTTAAAAAGATATCATAGCATTTATCAAAGGGAAAACATGCTTACCCCTCATGGAAATCCCACCCGGATAAGCTACCGGCCAAGAGAGAGCCTTCTCCCATTTCTTCACTTTCTCAGAATCCTTCCCAAACTTGGACTCATGCTTATCCATAGCTTCTTTGTAACTCTCTCTTGGTGTTCTCACTTCCCTGGGTTCCACTTTGTAAAACACGGGAAAGACCTTGAGGTCTCTTTGCTCCTTGCACTCCATAATTCTGGCCAACTCTTCCAAGCACCATGGCGAGGAAGCATAGTCCTGGAGAAAACGATGATCGCGCACGCGACTCCTCGTCGCCTTCATAAGCGCCCGCGGTATCTGCTCTCCTTTCGGAGTTCATCACTATCCCCGAAAGTGTGTATTCCTTTCGGTCCAGAGCCGCATAAAGATGGCTGAGGAATTCGTTTGCGAACGTTCGTGCCCTCAAGCTCGTAAACACATGGTAATTTCTTTTCAGATTAGAAGAAGAAGCAGCCATCGAAAGAGATGATGGTGGTTGACGTGCTTCCGCAGGATGTTTGCTAGGGGTGTAAATGGTTCGGTTCGGTTCGGTTCGGTTCTCTTGAAAAACCGAACCGTTAGAGGTGCACCCTTGAACTAAACTGAATATCGCTCGAACCAAATATGAACTGAACCGAAAAACGGGTTTGAATCGGTTCAGTTCGGTTCGGTTTTCGTTTTCTTCTTCTTCTTTTTTTTTTGTTTTGCTTTTTATTCACAGCTTGGTTTTCGGTTTTTCCTTCTTTTTTTTTTTGTTTTCAGCACAAACAAACACGACCAGACCAAACCAAACTGATATGGTTTGAGAAGGGCCAAGAGAGGAGCTGCAAATCTCGAATGCTGTTCTTGTAAAGCTCACTGCAAACAAAAGAAAAGAAAAGCTCAACAAATGAACCGAATCAAGGATCAGAAATGCCCAGCGAAGCAACTGTTTCTAATAGGAATTAAGTAGAGAGAGCCATCACCCAACTTGGAAACAAATCCATTTATCCGAGGACGCTCAAGCAAGTCCACGGCACAAGAGCCACCATCAACCCGCAAACCAAGCATTACATAAACTAATCCACAATACCCAGAAGACACAACGGCTAAACCCCCGACTCCAAACCTAAGACTGCGAGCAGAGGAGCAACGCAACAAACCCTCGCGATCAAAGAGTCAGGAGAAATGTCCAAAAATGGAACCTCTCGCAAGACCCCAGAAGAATTATCGGCTCGATCAGTATAACCAGTTTCGGTATCGAACCATTTTCTTAAGCTATGGGAACCCGACCACACAGAGCGAGCAGATCTAGACTCGACCGTGCGAGAGAGAAGAAGAGCAGCGACCGGAAGCGCAAAAATGAGCGCAGATCTGCTGCGAGGAGGCGGGGGAGAGAGAGAGAGGGACAGAGAGCACTCACCGAGAATGGAGGTCTTCTTCCTCGTTGAAAGGGTCGGGATCGTGGGCGGCGATTTATCTTTAGCAGTAGAAAGAGAGGGGGTTGCCAGTTCTTCAGAGAGCGATTGATGGTCGTGAGGTGGGAGACAGTTCGTGGAGGCGTATGTTATATCTCCATGAACGCGGTCGACGGTGCATTTGCTGGGAAGGAGCAGTGATTAGGGCCAGCCAGCCAATGGGGCTGCTCCGTACATCTTCTCCTTTTTTTTCTACCCTTTTTTTTGCTTTGCCCTTTTCCCTGTTTCTCTCCTCTTTCACGGGTAGAATTGGATTTTTCTTCAGGAAATTTCGGTGAAAAGCTAGAATGGCGGTGATTTTGTCGGGACGAGTTTTGTTGCGATTTGAATGCCAAGTGAGCCTCCATAGCACTTATTGAAAATTTGTTTCGAGTATAAAGCCATTAAAAAATACTTGGTCAATAAATTAGGCTAATCGATCTCGTGATTTTGCGGGACTTCTTCTTCGGTCCGGCAGCTGCACATTAGAGGCGTGCAATGAAATTGGAAACCACCCGAACCGCCAAAAACCGACGACTCTCATGAGGACCGGTCCAGTTTCCGATTCCAATTTGCAAGCACCATTCGGTTTTCAGTTCTATGCATGAAACCGTCCATCTGCCCTTTTGGACCGAGTTGGTAAAATATATATACAATTTTTAAGAAAATTTCCCAACCAAAAAAAAAAAGAAAAAATCTTAAGAGATATCTAGAGCTAAAATCAAATTACTTCAATATAGATTCGTGCATATTGACCTTCATCGTGCATGTGAGAATACGCAGCCACGCCTCTGGCCATTCATTACTTCCCTCTCTCACTCTCGATCACCTCTATTTACGTGAAATTTAATGGGATCGATTCCATGAACCCATCCAGAATCGAACCAGACCACCCTAGGTGGATCATCGGAACCAATGAGTAATTTTCAATTTTAATTTTTTGGAAAAAAGTCATTAATGGCGATTTCCAATTTTACGGTGAAAATTGCTCATCTGAATCATGCTGACCCCTGCTACTTGCACATGGTTGCGTTCATGTTCAGCCGCAATTGCGCATAGAAGAAGATTGCGCATGGATTTCATTTTGCATTTATTTCTCTGCATGCGTAGAAGACAAAGACAGCAGCAGACAGAAAATGTTTTATTCATTCTCTATCCTTGGCACTATACGGAGCGGTAACTGGAGTCAGAGAAGGAACATGCTCAGCCAGCAAATACGGAAATCCCACTGCCCAACATTTTCTCGAATTGAAGGAGCCCCCAAATGATTATGATGGAGGGAGCCACAGGCCACGTTCGTCTTTCGTGGACTGTCTTCGTCTGCTGACATACTATAATAAATGTGGAGATTCTTTAGACAATAAATATAACATATGAAGGGGGCCCTTGCCCTTGGTTGGGTACAGAAGGGCCAGAGAGGACGAGAGGATGTGTAATTCCTTGAGCGAGACTTCACTAAAAATTATGAGGGTGAACGTTGAGTGAGTTATTAGACGGAATTGAAGGCTGAAAAATATCGAGAAAGTGTTTGAGTGCTCGAATAATTACAATCTTTATTGTGTCGCTTGTTTCTATAGTTGAATTCCATGCTGCTCTCTTCTGTTGACGTAGGTTTTGATATTCGGATCGAATTATGTTAATTTGGAGTCCAATTTCCTTTCTTTCCTTCTAACTATTTTATCAATCTACTTCTTGACTCAAGTCTAGAGATGTTTGAAAGGTTCATGTGTAGTTTGGTAAATTTGTAATTATGGTGGGGTGTGTTTAGCATCTTCTGGATACTAGACTTTGTTTGTTGGATAAAAAGATGTGTTGAATCCTTCGTTATTGGATAAATTATCACCTAAGTAAACCAATTCCTATAATTACGGCAACTTTATATTGACCAAATTAAGAACCATCCGCTAATTAAGGACTACGATAGTGCGTGAACCCTTTCACATGAAAAGAAGATTCCATATGATTTCTAATAGCTATTAATCAACACTAAAAATATATGCATGATACGAACATACTTGGATCGAACATCATGATAAATTGTATTGAGTTTTTCTAGCATCCTCTGGCTTATGGGTTCTCTTTGCTAATGTGAAATTATTATACATGAGTTATATATATATATATACTAAATTGAATTTTGCACTTTGAATATAATGGGTTCAATGTGCATCTCGCTGATCATGGCCTAGCCAACATATTAGATACCCGAATTACTTGCTCGTCGTAGGTCGATGCTACATTCATTTATCGTCTTTGGTAATTATTCATCCATTGCGTGATGTTTGTACTCGTTTGTGGAATTTGCAGTTCATCTTAATCATTTCGTATAGCCACGGTACTCCAACTTTTCCAAAACCTAATGAATATATTTGGGCCCATTCCACCACTATTTGTCTACCTCTTCCAATTCCATGTGGGGCTATTGACAATTGCGGAGCATTTGTCTTTTAATTTGCCAAATTTTTTAATCATTTACAAACATTTATTTGCATTTCTGAGGAGCATTTTAGATTTACTAACTTTTAAAGATATTGCTATATGTGGCAAAAAAAAAAAAAAGCCAAAGACCCACTTTTTAATTCGTATTTAGCGGGCCGAGTTGTATGTAGATTTATTAAAGTTTTAAAAACATGTAGCTATGGATTAAAGTAGAAAAGCCTAATTTTTGTAACAGGTCTGCAACATACTCATTTTCAACCCATACTACTCAAAATTCAGATAACCCATGCACGAATGTTGCTATGCCTAAGCAGTTCTAATGAGCCCTCCTTCTCTCTCTCTCTCTCTCTCTCTCTCTCTCTCTCTCTCTCTCTCTCTCTCTCTCTCTCTCTCTCTCTCTCTCTCTCTCTCTCTCTCTCTCTCTCTCTCTCTCTCTCTCTCTCTCTCTCTCTCTCTCTCTCTCTCTCTCTCCGTCTTGCATAGAAAATGAGTGTCTTGATGAAGTGCTCATTGCCTTTGCAGCTTTTGACGAGGAGTCAGTGAGCTCCTGAGACGAACCTTCATTGCATTTTCGTTTCGGTGATTGGGTTGGGACATGAGTCCGTTGAATTTAACTTTTCATAAATATTGCGCTTATTTTGTTATCCTGTTGATAATAAATTCAGTTAAACAACCGAAACGTGTTTGATTAGGATTCTTTGAAATTTCTTTGCACTTCATTAGACATGGTCTTCTAGGAGAAAATATCGGGTGCTACTTGAGTGCCCCATGAGGCTTTATGCAAATCCACTCACCGGTTGTCGTGTGTGCAGACTCAGACCAATTTATTTTTTTTTTTATTTAAGATGTAAATGTTAGGTGAAATTCACTGTGCACAAAGTCATCTGGACCCAAAGATGAAGCTGCTATATAGTACGTGAAAGGGTCCCGCATTTGACTTCATAAAAAATCAAGAAAAGATTAAATTTCTTGAGAAACTTCAAATAAGGATCTATAGCGAAACCCTTTTCTCGAACGAGATCCTAGAGGGTACTCACACGCCACTTTCCAAAACATCCTCTTCCTCTTCTTCAAATCCCTAAATCCAAACTCAAGAAAAAGTCATAAAACGACTCAGCGGAATTCATTTGTATTTGAATGAGTTTTGATCTCTAGGACTTGGTTTCAGGTCATTTAGATTCATGGATGGGGTTCGTAGACCTTTCATCATCCATATAATAGTTTAATTATCATGAGTATCTTATACTATAATTGACATCAAAATTGTTATATTGTTCAATTTCCGCAATAGTGTTTTAAGGTACGATGTCTTCATATAATGTCAATGAAAATGCTTGGGGTGGACGGAACTTCAAAACAAATTATGCAATTGGGCAAACATGTTTCTATGAAGATGTCCGAATTGACGAGAAACAAACGCAAGCTCTATAGGTATTACAATGGCATATGACTCTACTTATCTTAGAATTGTTACGTATGTTTCCGGACAACTAAGTGAAAAATTTCATGTTTCATCTTTAGAAGTGCGATTTTTACATAACTCTGAGCATCGTCGATCTTCGAAAGGTTTTAAATTATATAACTTATAACAAAATGAATGAAACTAACAAAGCCAGATTCCCTCGACGTCTGGAAAGCGCAATGAATAAAACTAATCGCTAATCACCATGTGACCCTCCATTGTGAAGTCATCTCATTTGGCCATTACTAGCCATGGGACATTGACAAGAATATGATGAGCCCCGCAAAATAAATAGTATCACATATCTAATCTCGTACTGATAAATCATCAAACAAGATTTTAATTTATAGTACCGAACTCATAACAATTGTTTATGGCCCGTTATACTTTAACATCGACTCGCCTGCAATGCAAACAAACAATTTGCAGAGCCACTTTGAGGCCTAAACTGCAAAAAACAGGTTTCTGCAGCCAACTTCTGAAGGGGAAAATTGTCCAAAAAGTTATAAACCTATTATGCAGAGGCCAATTTAATCCTAAACATTTCAATTATGCCGATTTAGTCCTAAACCTTTTAACAATTTGCCAAAAACCTTTCAATTATACCAATTTAGTTTTAAGCATTTTGATAATTTGCCAATTTAATCATATATTTTTTGATAATTTGTCAATGTAATCTTTTCGGCCAAATATCTAAATAATAGATTTATGACTAAATTGGTTAATCATCAAAAGGTTTAGAGCTAAATTGACACAATTGAAAAGTTTCGAACTAAATTGACAAATCATCAAAAGGTTTAGGACTAAATTGATAGAATTAAAATATTTACAACTGAATCGGCTATCGCAGAATAAGTTTAAGATTTTTTTGGGCAATTATCCCACTTTTGGAATGTCATATTACCAAATTTAAAGAAACAGCCAATGAGAAGAGAACCCAATCCACATATGCCCGGCCCTTCTCCGTCCCTCATCTTGAAATATTAACCTGAATCTCAACACAATCAATAGATCAAACTAATTTTTCATGAAAAAATGAAGTAATGTTTCTTAGAAATCAAGAGCCTCTCACATGGCTAACAAGGTCAGATCGCAAGTTGGAATAGCTAACGAACCAAAGGCCCTAAAAACAAGAGGCCTCACCCCATAACTCATGAGAATCGCGCCCGCTCTATTTCGTGAACAACGATGACAAGGGTGCATCGTGGGAACACAAGAAATGGTCACGAAAAGCATGTCATGCAATCTTACTGCAAATAGCTCTCGCAAATGACAACCCATCACAGATACGATCGCAAACAACATCCTACGAACGATTTTAATGAATTTTTCTTTTGGAGTTTGGATTTAGGGATTTAAAGAAGAGAGAGAGAGAGAAAATGGAATCAAAATGTAATTGTGGATTGTGGAAAGGAAAAAGAATTTTGAAATGTTTTCATGATTGTTTTAT
The DNA here is from genome assembly GCA_024733475.1 of Syzygium grande. Taxonomy (NCBI): domain Eukaryota; kingdom Viridiplantae; phylum Streptophyta; class Magnoliopsida; order Myrtales; family Myrtaceae; genus Syzygium; species Syzygium grande. The sequence continues at coordinate 16,299,368 of JAMXDD010000008.1, read as the reverse complement.
GAAGCTAGATGTGAGGCCCATTCATGCAGTGTGTGGCAGCTTCTTCGTTCGGTTCAACCAGTTTTGTGCAAAGTGGATCCTCCTTAGCATTTACATCTCAAATGTCAAAAAATAAAATAAAAATGAGTAGGCCTACGTCTACACACATGGCAACTGATGAGTGGATTTGCGCAATCCCTTGTAACTCTCAAGAAATACCCAATATTTTTTCGTCTAATGGTATTGATGCAACCTTGGCATTACGGACCAACTTTTTTTTTCTTGCCGAAGTCTTTGAACTTATAATTCATTCTGGGGCTAATTCTTGTGTATTTTCCAGTTTTAAGATGGATTCCATTGAGAAAATTATTGAGCAAATTTGTACAGTATTCAGATTATTTTGTTAATTTATTTCCGTCCAATATTATTATTATCTATGACTCATACTTAATGACTGTCTTCTTCTTTAATTAGTGCTCATCACAACACATGCATAATTATCTAATTTTTTTGTGACAAATGATTAAGGGACAATCATTAATTCAGTGTGAGAATAACAGCATGTTATGGACCATAAAAAATAAACAATAAATACTTATAAATTGTTGTGGGGTTTACTCTTTCGAGAATTTGTGACTCGACATCTTTTTTTTTTTTTGGTTTTGGTAAGGTACTCACGACATCCTTTATTCTTACAGTAACCTAATAACTGTTATACTAGCAAAGCCCTTTTTTATAAGCTTTTCACCTCTTAAGTTTTCTTACCAATTTTTTATTTATTTACGAACATCATTTTATTTTGTTAATTCTATTTTTTAATTTGATATAAAATTCTCTCCAAATAGCCTACTCACGTGAAGAGCTGAGAGAGAGCATTCAATGAGTGAGTATAAATTTTAATTGATTGTATTAAATATGAATGTATTTTAGTAGTATGAATTTAGTTGAATATCAATTTGATTCAGATCAGACATAGGTCGGTAAAATTATGTTTCATAAAATTGGATTAATATAAGTAACATGGATAAATTTGAACCAAATCTATTTTCGACCAACTCAAGCCAAACTCAACTCACCCATTTATCAGATCTATCCACCAACACACCAACACTCCAATCACTAATTAACCATCAGCCCTTCTTCGATGCCGATTGTCGGCTCCACTGCTCCCACCAGCATTGCCTCCCCACCATGCTACCACAACCTCCATCACGGCCACAAGAATCATCGAGAGCTAAAGTTTTCCTTTACGCTCCACTCTGGGCATTACGATTTGAAAGCTCTTGGATTTGACATGTTACAAAGAAGCTAAACAGTTAATAGACTGTGTTTTCCTTAGGCCTGAACCAAAGTAAAAGTAAGACAACGATGGTGTCACTGTTGCATAGAGCCACCATCTGGCGGTCAAACTGATTGAAAGAGAAAACACCTTAGATAAATGGGATGAAATTGCGAAAAAGAGCATGTCCTTCCCAGCACTTGCTACAATTATAACATAGAACAATCAAAGAGCTGATGTATTTTGAGCCATGTGTACTTATCCATATCCTCGTGAGAATAAGCCCGATCTTGCAAGAAAAATAATCACATTACACAATCGTCGGTGCGGTTTAGTCAATCTTCACGGTAACCTCAAAACAAATGAGGAAGTCAATGCTCGAGAAAGAAGAAAATACAACAAATGCAACGAATACAACAGTACATCACTTCTCAATCCGTGACAAACATTTGGTAAACTTTAGAATAGCAGGACGGGTAAAAACCAAAGCTAAAATTGCTACCAGTTTCTTTCTACTTATTCTTCTTAAGCAGTTTGCAGGTAGCTGGTGCCTTTAAATCAACTCCTGCTGTTAAATCAGGAAACTCTTTTAAGTTTAATCTAATCAAACTTTTGGATCTAAAGAACTATATAAAAGTATGAAGCTCATCTGTGTTTCTGAAACTTTTTCTTCCTCCTCATTCACTCTCCTAATTCTGTCCGGTTCTAGCCCTTTAAAATCTTTGGGGTTTTCATTGAGAGAGAACGGACAGGCGTGTCCGGTTAGTTGAGTTAGTTGAGTCGTCTCAATGAATCAACAGAACTGCCCCAGAAAAACTGCCCACATTCATTCTAACTCTAAAACAACAAATTCCTAAGTGATTTGTCACCGCAAAACTCTTTCAGTTTCATCCTCATTTTCTTCCTCTCACTCATGCACACACATTGCTTCCTTCTATGCTCTCCACCCTAACAGAAAGAAAGAAAGGAAGGATTATCTAATTTGAAGCACTCAGACTTCCAGCACTTTTATTCACTCTCTCCACTTTCCATGTAGATTTATGCTCTTGAGGATCACCTTTATAGCAATCAAGAAGCCATGGACATTAAGGTCGCTCTCCCATGTAATTGTGGCTAACTCAAGTTTGTCACATCCTCTCCATGATTCATTGGACTGTTTTCATTATAACTCCAATCTTATTTGCTATGTTTTGCAGCGGGTTGTCATCTCTCTACTTCTCGGGTGATTTTTTAAGAATGTTGCTTTCACATTATGTAGTCAGTATGTTGCAAATGGCCCATAGACATGATTCCATTACCTTTATACACAATTCAACTGTTTGTGAGCTGACAAAATAAAAATGTTTGTGCGCTTGTCTCCTCCTCCTCCAACAGGAGAGAACTCTACTTCTTTTGTTGAGTGACTTATTATGACTATGCCATGATGTCCTTGTTACATATGGCACAATCAACCGTACTTCTCCTTACATCATATGTCATAAAACGACACTGATCGAATAAATAAAGCAGTCTTTAGACTTTTAAAATCTTATTGCCTTTGGAAATTTAGTTCTCAAACTGATAATGACTTAATACTTCTCGATTCAGATGCAACTATCATTTTGTGGTCTCCCTCCCTCCCTCCCTCCCTCCTCCCTCCCTCCCTCTCTCCCCCATAGTCATTGTAGAGCTTCTTTTCTCACCTTGGGGACTAATTCCCCAAATTTTTTAGATCCTAACCAAAAACTCAGTTACCTGATTATATTTCCTCAGTCAACACCATATTTCCACCCAATTAGCACAACACCAATAGTTTTCCCACCCACGCATCCTTCAACCCCGCAGCAAACAAGCCAAAGCCAGTGGAAGGAGAGCAAATTGGAACATCCCACAACTAGAGATTGCAAAGAACCTTGTCACCTTCAGGTAGCTTCATACTTAGGGAGTCAATGTGCTAGATTACTGTCAGTGATATTGCCTTTGGGTGTAACCCCAGCTAAGCTTAATTTCTGTTGATGCTCTAATGGTTGCCACTTTCATATTCATTGCCACGATTGTGGTTGTGGGGAATTTTCAGGATCAAGTGACAGGTCCAAAGTTTCTCAGTTAAGGGTCTGGATAAGAAAACTCAATCCAGACATGTTTTGGTCTGAAATGAAGATTCTTACTGTTAAAGCGGCAAGAATGGTAGCAACTTTGGGTTTTAGCCACTTGAAATTGATAGATGCCCAAAAAAGTGCAGGTTTCTTTGCCTTGCATGGAGACATGGAACATTACTGCTGCACTTAAAGACTCTCGGCCTGACAAGAAAACTTGATTGTTTCTTGGCATTTAAGGGCCACCGAGACATACATTTACCAGATAATTTTGTAGAGAGATCAATAATGAGGTGAAAGTGTTTGGAAGAGACTCTGTGATAATGACATATATCTAATTCATGTTATGGAGTAATGGAATGAAAGGACGTTGAGAGGAAAGTAGCTCAACTGAGAGGTCTATAGGGATTTTGTCTTTGATATGGGACTTCTCAACTGGGGTTTTGCAGGGAATTCATTTACATGGAGTAACATGAGAGAGGAAAGGTAAAATCAGAGAACGGTTATCTTGTACATTTTCAATTATGTCCGTAAGACCATTTATATATATATGAATGTGTTTGCTCAGTTTGAAATAAAGACCTGATTTAGATATTTAAGCTAATAGTTCTACCATTAGTCATGACTGTAATTGCAAAAGGCACTGCATCATATCATTTGTGATCACATTACTCATATGATTGAATATACACTGCTTGGCAAACATGAATTGCAAATAAAATATTAAACTTCAATGCATTGTTCGTATGAAAGCTTACTTGAAGAATTACCTGGAAGTATTGCTCAGTTATCCATTCACAATACAATTCCTCACAGTTCCTCCTCCTGTTTTCCATCAATTCCAAGGAGCTTGCTTAATTCACCACTTTCATATGCTTCAACTGTATCTGCAATGATGACCAACAATAAGCTCAAATTTTTGTTGGACCTGATATCAACAAAAAGCAATTTAGGAGGAACATAATCAGTTTCGATCGGAAACTCCAATGTGCTGGCCATTTATAAACACCTGGGGTACAGTATGCCTCCCTATTCTTTGACTTGAGACATCCTGAAATTTCCATCCATCATCTGTGGACATGATGGAGCTCCTATCAATTACTCACAAGATATATTTTGACATATTCAACCACATTTCAGATACACCACTGCAGCATAAAGCATGATCTACGACTTTTCTGCCAAGAAAAGTTTTGGAGGAATGCAAGGTTGGACAAACCTACAGGTAGAAGAAAACTTTCCTGTGCGCGCAGCCATTACAACTACAGGTAGAAGAAAAAGAAACAAGAATAAAAAATGCAGTTAAAGATGTTAATCTTATTTCCCTGAGCTAGTGTTGCCCAAAGCAATTCACAAGTTCGAAATTTCAGAGTAACTGCAAAATAACCACATGAACCTTCTTTAAACAAGAAAGGCCATAAATTACCTCTAGCATGTTCTTTTCCCTGGGCCTTAGATTTAAAAATAGAAGTGTTTAATCCGTAAGACTACATTAGGTAATTAGCCGTTCTTTATACCACACTCCAGTGGAACATGCCAACTTAGACGTGACAGAAGTTAGAACAGGATAATGTAACAGGCGACGACACCCTGTTGTTCGAAGGTTTAAGCACCGCCAGATCAACCACATTTACCATCTCAGCGCCATTATTTGAATCCAAACAGCAGAAGGCGTTTTTCATACATGTCTCACCCTGGGTTAGTGCTTGCCTAGATGGATAACCTCCATAACCGGCTGCGAAACAGGTATAGCATGGGGGAAGACAACCGCGTAGATGGATTTCCGATAACCGAATGTATCGGCGCCGAGGGTTCAGCAATTTCATCCTCAGATCCCTCCAGCTAAACCAGAATGGAACGGGAAAGGATTCAGTAACCGATGAACAGACCAACCCTCTAATCTCGAAGTAGAAGGACTCAACAGAGTTAATTCGGGTAGAATCAATCGGTTCCAGGACGGAGAACATGCATTCGCAGGAATCGAAGTGGAAAACACGAAGAGCGAAGCTCCCGACAAACGCAAAAAAAAAACAATGGCAGTCGCTGTTCCTCTGGACTCGTCGGAATCCAAACACTACAAACGAGGAAACACAGTAAAGTTCAAGCGAGAGAGAGGGAGAGAGATTGTACGAGTTGTCTTCTTCCGAGTCTCTCTCCAACTTGCTTTCAATCGGCTGATGGTGTTGGAGCACGACCCTCGTATCATCCTCCTGCTGCGCGCATATTAGACGGAATCCGCACTTTTTATGCTTGCTCTCGATGGTCTGAGGCAAACTTGGAATTGGCTCCGTTCGTCTCGCAGATGCTTCTCCGCTGCATACAGCTGAGGGCGTCGGAAATATGTAAGCCACACATGATCGGATTCCAACGGATAAAAGGCACTAGATTGCCAAATCACCCTTCGGCCATTAACAAATATTTGGATCTCGCATGACGCATCTACCACTTTTCCTTCCTCCAGGCCAAGAAAAACGCAGAGCGCTAGTATACAAGTTCTCGGGCCCGCGACACCCTCGCCTTAGAACCGGTGAGGGCCGCCCAGCCCTCGCCTAGCCAGATCTGGTGAGGGTGTCGCGGCCCTCGCCAGATCTGGGCAAGGGCTAGCACGCCCTCGCTTTGGCGGTGAGGTCGTCGCGGCCCTCGCCCAGAGCCGGCGAGGGTCGCCCGGTCCTCGCCTATGGCGGAGGGTCGATCGACCACCCTCACCTGGCTAACTCTAAAATCGAACAAAAAAAAACGGAGAAAAGGAAAAAAAAAAAATCATAAAAATTTCAAAAAATTATTAAAATATCATTAAAAAATATTCATGTCATAAATCACGTGCCGGCCGACATCCACGTGGGCGATTTCCAGCCTAAAATTGGCGTGATAGACTGAATTGACAAAAAGTATAAAGGTTTAGGACTCAATTGATAAGATATGTGAAGGTTTAGAACTCAATAGATAAACTTGAAAGATTTAAGACTAAATTGATAAAAATGCAATAAATTTAAAATTTTTTGATAATTTTCCCGTCAGAAATAATGTTATGGGTTGACGTGGACATTTTCATCTTCTAAATAAAAGGCACCAGGACTTGAATAAATGTACAACTCATCTGCTTAGGCTAGGGCCACTAGGCATATGAGAATAAATACCGTTCAGATCCAATTTTTAATTACTCTATTATATTCAAAATAAAACCCATTTCGGTAGATTTGGATATAGGTTTGGTCGGGATAGGTTGAATATGAGCCAATTAGGATGAAAGAATGAACATGGATCAATCCGGTCCAAACCAATATATGATCGATTGACCCGACCTAATCCGACCCATTTGTCCCCATCCATTGGAAAGGCACAATTTCAATAGCGGCAAGTCATTTTCCGGCAAGATCTTCGCCCCTAATCCAACCCCTAATGGAGGAACTATGGGCTTACCTTTGATCCGATTGTGAGAAAAATTGGAGACTAAGCACGGCTAACTGGCTTTTCCTCGCCTAGTCACGGATGTGGCCTCACCAACACAATACCGGTCCTCAATCACCTCTAGCACGAAAAAAACTCACCTGGTCATATTCTGCATATAGAGCCCTCCTCTCCCTTTTGCGGAAAAAGTGTTGAAAAAGTCTTAAACCTTTTGAGAAGATGTCAATTTAGTCCTAAACATTTTTTTAGTGCCAATTGAGTCATAAACCTTTTATTTTGGTACCAATTCAGTCCTTCCAGCTAACTTTGGTCGGATTTTGCTGACGTAAACGTCGGCTGGCTAAGTGGTCGGTCACTGGAACTAACGTGGACAAATTTTAATAATATTTTAATATTTTTTTGAATTTTTTTTTTTTTTTTCCTTCTCCTCTTCCTCCTCCAGTCGGCGGTGGCAATGGTCAAAGGCCCAAGCCCGATGTAACATCCCAAATTTCGACCAATCTTTGGGATTTATAAAGCGTGTAATTAAATCGGTCTTGCTTGTAATGGAATTTCGCTGGGAACCGATCACTCTCGGGTTCTTGTTTTTAAAAATAGAAATTTTGCTAGAATCGCTTCGATCCGAATTTGACCGTTAATTAGACCCCAAACTTGGCGTCGATTTTTGGGAGTTTCGAGGATGAAATAAATTTATCGGTGTAGATATTATTGTGACCAAGCGTCGACATTATCAGGAATGATGAGAAAGTGGATTTTTGATCGGGTCGCAATTTGGATTGATAGACCTCTCGTAGTGTGGTTTGGGGTATTTTATTTTAGCCTTTATGCCCCCTATATTATTGTGGGGATTTTTGCGGGGACCGTTAGGCCTTTTCCAAATTTGAATCGGGACTGTTAAGTCAATTTTAATTCGGACCGTGTCCATTGAATCGCGCCCTAAAATTTAAATCGATTCTTTCTCTCTCTCTCTCTCTTTCTCTCTCCTCTCTCCTCTCTCTCTTCTCTCTCTCTCTCTCTCTCTGTTGAACCCCCCCTCTGGCGTCCCTCTCTCTCTTCCTTTTTCCTCTCTCTCTCTCTCTCTCTCTCTCTCTCTCTCTCTCTCTTTCCCCCCTCTCTCGGCCGTGCCTCTTGACCCCGTCCCCTCCCTCGACTCCGGTGGCTCCTCTCTTCTCTCTCTTCTCTCCCTTCTCTTCTCTCTCCTCCTCTTTTTCTCTTTCTTTTCTTTCGTTTTCTTCTTCTTCTTGGTGGTCCCCTTGGCCGTGGCTTCTGGTTCCAGCGTCCACCCGCCCGACCAGTCGCCGCCGACCGCCACCGCCATCCGCCTCGCGTCGCCGCCCGCCCTCCCGTAAACCCCCGGCGCTTGTGTCGGCAACCAGTCCCCCTCCACATCTCTCTCTGCTCCTCCCGGTCTCTCTCTCCTGTTTTGACCCCAAGCCAGGCCAGCCCGTCTCCCGGGCAGCCCGAGGCCCGCTGTGTGGCCGTCCGACCTCGCCTCTGCCTGTCATGCCGCCACCCATGACCACCGCCCGGCTACCACTCTCCTTCCCCTCCCCTCCTCCGCAACTCCAGTGCTGCCCGCGCGCCCTCGTCCCGCCACTCCCTCGCGGCGTAGCGCGGCAATCGCTGACTACTGCCCGTCGCGCCCAGCGCGCCCTGCCCCGCTTCGCCCGGCGTGCCGTTCGGCACGTCGCCCGTCTCGCCACCTTCTGGCCCGCCTCTCTCTCCCTTTCCTCTCCTACTCGGCTCTGCTCCGCCCGGCCACGATTTCGCCGGAGCGATTACGCCCGGCGGGCTGCGAGGTCCACGTCCGCGCCGTGCGCCTCCCGCCCGGCTAGCCTCCTCTCACCACCTCTCTCCACCACCCTCGGCCCTCCACGACCAGCCACCCCTATTTTGGGCGGAGACCCGCGACCCCGCCCGGCGCCCGTGTGACCCGCCGGCTTGCGGGAGGCGCCCGCCATCGACTCTCACCGCCGTCGGTAGTCGAGCACTTAGCTCGTCGCCTCAAGATAATTTTAGGCAAATAAAATCCTAAACCCCGAATTAGCCTAATTGTGCAATTTATGGGTAAATTTTAGGGTTAATTAAGCCTAATTTTGGTCTAATTGAGTGTGTATGTATGTGCGCTGATTAGGGGACTAAATTGGGACTTAATAAGGTTGTGTAGGTGTGAATTAGAGCCAAATTGAGGACTGTTCTGGTACTGTTCACATCAGTACCGAAAATGGGTTGTTTTGTCCGAGTTGGGAATTAATCGGTTCAATAGGTGTTGGCTTGAAATTTGGACATTATATCGGTTAATTAGGACTTGTTAGGACCCTGGGGGGGCTATACCACTTTCGAGGGTTTAATGATTGAGTTTGGTTGGTTATGTCGAGTCCTAAACAGGTCGGGTTTTTGTAATGCTAAGTTAGGCATTAAGTGGGTGTAAATGGACTAAAATGAAATGAGTTAGGCGTGTCGACAATGCAATTTGAATGAGTGGAAATCGTGATTTATTGTACTTGGCACATCGTGGCATGACATTTGGTTTGAGTCCCATGACATGTGAATTCACATATTATGCTTTGACATGGTTGAAATTGAACACCTTGATGCACGTGCCTGATGTGTGAGTAAATTGTTGGCCTCGGGCCCTCGGTCGTTTATCAAACTATT